>JARFXV010001052.1:82500-647500 GCA_031761425.1 Cosmopolites sordidus | reverse complement strand
GAATTGATAAATAAATTATTATAAGGTCTGAAAATATTGAGCGATGGTATACAATTATGAGGATCGTTCGAAAAGTTCTTGGCCTGACAAAGAAGCACTAGATTACGAGGCTAAATGAAAAGTTCGCGGAGCGACACCTATAGAGTAGTAAAAGAACTATATAATCTACTACATTTTGAAGTTACATCCGTCATATAAATATATGTGAAGTTTCAAGTCGATCTGTCAATTCATTCGTACAAAAACATCAGCTTAAAGTAAACGTAAAGTATTACGTAAACGTAATGTTATAAATATAGTGATTAAATTCTTTGAAAAAAGGTTAAAAAATAATGACAACAGTAAATATATTAGGAGAGTCTGTTCCTTCAAAAACAATGGTTTGTAAATGGGCAGGTGAATTTCAACGTGGTAAAACAAGCCTGAATGATGATCCTCATACTGGACGTCTAATAAGTGCAAGTACTGAATAAATAATTCATTCTGTACATAACATGGTTATGGATGGATGGATGGTTATGGACAATTGACTATGAGTGAAGCTGTTAATGCCACGGACATCTCAACAGAACGGGTATTTCATATTTTGAAAAAGGAATTGAGCTTGAGAAAGCTATGTGCAAACATCGAGTCTTCTAACCAACATTTGGATCTTTTTCAAAATAAAAAAATTGATTTTAAACGTCGTTTGGTAACAATGGATGAGAGTTGGATTTACCACTATGATCCTGAACTGCGACAACACACTGCAGAGTGGACTGAGCTAGGTTGTTCCGCAAACCGACCAAAAAAGGTTATTGCATCATTTTGTTAATTAATTGTTTTAAAACCGGTAAAACAATAACAGGACAATATTACTCAAACTTTTTACATCAATTGGACGCAAAAATTCGTGAGAAAAAGACCTGGTTTAGTGAAGAAAGAAATCACTTTTCATCCCGACAATGCACTGGCTCACACAGGTGTTCTTGCAATGGCCAAATTGAAGGAGTTATACTACGAATTGTTGGAGCATCTTCACCTGATTTGGTCCCCTCTGACTTTCATCTGTTCCCAAACCTCATAAAATTCCTACGTGGCAAGCGTTTTTCGTCAAATGAACACATTACAGCAGCCGTATTTTGAAGGACTTCCAGAATATCATTTCAGAGATGGAAGAAATGAATTGAAAAACCGAAGGAAAAATTTATTGAGCTTAAGGGGGAATATACGGAAGAATAAAGCATTTTTTTTCAACTATAGATTTGTTTTATTATTGCCGCTCCGCAAACTTTTCGATTAGCCTGGTACATTTAGATCAACGTTCCAACCTTTTACTAGCCTCAGTAGCAACGACGTGTCGAACTCTTCAAAATATGCGGTTGTTTCACCTTTGATTTAATAATTCGAAGTAAAACTTTATCCAGTGAGTTAATTTTTTTGAGAAATAATCTCTGGGAGCAACATTTGGAGAATACGATGCACGTGGAAGGAAGCATTTTAAAGAGTAGAACATGGAGTTTTACACTAGCACTGTAGATGTGTATTATTATCATAATGAAAGGCTACTTTTTTGGGCCAGATACGGACACTGAACCTGAATAGTTCTTTTTAATTGAACGCTTCACAATCCAGTTGTGAAGCGTAATACTCCCAGGTAATGGTTCTGCCTTTTGTTAGATATTCTATCAGAACTATGTTACGAGAATCTCAGAAAACGACTGTAGTGACATTTCTTGTCACATTCGTCGGGGTTAAATCCCCTAAAACAAAGTGCTTTATAATAGCTCGAGCGTGTGAATACTTCTTTACTTTTATCGATTGTCATGAACAAGCAACCAAATGTATCTCAAACTTCATAGCACGAGTCATACTTGACAAATGTCATTCACTTAGTTGTACTTATGCCATCTCTCTGTCAGACCGAGAATTTTTCGAATCACCCTGGTATAGTAGCAAGTTACATACCACCAAACCATATTTTCCTTTAATCGTTTTCCACAATAGACAGTAATCGGCTGGATAAGGATCTCCTCTATCGGAAAAACCAAACGCAAACCACCCAAATCCTGATGGTAAGTGAATTTCAAATGTCACTTCCTCATCTGCATAGTTCAATATCCAATGAAGGGAAATAGAGTTGTCTCCGTTCAGAGCCAAATGAAAAATTTTACTGTTCTCTATAAATATTCAACGAAACTGTTTATTAACTTATCAGGTAGGTAAAAAGTTCGTGCGGTTTTTCTTATGAGTTCGATTCTTTTAATTGTTATTATTATTTTCCGAGATGGTTTATATTTATGGTTTTTTTTTAATATTTAAGGGGGACTTCTCCTAAACTGAGTAAGGTTTTTTCAGTATATTTTGGAGAACCGTCCGGAAAATAGGATAGAACCAAAAATCCGTGGATTGAGTATATGTCCTAGGCAGCGTAGGACGTACGTATCGATACAATCATTAATTTTTCAAATTGTTATGACTGGCTTTGACTTTTGTAAATATTAAAAATTTGTGTCGATGATTTTTTTAAATAAACAAATTTGTTGAATAAAGAATTTTAATTTATTTTTAAACGAAATATATTGTGCTGATGTATTGGAGATTTAAGAAAGTGTTAGAGAATGAAACGAAATAAAAAAAAAATGTTTACAAGCAGTACAAGGACTTTAGTGAAGGTAGAGAAGCAGTTAAAAATGAACCCCATTCAATAAGACCTTCCACCTCAACCAATGAAGCAAACATTACGAAAATCTTGTATAATGATCTTGTACTAAATACTCCCGATTGAGTACTAAAGACATTGTAGATATTATTGGAATATCATTTGGATTCTTTCAATCAAGTTAGAAGCACAATTTAGGTTTGTCTCGAAACATTGCATTTTTGAAACACATCCTCGTGTTGAAGTTACTGAAGATACAGTTTCTTTGAATGATGATATTCGAAACTTCATAATTTCTTGTGATAAGACATGGATTTATGCTTATGAGCCAAAAAGAACGCAACGATAAAGCAAACAGTTGTATAACACGTCCTATTTTCAAGCACCCGCTTCTCTTTTATATCATGGGACGAATTAGCAGCTTGGAAGGATTTTGTACACTATTCTTCAATTATCGATACAATTTTTTTTGAAATCAACGAAAATTCTAAGTTTTATTCAAGAAATAAAAGTAACATAATAAAGTAACATAGTTACATAATAAAGTTACCTTTAGTAACATAATAAAGAGGTTATTGTAGGAGGAAGAGATTTCTCTCATCGAAATACACAATGTTTTATATATTAAATCAGTTTCAATACCGCACGAACTTTCTTGACGAGCAAAAAAATGAAATGTACTTACCCGAACTACACAACAAAAAGTTCTGTTTAGAAAAAATCAACACTATCACTGTTAATACGAAATATCTCATCATGTCAACATTATTTTTATCAAAATTTTATTTTGTGTTTGTCATATTGTTCCAGGAAGGAGAGTATTTTAAATATTGAGGGCATTCTTGAGGAGAAGGGGAACTTATACCTTATGATAGAGATGTATAATGCGCAGATGTAAAAGACTGTTCAAAGGGATTTCTTTTCTATATATGAAATAATATCAGGTTTTTTAAAAATTTAAAATAATAATACAAGTAGAGAAATAAAAAGTATATTCGCTGACTTATGGTATACTGGTCCTCATTTTTTGACTACCATTGACATTTATTTATGGAAAAATTAATACAAATTGAATTTTCAAAGTAACCTCCCTAACTTTCTATACATTTTCGCCAACTGTCGATCCCAGATCGAAAAAGAGTCGATGGATTTGATGTGATAAGGTCATCGAGGCTTTTTCGGCACTGTCAAGAGATGAGAAGCTGTTACCAAGCAGGTGATTTTGCAGGTATCGGAAGAAATGCAAATTTGTAAGAGCTAAGTTTAGGGAATACATCTAGTGCGAGAAATTTTCAAGCACCAGCTTCTCTTTTATATCATGGGACGAATTAGCAGCTTGGAAGGATTTTGTAAGTGTAGTGAAAGAATTTTTGGGCAACAAGAAAGATGAAAACTATAAAAACCTCAAAGATGAACTCTTGAAAGCCTGTATATGAACTCTTGAAAGCTTAACGATGAAGAAAGTATCTTGGTAGAGATGAACTAAACACTTGAATTTTCAAAGTAACCTCCCTAACTTTCCATACATTTTCGCCAACTGTCAATCCCAGATCGAAAAAGAGTCGATGGCTTTGATGTGATAAGGTCATCGAGGCTTTTTCGGCACTGTCAAGAGATGAGAAGCTGTTACCAAGCAGGTGATTTTGCAGGTATCGGAAGAAATGCAAATCTGTAAGAGCTAAGTTTAGGGAATACATCTAGTGCGAGAAATTTTCAAGCACCAGCTTCTCTTTTATATCATGGGACGAATTAGCAGCTTGGAAGGATTTTGTAAGTGTAGTGAAAAAATTTTTGGGCAACAAGAAAGATGAAAACTATAAAAACCTCAAAGATGAACTCTTGAAAGCCTGTATATAAACTCTTGAAAGCTTAACGATGAAGAAAGTATCTTGGTAGAGATGAACTAAACACTTGAATTTTCAAAGTAATCTCCCTAACTTTCCATACATTTTCGCCAAGTGTCAATCCCAGATCGAAAAAGAGTCGATGGCTTTGATGTGATAAGGTCATCGAGGCTTTTTCGGCACTGTCAAGAGATGAGAAGCTGTTATCCAGCAGGTGATGTTGCAGGTATCAGAAGAAATGTAAATAGCAAATAATGCTGTAGGGGCTAAGTTTAGAGGATACGTTATATTTTTTTAGAACATTTTTATATTTTTAAAATTGTATTCATTAAGCAAATTTATTACAAAAAAGAATCACTGAGAAATTTGTCTCCGTTTGGTTTTTTGTTTTTACCCAGTGATTCTTTATTTAAATAAGAACAGATATTTTTGATATTTTTTGAGTTTTAGATTGTGGCGAAAAACCCAATAAAGAAAAAATATATGAACACGCCACAGTCATTCAGACATGTTTAGACATGGCTTCCGGTGTTACTCTCGAGTTCCTGATCGAGCTCCAGCACTGTACGACTAGAATTTTCTTCCAGCAGCATTTCCAATTATTCATCCTCAATTTGTTTTGATAGTCCCGTTGTAGCCTTTATGTCGCCCAATAGTGAGCAAAGGCCTCCCTCAAAAACTTCCACTCTTTTTCCTTTACCCCATCCATGGCCCTCGCCTATTTCCCCATTCTATTAATTTTCCCCATGGCCTCCATTGAACGATCTTAATATTCCATCTAAAATCTGTTGTTCTTGCCACATTACCTACATAATAACAATTCAATTGTGTCTGTTTTTTTCACGACATCATCTACTTGAGTTTTCTGACGAATTCACTCATTTCTTTTCTTATCTCACCGTATAATCGCTATAATTGATCACACTATGGATCTTTGGGTAACCTCTAGTTTCATAACTAGAAAATGGTGTTAAAATAAAATACAAAACGACATATATTTACAGTTTTCTTTATTTTAAATTCAAAATAAACTTTTTGTGAGACATTCAAGGCTGGAGGTCATCGTAGAATATTTAAAAGCACTCCTTGAACTCAATCTGTCGAATCTCCGGAATCGTTTTTACTATCAGTTTCAACTTTGAAACAGCCAAAAGTCACATGGAGCCAAATCAGGTGGCTAGGTTGATGGTTGAGCATCACGTTACTTTATTTAGACAAGAAATTGTATATAACAAGCTTTCAATGCTTGGGAGAGGCGCAAAACTACCTATAACATCGAATACATTTGTTGGTATCATCGAGAGATGGTCCAATCTCAGATGAAGTCTTTCCTGGTGGCTAACGAAAGGAGCACAGGATAAAGAGATTTATTGTTAGTTGTAAATCTCTTCGAGTTTATTCTACTACTTCATTAATTTATCACCAACTTGCTATTGGTTTAGAGACACGAATGTTTATGTGCTACCAAAAAAGCATAGCTACCCTCATTCAATAAAACGGAAAGATTATGAACAATGGGATGCAAGTTAATTTGGCCATTAAACTTGACTCAATGAGGAATGCAATAAACCCAATGGCACGTATACGCCTCCCATTCAATACCGCCAAAGAATTCCGGCTTGGGAATAAATTCCGTTTCATTAAATTCTTCCGCTTTATTAAATTGAAAAGGACTGAAGCAAAAAATAAAAAAACACAGATACACACACCCAGAGACCTTACGTAACGTAATTTCAGTAAAAAAAAACAATTCTTCGTTTATAGAGTTAATAAAGTAGGCCCTGAAATATAGTTAATAACTGAATAATACTTCAGCGATTGTCAAAAAGAACTGTGTGTCATATTTGACATTTTATTAGTGAGAATTGCTAACCAATTTTTGTCACAATTAGATTAAAAAATAGTCGTTTTTAATATACCTACTCGAATTACGAGGGTCGTTCCATAAGTTCTGGATCTGATAAAGAAAACACAGTTGAACCAGCTGAGAGATTATCGCTGCGTCATTAATTCCCTATATCATCCACATGGTCTCGATATGTTCTTTTTCGTTACCGAACGAGAGAGAGGAGACGAGAAACGAGGGAGCGAGAGAGATTGTTCTAACCGGTGATTTAAGTTGTTTTGTTATTGTGTTTCGGTGAAATTTTGTGCAGTAATCCAGTCTTATTGTAAAATAAGTTCTAATAATAACTACTGTCATTGATTATTTTGTTATCGGTAAGTATTTGTGAAGATTCATTAAGTTTTATTTTCTTCAATAATTCTAACCTAACCACAGACATTATATTACAAATGTTTAATAAAAACATAATTTATATTGGCTAATTCTAAAAACATACTGAAAGAAAAATAAACAACCGTTTCAAAATAATAACGGAAATATAGAAGTGCGAACTTTTAAAGCTGGGTCTAGAACAATACAAATTTGCGTTGTGCGGGCTATATGTCTTGTATGTAGTGAGCCTGCGCGGCAATGTAGACGCTCTGACATACAAATATTGTCTTCGCACAGCACGCACTTGAATCATCTGTTGTCAACCAAATAATTCAAACAAATTGTTCCAGTAAATTCAATACACACGCAAAATTTTATTGGTGTGGGCCCAGCTTAAAGCTGGGTCCAGATCAATACAAATTTGCGTTGTGCGGACTATATGTGTTGTATGTAGTGTGCTTGCGCGGCAATGTAGACGCTCAGACACACAAATATTGTCGTCGTACAGCATGCACTCAAATCATTTGTTGTCAACCAGATAATTTAAACAAATTGTTCCAATAAATTCAATGCACACGCAAAATTTTATACGTGTGGACCCAGCTTAAAGCTATGTCCACATCAATACACATTTGCGTTGTGCGGGCTATATGTGTTGTATGTAGTGAGCCTGCGCGGCAATGTAGACGCTCTGACACAAATATTGTCTTCGCACAGCACACACTTGAATCATCTGTTGTCAACCAAATAATTCAAACAAATTGTTCCAGTAAATTCAATACACACGCAAAATTTTATTGGTATGGGCCCAGCTTAATGCTGGGTCCAGATCAATACAAATTTGCGTTGCGTGGGCTATATGTGTTGTATGTAATGTGCTTGCGCGGCAATGTAGACGCCCTGACACACAAATATTGTCGTCGCACAGCATGCACTCAAATCATCTGTTATCAACTAGATAATCTAAACAAATTGTTCCAGTAAATTCAATACACACGCAAAATTTTATACGTGTGGGCCCAGCTTAAAGCTGGGTCCAGATCAATACAAATTTGCGTTGTGCGGGCTATATGTGTGGTATGTAGTGTGCTTGCGCGGCAATGTAGACGCTCTGACACACAAATATTGTCGTCGCACAGCACGCACTTGAATCATCTGTTGTCAACCAGATAATTCAAACAAATTGTTCCAGTAAATTCAATATACACGCAAAATTTTATCGGTGTGGACCCAGCTTAAGGTATCTATATTTACTTTAACATTTTGTGTGATTTCATATAATGTTTGGAAAAGCATTGAAATCGTAAGCCCAACAATGTGTGCTCAATGTTTATGACTATTTCGAAATGGAAAAAAGGAATGGGCGACCATTAGAGCCTTTTTTAACCATTCAAGAGGTAAATAATACTTAACTTGATTACGTTTTACTTGCATTGCATTATCATATCGTAATATATATTTTTATTATGTTTAAATAATTATATGATACGCTTGTAATAGATGTGTGATATGTTTGTAATAAATGTGTAATGCAACTGTTTAAAAACCCGAATATTCTCACAGTTTAGTAACAAAAAATGTGCCTCAACAACAGTGTTTATACAGTAGAAAAAGAAAAATAACAAGTAGAAATTTTACGTTAAAATATCGATTTATAAAGCTGGGTCCACACCAATAAAATTTTGCGTGTGTGTTGAATTTACCGGAACAATTTGTTTGTATTATCTAGTGGGCAACACATCGTTCGTGTGCCTGCTGTGCGGCGACAATATTTGTTTATGACTTTGTGTGTCTTTGTGTGTCACATACAACACATACAGTCCGCACAACGCAAATTTGTATTGATGTAGCTTAACAGGACGTTATAATTTGAATAATAAGTTTTGATTTGATTCATATGGATAAAAATTAATGGCACACGGATAGTCTTTCGGGGGTTCAACTGTATATTTCTCGACGAAAGTTTCGCTAACCATGTTAGCAGCGTGAGAAGGATCAATTTGAATCATCATATTAGTTTTGCACGACTTAAGAAACCAAATATAAATTGGCCCAATTTTGGCAGTGTGATGTTTATGGTAAAAAATTAGTTTCGTTGACCGTAAAAAGCAATCGTACATCAATTGATTGCATCGTCTCCTGATGATGGTTCGCGAAATACGCATCGAAAAGTCATACAAAAAGTGATTTGGTATCTAGTAGTTCATCTTTTCGAGAGTTTGTTTACAATCTTAGCAAGTTCGTGTATCATTTAATAAGGCAATAAGGATTTTCGTGACGATTTTGCTAAATCTAGCGATTTTGGGACGTTCCGAGTGTTCAGGACCACGTTTAAATCCACCATCCCACTTTTATTTACCGACGAAATACGCAGTGCCGGAAAACAACGAAACTTTTTAAATAAAAAAAAACCAATTTGTTATTTTGACAAAAGTATTTCTTTGTATTCAAAATACATCCCAACCACATCAATACACCGCCGGGCACATTCAACCAATAATGTCTGAATGATTGTGGCGTGTTCATATATTTTTTCCTTTATTTGGGTTTTTCGCCACTATCTAAAACTCAAAAAATATCAAAAATACCTGTTACATAAGAACATTCTTTACATAAGAACAGGTATTTTTGATATTTTTTGAGTTTTAGATAGTGGCGAAAAACCCAAATAAAGGAAAAAAACATTCAACCAATGCTAGGCATAGATTTTATATGCCTTCTTTCGGAGTCGCCCCAATTACCCTCGTCACGGTTTCTTGGACTAGCGTAACACTGTCAGAAAACGTTCCTTTCATGACCAATTCGAATTTCGAAAAGGGAAATACTCACACGAAGATAAATCAGGTGAATACGGAGGATATTGAAGTACACAGACTTTTTTCGGTAAAAATTCAAGAACGGCGAGGATCATGTGAATATACTCTCGATATTCGATCGTCACTCGAACGATTCTATACCACAAACGCTCCATAATACCAAAATAATAGTTGCATTTCGTTGGCGATCATTTCACGCACTTTTTCCACCAAATCATCGCGTTTTTGGTTTTTTTGGACGGCCTGGCTTTGGATCGTCCTCCAAAGCATCACGACCGTTCTGGAATTGCTTGTACCACTCGAATACTTGTATACGCGATAAGCAATCATCACCATAAACGGTTTTCATCAATTACAATCTTTCTGTAAAAGTTTAACTGACCTTGAAACAAAATTTAATATTAGCTGTCATAACTGAGCGTCTACTTCAATTTTCTGGGTTTTTTTTCTACGGCATATGTGTGTGAATTGTTTGCTTTTTAAAATTTCTACGCCACAATATTAATTTTTGCTCTTTTAAACTCCCGATTTAAAAACGAAATATTTAACGATTCTTGTTGACTTGCTGCTGAAAAGTTGCTCGACTTTTTCCTGGATGAAAAATAATTAACAAAATTGAGCAGTAACGACCTTTAGCTTGAGGGCACGGTAATCCGATTTAGTTCTAATTCCCTCAAGTTAGTCATCAAGCGAAATATCTCATTTAAAAGTTTCTGTAATTCTGTTTATAATGTTTTGTTTATTTACTCACTAAAGATAATTAGTAAACAATAAGGTAACAATAATAATAACTAATTTAAAACGGTATTGTAATTGGAGTTTGGGGGTAAAAATAACTGCAATCAAAAACTAAAACTTAAAATTGGAACCAAAGAAAAGATACCAGGCAACACAATCAAAAAGAAAAAAAGCCAAAAAACCAAGAAGTGGATGGAAGGAGGCTGCTAAGAATGAAAAAAATCATCCTTGTATATTGTCAACTATCTGACTTGAAACCAAAACCACAAAGCTAGAACAAGAATCCATCTTGTATAAGAGGTATCAAAGTACAACAATAATACAAGAGGTAAACGGAGATAATCCATAACGTACCTTACGTAATCTGCACAAAAATGTTCTCGTTCATGTGAATTGAGGATAACTGCCTACGTGGCAATATCGCGGCTTCCAAATAAAAATATAAACTGCTCAACAAATGTAGTACCCGACTGTTAAAAAATCAAGAAATTGGAAACAGAAATGAAAAAAACAGTCAAAACAATCGTTACAACTCAGATTAAGCTTAAACCGTCAAAAATAGTTGATAAGATTCGGAAAAGCATCCACGAATTTTTCAGTCAATACGGTTAAGTTTTCTTCGCGAAGACGTTCGTTAATAATCTGGTTCCCAAAAGATGAGAAAAATCTTACAACGTGGCAACAGCAAATATATAAACTGCTCAACGAACGGAGTGTACAACCCAGAGTCAAATGGAGGCCCCCAAAAATTATCGAAAAATCCCTCCTGCGGTCAATATAGTAAAGCAAAAGTAGGAGCAGAAAAACCTAACTTAAAAACCAGGCTGATAAAATAGAAATAAGAGTGCACAATAGTGAAAAGTAGGAATTAGGAACAATAAAAAAAAATTGCCCACAGTTACAATTTGGATCGAACTTAAACTGTCACAAAAAGTCGACAAGATTCGGAAAAGCATCCACGAATGTTTGCAGTCAATGCAATCAAGTTTTCTTTGTGAAGGCGTTCGTTAAAATTAAGTTTCTGGTCCCCAAGAGCTGAGAAAAATGTCACAACATGACAACAGCGCTAAAATATAAACTGCTGAACCAATGGAGTGCCAGTGCACTATTGTAAAAAAACAAAGAATATATAAGAATCGAGAATAAACAAAACTACCAACAACACAAACTGCAGCAGAACGAATGGAACGAATTCAAAACGATCCCAAAATCAAATTGAAAAATTAATTTATTGTTAAACTTAAATTAAAACAGCAAAATTATAATTCATGATCCACGAATATCATAATTTAAGAATTTCTGAGTTCTGCCGTCGACCTGGACGGATATTCCGAGGACGTTCTCGAAATATCCTGAGCCCCAGCTCTCCTCCTGACCTTGGCGAAATACTTGTGTTGCAGAGCTTCCCTAGCGGAGATTCTCTCCATGTGATCGATTTTTAGACAGTTCTCGAGCAGGTCAAAAGCATCACTGTCCACTAAATACTCGTTTTCGGTGTTGACAAATCTCTGCCAGGATTTTCTGGCATGGTATCCTAACATTTGTTGAAATGGAGGATCCAAGGTGATTCGATACTTCATTAGGTAGTTGTCCAGTTCAGCTCTTCCTATATTGAAAAAACCTTAGTTTGGTTTAACATTTTTTCATTTTTTGTTTCAGAATAAGCTATAAAGTTAAGAGTTTTCAAAATGGAGATGTATTAACATGAAAAACAAATAGAAATAGTAAATAATATAGTAAATTGTTTCATTTTGATAACAGTTACAATTTACAACTCACCAAGAACTCTGATGATTCTCAATAGCTGATCGTGGTTGCTGCTCCCATGGAAGAAAGGTTCTTTTCTGAACAGCATCGACGCGAACATACAGCCGAAACTCCAAATGTCCAGGGAGTAGTCATAAAAACCGTAGTCCACTAAGAGTTCAGGTCCTTTGAAGTATCTCGACGCTACTCTCACATTATATTCCTGTCCCGGATGGTAAAATTCAGCCAAACCCCAGTCGATGAGCTGGATTTTACGATTTTCCAGATCCACGATCAGATTGTGTGGTTTAACATCTCTAGCAAAAATATAAATATATATATATATATATATATATATATATATATATATATATATATATATATATATATATACATATATATATATATATATATATATATATATATATATATATATATATATATATATATATATATATATATATATATATATACATAAAACACCTACATATTGGCACCTTCAACATCAACACACTGATCCAACCAGGAAAACTTCACAATCTAACTTCAGAACTTGACAGACAAAAGATACTGGTGCTTGCCTTACAAGAAACACGCATCACGGATGAGGACATGTTAGACTATGGGAACTGTCGCATGTTCAAAAGCAGGTCAGCCAAACGAGTGGCCAGGGGCGCTCCACTTTGTGCCTTTGTGGTACATAAAGGGATAGTTAACTCTATTAAGGAAATCACGTCCATAAACAATAGACTAATGACAATGCGCATACAGTGCGCCAATAAAAAATACACCATGATCAATGTACATGCCCCCACAAACGGAGACAACAAGAAAAACCCCAAGTCTACAGAGAAATTCTGGGCAACACTAGAGAAGGTAATGGCAAAGGTCCCAAAGGATAACGTCAAAATTTTACTGGGCGACTTTAACGCACAAATCGGTAGTGAAAAAATCCATCAGAAAACCGTAGGCAAATTTCCCGGTCACAAATTGACCGACAAAAACGACACAAGACTCATCGAACTATGCCAATAGAATAATCTGTAAATAATATCAGCATCCCTAAGAAAATCTCCACGAAAACAGAAGACATGGAGATCGCCTATACAACAGATTGCAGAATTTCTGATAGATCACGTTGCGATCTCATACCCACAACAAAGAGAGATCCAAGATGTTCAAGTTCGCAGGGGTGCGAACATTGACTCAGACCACTACCTAACACGAACCAAATTCAAGTTCACCCCAAGGAGAATTCATCACAAGAAAGCACATCTACAGAAATTCGACACAAAAAAGATCAAGGAATCCAACATAACAGAGGAATGGGAAAAGGAACACGCAGACATGGAAAAAATTATACAAAAAGCACAGGAACTGATCCCATTGAAAAAGAACACAAAACACCCTTGGTGGGACTCGGAATGCGAAAGTGCATTGCAGCGACGCAAACGAGCATTTCAGGAGTACAACACTAAAAAATCTCCAGAAAATCAACAGCTTTTTGACGTGAATAGACGATAGACCGCAAAGGTTATCAGGCAAGCTAAGATGAAGTACAAGAAGGAACAACTAGACTCTATAGAGGAGAATTTCCGCAATTATAACACGAGAGACTTTTATAGGACTTTTGCAAAAGAAATCCGTAGATACACACCACAAAATCTTTGCTTCAGAAAGCAGAATGGGAGATTAGTGCTAACCAATCAGAAGAATTGTCAGGAGCTGGCACACTATTTTTCTGATCTTCTCAACTGCCCTGAACGCGACACAAGATTCCCCAAGGAAAATTGTATCCATACCCACTCAGAATCACCACCACCAACACAGGAAAAAATCCACAGCCACATACGCAAACTGAAGAATAGCAGGTCATCCAGTGAAGATGGTATCACCGCGGAACTATTAAAAAACCTCGGACCAAATTCACTGCAAGAACTTACGCAAATTATCACGAATATTTAGCAAACAGAAAAATAGCCAGATGATTGGAAATGTGCTCTTATCCACCCGCTGTACAAGAAGGGAGACAGAACAGATGTGAACAACTACAGAGGAATCTCCTTACTACAAGTCACCTACAAAATCCTCTCAGCATGCCTTTTCCAGAGAACACAAGAACAATTAGAACACAAAATTGGCGAGTACCTGGCAGGCTTTCGCCCTGGTCGCTCATGTACTGAACAAATATTTAAACTAAAAACTATACTGAAATACAAAGCTATCAGGAACGTCCCAATCATCTGCACGTTCGTGGACTTCAAGAAAGCATACGACTGCATCGACCGAAAATCTTTGTTCAACATTCTAGAAGAACAAGGACTCGACCCCAAAAAACTACGATTAATCAAGCAGACATTGGCTGACATAACCTCTAAAGTAAAATTAATGGGAGAAATTTCCGATCCCTTCATGATCTGGAGTACGCCAAGGAGATGGGTTATCCCCACTTCTCTTCAATCTGGTCCTGGACAAAGTCATAAGGGAATGGGAAAAAGAACTGAAAAATCAAGGACACTGGAAACCAATACGACTCGGACGATGCAAAAACAACATAAAGATATCATGCCTGGCTTTCGCAGACGACCTAGCCATACTCGCAGACAATGAAAAAAGAGCAACCAAACAGATCAAAGTTCTCAAGGAATGTGCAGAGAAAGTTGGCCTACAAATCTCTTTTCAAAAAACCGAATTCTTCTGCTCAAAATTAGATGTTCAAAAATTAGATGTTCAAAATTTAAATAGGGTCACTCACTTCAAATACCTGGGCGAGATCCTCGAACCTACAGGAGGAGAGAAGATAGTACAGAAGACTCGATTGCAGAAGATGAAGAGGGCATACGGCAAGACAAACAATATCTACAATAAGAAATGCCTATCCACACACGCAAAAAAAGACACTACAACACAGTAATCAAACTAGAAGTACTATACGCCAGTGGGACACTTACACTTCATACAAAAATTGGCATAGAAAACATACTAAAAGAAGAACGCAAAATAATGAGAAACATTCTCGGTCCAAAACTGACAGAAGAAGGATACAGACTACATTCTCGAAAGACCACAGAGAGAATGTCCAATGTAGCGGCGGACATAAGAAAAAGAAGGTTGAAATTCTATGGACATATCAGTAGACTCCCACGGACAAGATTCACCAACAGAATTCTTACATACATACAAGGAGTCAAGTTAACAGTACCATGAATCACATAAGTCAGAGCTGATGTGGGAAAGGCACAAATGGGTCCGACAGAGATTGAGGATAGATGATAGAATAGATACATATGTGGAACGTTGCATCTGAGAGCGAAGTTTCGAGGAGATCGGGAACAAAGTGGACGGAGGAAAGAAAGAGAATCCACGGAGAAAGGATGAGAGAGGTGTGGAGGACCAGAAAGAACACTCGAAAATGAGTCAGAATGCTTTGCGTGATCCATCCGGGTCTATACGCACCTAATAGTAATAATATATATATATATATATATATATATATATATATATATATATATATATATATATATATATATATATATATATATACTATAATATAGTACTCATCATATATTTCTCTCAGCAACCAGTCGCGCCATCTATTGACGAGCGGCGTCGTTTGAAAGCTTGAACATTCCTTGAAAATCCTTTAGTTTAAATAAGGTGTGTTACTGTGCGTTTGGTGGGACTGTGGCGGCATAATTCATTTTGAATTATTGAAATAAGGAGAAAGAGTTACAGCTGAATTGTATTCCCAACAATTGGATAGATTACGTAACGAATTGATGGTAAGACGACCAGCTCTGGTGAACAGAAGAGGGGTAATACTGCAACACGATAATGCCAGGTCGCATGCATCAAGATTAACCGAAGAAAACCAGAAAAAATAAGGCAGCTAAAGTGGGAGGTTTTACCACATCCCCCATATTCTCCAGACATAGCACCATCCGATTTTCATTTATTCCGTTCCATGTAATATTCCCTAAGGAATAAAAATTTTCAAAATATCGATGATGTGCGCGCTCACCTAGAAACATATTTTTCTTGAAAGGAAACAACATTTTATGAACAGGGGGATCGAAACTCTACCAGCAAGATGGCGAAAGGTCTTAGATAACGACGATTACATAATCAACTAAAGATAAAATTAAATGCAAACAAATTCGTTTTTATGAAAATGTCAAATTTATTTTGACATATCTCTTCAAATAGAATCAGAAACGAATAAAATCCAAATCGCGAACATTCGGTTTTTCCCACATATTTTCCGAAATATTCGCAATTTTTGAAAATTTGAAAATTTCCAGAGTTCAGTGAGGCGCAATTATTTCCCAGATCTTTGTAGAGTGCATTCTTATATGGGACACACTGTATATACAGATTAGTATATTTCTGTATATATATATATATATATATATATATATATATATATATATATATATATATATATATATATATATATATATAAACTATGTACTAAAGATTGAATCTTCAGGTCGATATCAACAAATACAAAAATACATCTGCTTACCTGTGCATAATGCCGTTCGAATGACAGAAATCCAAGGCTTTCAGTACCTCATACAAATAATATCTCGTGTCTTCTTCTGATAGTTTCAGATAAACATTCTTGAAATCGTCGCTGTTGACCAATTGTTCGAATACCAAAGCGGTCAGGCTCATCGGAATTTGAACAACTGATAATAGTTTAATAATATTCGTCCCACCTGCATAACGAAGCAAAAAAATCACCTGTATCAATATGTAAATAGTTTCACTTTGAATCATAACGAAAATTACGATGATTGTGAGTTGAATGGTTGTCAATGAAAGTTCCTTTTCCGAAGAAGAAAAAATTACAGGGTATTTCAACATGGGATTTGAAAAAAGATTATTTCGAGTTCCTGATTTATACGCGGTGTTGAATCGTATGTCTTTTCAAAGCGAACTGGTATAACGTATTTAATACAACTGTCTGTAAGTGAAACTTACATTTCAAACAGTGTTATAATATATAATATAACGTGGAATAAATGTATCCATGAATTGCTTGTTATTAATATGACGAATATGTTGATATAGTGCTGTTCAAGATATAGTGTTGACCGAATGGCTGCAATAAACTGTTAACAACCCCTGACGTAACGAAATCAGACAAAGTTGCAAAAAAAGTAAACCTAATAAAATAACAAATAAAAACATAAAATTAATTTTATATCTGGTTTAGTAGGTTATAATTTCTGGTTTAGTAGGTTTAGTAAGTTATAATTTTTATTGTACCAATAAATTCAAAATACACAAACCAATAATCAATGTTTTAGTCATACATAATAATAATTTAACTAGGAATATTGAATTATGAATATTGAATATTGAATATTAAAATTTATTGAAATTTATTTGGGCAATTGATATTTTGCCGAAAGGCAAATATCTTGAACCGGACTATAATGATATATAGGCTTAAAATAGGAAAGGACGGTATTAAGTTAATCCCAAGCAGAAACTTACCTCTTAAACACTCCAGTATTTTAATTTCCCGTTTAATTTTCTTTTTTCTCACCGGCTTTAACATTTTTATTATTACTCTTTCATTTTTGGGTTCATGTATACCTTCAAAAACTAAAAAAAAAGTATCCCACTTATTCTAATAGAAGTATTTTATTGCTGTGTTCCTGCTTTACCAATACTGTATTTGCCGCTGCCCACTTTTTTTACCAAGCTGTAGTCTTCGATATCGTCATATTCTGGAGCAAAATTATCGTACTCGTAATAGGTAGTTGGTTTTTTGGACAGTACATCTGGATAAACTCTGGAGACAGTTTTGATTTGGTCACCTTTGGCATCACTGGAGCAATATACAAACCATATATTACCATACTATTTATGAAAATATTATGATGATAAATCCTAAATTAACTAAAATTAATAACCTATTAACAATCGAAAAGATCATTAAGAGATCTGCGGTCAAATAAAGCAAAGGTTTACAAATATATCAATCAGTCTACAAATAAATACAGACAAAACAAAGGTGATGGAAAAGAGAATTAATCCAAGAAGACAACATAACCCGATAATCGGCGATCACAACATTGAAGTTGTGAAGGAATTTACTTATCCGGGAAGTAAAATAAACGAAAACATCGTCACAACAGATATCAGAAATGGTATTATGGTATTATGTTTTTTTTTCGCCACGATCTAAAACTCAAAAAAATATTTAAAATATCTGTTCTTATTTAAATAAAGAATCACTGGGTAAAAACAAAAAACCAAACGGAGACAAATTTCTCAGTGATTCTTTTTTGTAATAAATTTGTCTAATGCTTGCTAACAAAAATTTTAAAAATACAAAAATATTCTAAAATAAATACAAATTATTGAAGGTATATATGTATATATATATATATATATATATATATATATATATATATATATATATATATATATATATATATATATATATATATATATATATATATATAGATCAAAGGATCATGTATACCTTTGAATTGAAGTAATTATACAAAGATCTCGATATTGTAGATTATGTGAAAGCCCAGTGACTCAATTGAGCGAAAATGCCTCTCTGCCAGGTTGTAGTGGTATAGGAAGAAAAAGAAGACGTGAATTGCAGAAGTAACTCAAACGTGATGAATAAGATTACCTGAAGAAAGACGAATAAAAAGTAAATGGGCAAAGTTGCAGAGAAATTCTAACAGAGGCAGCAGGAACAAGTTGGAAAATATCAAAAACTGAAAAAGGAAAAAAGACTAGAAAAATATTTTTTAAATGCAAAGAAAAAAGGTGAGTAACAAAAGGTTTGGAGACAATGAGAGGCGGTAAAACGACGACCAAAATCAAAAATTAGGAAGTGTCGAAGCAAACGATTTCCTCGTTTGCTTAAACAGTGAACAAAGAGTGAAATCAAGTTAGAAATACAACAAAAAATTAAGTATTACGCAAAATAAATAACTCTTGAAAATACTCAGTCATGTAAAACGCGAGAAAATATTGCTACAAGATTGAATGATAGAAAAAATAATAAAGAAAAAAGATTTTAGGGTTAAAAGCGTATCAGCATCTAAGGCTATTTTTGCAATGGACCTACAGCTTAACGTGGGTTCCGAACCACGTTCATCAGCCACCGATGACCCAGGCTAGCATCCCCCTCAGGCTATCAATCCTTGGTTATGAGCATTTACCCATAAGTCTATCAGGAAGCCTACCGACTGGCGAGTGACCAACGTAGAAAACTTCTCAGAAAGCATCCGGACTTACCTAGCCTTCAACTGACATGATTGAGGCAATTCGTTGTTGGATTTTACATTCTTGCCTAGAAACAATCACAAATACGTAGGAAGTAAATACGGATAGAAGAAAGAAAGAAAGAAAGAAAAACCACCATCTGAGCGTTGGAATCGAACCAACTCGACCGGCTAGAAAAAATAACACCACTCTAAAAGAAAGGCAGTAGGTATTGGATGTAAAGGGTATTACAATAAGAGAGCAAGATGTGAATCAATTCAATCAGCGTTCAATTTAGGCCTTCAGTGCTTGACTGGTCGTAGGCTTGTTGGCATAAACCTGACGCTTCAGAAAGCCATAAAAATAGTCCATAGGTGTTGGACCACCACAATGCCACAATGGACCAATTCACATGCCTTCAAGAGCAATATCTTCCAATAGAGGAACAAAGAACTGAATTATTATGTCACGATGACGTTCGCCATTTACCGTTAATGCATTATAGTGCGTTTCAAGATATATCGTTGAATGATTGGCTGCAATAAACTCTTAACAACCCCTGCCACAACGAAACCCAACAAAGTTGCAAGAAACGTAAACAGTGAGCGGCCCTAATATAATATCAGGTAAAAAGATTAAATTAATTTTATACCTGATTTGTTACCATGTTATAGTATATATAGAATATATATATATATATATATATATATATATATATATATATATATATATATATATATATATATATATATAGAATCACTTATTATTAATGTAGATCAAAGTGACAGTGAGAGCGAAACCGAATTAAATCTATAATTAAATTTAAGTTATAATTTTTATTGAACTAATAAATACATCTATTTATTAATTTTTATTGTACTAATAAATTCAAAATACACAAACCAATAAACAATGTTTCAGTCATACATAATAATAATAGTAATTTAATCATAACTTAACAATATTATATTTTTCCCAAAATGGTTCAGAAGTTAAACCTATGACTATACCTGGCTCGTTTAAAAAAAAAATGGTACAATAATTTCTCCAGATACAAACAGCAATACCTGCTTGCCAAAAAACGTACATTGGTGCACAATCAGTGATATGTTGGGGATGCATTTATTTTTCATGAATCATTCGTAGATTTTCTGAGCCCCAAATGAAAAGAATCTGTTCCAAATAAAACCAACAGACAGAATACAAAATAACTGGATATTTTAAGAGAAAATGTCAAAGAGAAGGACGCGAGAGAGGAGAAAGCTGTATTAAAAAGAACAGTCCGCAGAGCTTAACATAAATTCAATGTACCAAAGATGGAATAAATTCGTCCCATAATTGAAATTCCCATGGCAGGGGAAGACCTGGGAATAAATGAGATGGGTGGATGACATGAACAAGCATATATGACTGTGATGGACAAAAGTAACAACAAACAAAGATGAATTGAACTATCTAAGGGAGGCCTATGTTTAAAGATGGACGAAATAAATCGAATAGATAAATAAAACAAGCACTGTCTATTGTCAATGAGTGAATCTATGCGGATTTATAACCGAGAATACCTAGTTTACGTCAACAGGTAGCTTTAACTTCTACCACATCCACCATAAGACCCAGATCTTTCGCCATATGACTTTCACTTATTACATTCCTAGGAACACTTGTAATTGTTTTAAGAGAATAAATACTTTACATTAGATGTTTAAATATACAAAAAAACAACAAACAAATTTGAAACTTATTTGTTCATTTGATAAACGTCTAAAAAATATGCTCGTTTGTTCTACTTAAAAGAGTATCTACCTTATGCCCGGTAAACATCTTATGCGTTCTTTATCTTTGTTCTCATCTGGTAAATCTTCATTATCTAATCTGGACATAAGTTCAAGATATAAACTAGAACCCATACTATACATCAAAACACCACTGACACTTCAACTAATTCACCGAATTTTTGTTATTAAATACAAGCTATAAAAGTTATTGATTATATATTCGACGATGGTTAGTTGCACCTTGAACACTTCACTATAAGCTGACGATTAATTAAAATACAAATTTTAACTATTAAAGAATGCTAGTTGTCGTACTATATTCACTCCTCGTCGTTATCTTGAGCTATTCAATTATTCCAGTTATCTGTCTCTTATCAAAAAAGTGGCAAAATCATATTCAAGATAAGCCAAGTTAATGAAAATTAATAAAGCACAATATAATACTACAGATTTCGGTTCAAGATAAATATCTGCAAAATACCACAGACTTAATAACATAAAAATATAATATTTACCATTTTCTAGCATCAGCTTGAAAACCAAAACAAGCTGGCAAAGCTGTATGTTTCAAATGTGTTAAAAACATCACATAACACTAACCTTATTAATACGTTGTACATCTAACCAACATGACTGCAAATACATTTTATTTTTTCTTATTTTATCATGTAAATGCTGAAAATACTGTGATAACGGAGGCTCATGGGGATTATTTATAATTTACACAGCCTTAGATGCGTGCTAAGGTAAACAGGAACCGAAAAATTGTTATTTTTACGACTTTTTATCTCTGTAAACTCGATCACTCTATATCATAAATTAATACTGCAAAATATATATGTTCGATACTCACGAATTGTCGTCTTCGTAGTTTTCTATAATCGCAGGTTTAAACATGTTCTTCTGGATTTCTATTATTTATGAACACTACTTGACAGAAACCTTGACTAGAATTTTTAAACTATTCAAATTGATGAAAACGTCAAAATGAAATATTCATGGCCCACTATTATAGTATTAATTAAAATTATATTTTATATATTTTATTACGTATTTTATTTAAAAATATTAAATTATTCGAAGCGAAATCAAATTGTGTTTATCATTTTGCTGAACAAGCAGTAACATGTTTTTATTTATTGATTTATATATATATACCGAATGGCATTAACAACATTACATTGAACTCTAATTGTAAATTTAATCAAAATGCTAAAAAATACAATATTTTTACAATGACATCGCAATTTTTTTATATAAACATACATTTTTACTTTATTTTATTAGAAATCATAATAAATAATTCATCTATAATATTTTATGTACTATTTTTTTACGCCAGATTATATAAAAGAAGTAACAAACTATAACCTGACATTTAAAAAAAAGTAAACAATGGGTTTTTCGTGGTTTATTTTTTGGCAATTTTTTTTTATTTACACTATTGTAGAACGGTATACGATATGTTTATATTAGAAATATGTGTATGATATTGCGTGAGTTTTATTTCTTTAATGAATATGAATAACGAACGTTTCAGTATAATACGGTATACTAATAGTTGTTGTTAACATGAGTGTGAACTTACCAGAAGCGTTAGTTGTAGATGACGGTTATCTTGTGGCGTATACAGATGGATCGTGTGCGAATAATGGGCAATCAAACGCTAAGGCAGGCTTAGGAGTTTGGTTCTATGATCATTGTCCATTGTATGAATTAAACATTTTATTAATTATACTTTTTCAAAATTCAGTTTTGTTTTTAGTAATATATCACTGCCTGTGGTGGGTAAAGCTACAAATATTAGAGCTGAGATTCAGGCATCAATTGCAGCCTTAGATGTAATCAATAAAATAGGTAATATATAGTATTATTATTATTATTATTTGGTATTAGCAACTTCATATATTTGTTAGGGTTTGATAAAGCTAAAATTTATACTGATTCTATGTTTTCAATTTGTTGTGCGAATGAATGGATTGAAAAATGGAAGTACAATGGTTGGAAGTCATACAGTGGTAACATGGTTAAAAACCAAGCTGATCTATTAAATCTAGACTATTTGTGTCAAAAATTTGATGATATTAAATGGGTAAAATTTCAATAAATGAGGTTTATTTCAGACCTGAATTATCTTTTTTTTACAGGAACATATCGGTGCACACTCCGGGAACATAGGAAATGAACAGGCCCATAAGTTGGCCAAACTAGGTGCCTCAAAATATAAGTTTTAAGATTTGGCGTAATTTAATCATCAGTTGAATTTTATATATTTTGTTGTAAAATCAGTTTCATAAGGTGAATTTTGTTAAGGTTGAGAACTTAAGAAATACATTTTCAAAATTCAGTTTTGATTTATTTTGTATACTTCCTAGAAAAAGACTACATCATAGAATAAAATCTATATCTATCTTTGGCATACCAGATGTCTAATGTGCATCAAAGAGTATTTCTAACTTACTTGTTTACCTTTATGTTTCTGTACACAATTACAAAAAATGTGGTAAACGGTTTAAACATTTTTATTTTTTGATTTTGTGAGGTATTTTTCAAATGTTATTAAGCTAGACAGTATTTGGGTGTGTTAAAAGTCCTAAAATGTGTGTACAGCACATCACAAGACGCATCGCTTAAAACTGTGTCTAGTATATAAAAGTTACAAAATTAATCCCAATAAAATATATTTTTCATAATACATTTTTTTTTGTTTTCAAGTATATTTTGTCTAGTTAGTGTAGTTATATGTTAGTTCTAATCCTTTGAATATAACATATTCAAAGTTCTAACCAGTGCAGGATTCTCCTGAGACTTTCCTAATAAACACCTATAGTCTTTTTGGATTTTTCATGTTTCAAACATAGAGAAGTACAAATGTCATATTAGAATTGAAAATTTCTAACATGGTATGCTTACTAATAGATTTCAAAAATAAATTCATATACATTGATTATGCAACTTAATATACGCAACGTTTAGCTTATGGGGATATGAGTGAAAAAATAAGCAGGATCAACTTTTTCTTACAATTATTATTAGAACATTCAACAGTTACTTTAAAACCAGTTAAGTTGATTAAATGTGTTTGTTTTGTGTACTGAAACTATTTATTATCATTAAAGCGGACTAAAGTAACAAAACCAACTGTTCAAATACTTTTTGAATCTTTTATATTCTGCTTTAATTATAGTATAGTTTTATTGAAAATCTTTTGTAATTTGTGTTGCAATTTGAGAAATATCAGTTTGTTTTAAACCCTCAACCATTACCTCTATCAATTTTTACCTTGACATAAAAAAAAATAATTAAAGAAACATATATACATATATATATGTATATATATATATATATATATATATATATATATATATATATATATATATATATATATATATATATATATTACATATAAAATAAATTATGAAGACTTATATCTTAACGCGCCTCTTCTTGCTAGTTCATCGGCTCTTTCGTTGCCTTTAATACCTGTATGTCCTGCACAATATTCCTAAATGAATATGAAACCTATTATCAGTTACTTGTATTAAAACAAAATAATACTTTCTATACTTACCCATTTAATGTCATCAAAACTTTGACATAAGCCATCTAGGACAATCAAGTCTTCTTTATTTTTGACAGCACCACCATTTGCAACTTTCCATCCGTTAGTTCTCCATTTCTTAATCCATTTAGTAATACAGTTTATTGTAAACTGAGAATCAGTGATTATTTTCACCTTTTTATAGCCTAAAATACCTCATTATAAGTAATTTCCCATACAATATTGATATTTTAACCTAATTTTTTTGTTATCCTTAAAGCAGCAACTGAGGCCTGTATTTCAGCTGTATTGTTGGTTGCTCTTCCTTTAACTGGTTCAGATACATTTCTAAAACGGAGTCATTTTGCTAAAATCAACTATTAAACACCAAGAATAAAACCTTACAGTGAGTTGCCATCATTAAACCAAACCCCAATACCAGCTTTTGCATTAGCTTTACCATTATTTTCACATGCACCATCAGTGTACACTACAACATATTCATTTTCTGTCGGAAGATCTATTTTGGACCTTTTAGATTCATGTAAGCCAAAGAAATTAGAGTCAGTTGTATCAGGAGTTGCGCGTTTGGATGAAGATGATAAATAAATATCATTGCTAATAAGAGAATAGTGCCTTGAGGCCAATAATATGAAAATGGGAATTAAATGGTTACCTGAGAAAGCCATTTGAATTATCTATTAGCAGCCTAGCACAGTCAGTTATATTTCTGATCTCAACTTTAATCTCTTTCATGTCATGTTGCAAAGCATTCGCCCTTTTTTCAGCCTCATTTAGACGCTCCAGAAGTTGACTAACTTGCAATGTTCTACAACATAAATGATTTAGTATAACTTCAATATTAAAAAAATCTTACATTGTGTTTTCCATTGTGTTGCGTACTATTTTAGAAAGACATGCACTAATGTTGTAACCATAAAAACTGTATTTTAAAAACTGCAACCTGATAATCATTTACACAAAAAAAATTATATCTATAAGCGATTACAGATAAACAATTACAAGTTCGTTTATCTTTTTGAGGTTAGAGTAGAGAAAGAAATATATAAAAATCAACAACCCTAATAAATAGGGAATAAATGGTTTCATATAAAATATTTATATAATTTTTTAATGAAAAATCTTTTCATAACTGTAGTCAAAATTTAACGAAAAATGAAATATTAAGAATACCCAGACATTCAAAATATTTCTAGAACGTATAAATAAAAATATTAAAATTACCCCTGGTGGGACTCGAACCCACAGTCCCCGGCTTAGGAGGCCGATGCCTTATCCATTAGGCCACAGGGGCTCTAAGGTAAATTTGTTTCATTACTGGTTTTCAGCCCTTTATGCGCAATTGTTTTGTATATTTAGTTGCCTAACTATTAGTACGATATTTTAAAATTATAACAATTACATATTATTCATTATCATTATATATATAACATAATATACGTAACAAGATATGTATTGCATTATGTTTTAATTGGTATAAAGAAATTTTGCAATACTACTTTGTGAAATAAAATGGAAAAACATTCACGTATCAGTCTTTAACATGCTACTTTCTCTAATTGAATCAATAATTGATTGATATTTTTGCATATACTCGCCGGTATATAAACCAATTTTTGATTCAGCCGATATGTCAGTCGTTTGAGTACTATCGCAAGACGAATTAAAGTAACAAAATGTCTTACTTGAAGGTAGGTGTACAGTGATTGCTTTTGAACACATCTAGACGTTGATTTAATTGCAGATTGTAGCAGTTTTAACTATGGCAGTTGTTTCCATCGTGGAGTGCAGTGTGGGAGTTGCTGGCGTAGCTCCTGTAGCCTTCAGATACACTCAGGTGGCCCCTCCAAGCGTACTGCCATTCTCTGCTCAAGTCAACACCTTCTCCCGCAACTTACATGTTTTCGATGCTCCCTATGCCGCTGGTGTAATCCCTGGACCTCCAGCTATAGTCCAAAGAGCTGTTTTCCCTCCTCCTACGACTCCTGTGTTCCCTGCGCCTTTCGCTGCCCCTGTAGCTCCGTTGTTACCTAGAGTAGCCCCTGTAGCACCCGCATTTGCTCCTGCCGCACCTGTTTTACCTTACGCCGGTGGATTATTAACTCCTGCTAGGTCGGTACATGCTGTAGCTCCAGGAATTGCCCCTGCTCTGGCTCCTGCCTTAGCTCCTGCTCCATTGTTAGGATAAGACATTAGTGTTTAAATAGAATTTGTGTATATATGTTGATACGGGTTAAACCAAAGTACTGCTGTCTGCGAAAAAGAAATGTGTTTGAATTGTATACTGACTGATAGTCTAGTAAGTTTAAAATATATTATTATTTAAATGTTTTGTTGTTTTCTTTAAGAATCTGTGCCAATAAACTTGATGTGTGCACAAGTGTATCCCTTTTCCTGTTTGATGTTTGATGATAGCTGTTCGATTGCTGCTGGCTTAGATCCTGCTTCATTCTTGAGATAACATATTATTTATATAAAATATGTATATGTTTTTGTGAGTGAAATCAAAGCTTTACCCCTTACAAAAATGATAATTTTGATGTAGACTGACTATGATCAAAAATTAAGATAACCAAATATAACACAAAGTATTTGTCTTCTTTAAAATACTTCCCTCCCACTGCAATACACATATTCCGACGTTTTTTTCCAGTCTTTGTAACAGTTTTTATACTCGATTTCTGGCATTTCTTTCAAAGCCGTTAGCGAACTCTCTTGATAGCCTTGTTATAGATCCAACACGATGTCGACGAAATGGGTTCTTTATTCGACGAAATAGGAAAAAGTCACAGGATGTCATGTCTGGAGAATATCGTGCTTATGGAAAGATGTTTTAAAAAATCGTGAGAAATTTTTTTAACAATTATAAAAAACGCTATAATTTTTAACTTAACAAGCAGGATGATATGAAAGTTCTATCAGATATCAAGGAGAGTCATACCAACTTAAAAATAAATGATTAAATCAATACTTAAAGCGTGTGCATTTTTAATATAAAAATTAGTAAGAAATGGCTTTATTTCGTTATTTTCATTCTGTAATTAACTGTTTCATCATTAGCTTGCACCCTGATTTATTGGCTACAAAAAATTTTGACTCAAAATTTATAATCGACTTTATATGCGTTAAAATATTAGATACACTCTCAGTTTTATAGGAAGGAGGAATGTTATCAAGAGGAAAACGTAATAAAGGGTAATAAAAGAAAACAGCTTGTATTAAATAAGGAAAACACGTTATATTGCATCAAAAAAATGTTTTTGGGTTATGAATCATACAACTCTTTATTGTTTATTGTGGAATTTCTTTTGTAATATTTATAAATTGTCTTGATACTATAAACTTGTTTACTATAAAGTCGCCTTGAAAGAATTTTACAGACATTTTCAATGATATTCAAATCTGGAGAGGCAGCAGGGCAGTCCAATTTTAAAATATTAATGATGGTTTCCTTTTCAATTTTTCCTTGCAGTATTTTCAGAATGTTTTTATAATCTTTGGACCTTTGTAATTATTGTTTGCATTTTAGCCTTCTCCGCAATTGCTCTTGTGGTCTTTTATGAATTCAGTGCGATTTTCAGAGTCTTTTTTTCTCGTCTTGGCAGAGCAGTTGAACCAGAGTTGATCCAGTTGAATGATGAGTTCCGTATGTCTCGCCCAATCGAGTCAACTTGACAACCGATGAAAAAAAAATGTTTTAATTGGCGTCCTATGTCCCTACAGCCCATCCCATCTGTGTGGAACTAAAAAACGAAACTTTGAATCGCTAAGAAACGAGTCTTTCTTCTTCTTAAAAACTCTTATCTTTTCTTACAACGAATCACATTTTTTTATATATAAATCAACAAGATTAAACCGACAACGGAACTAAACTGATAAATTGTCGATAAATCGACCTAGAGAGAATGAATAAATCTTAAATATAACATATCGGGCAATAAGTCCACGGTCTGACAAATAAAACACATTTTTCTTGCAAATTTTTACTTTATTTATTAATATATTCTCCTTGAAGAGCAATATAATTATTCCACTGTTTTTCTACACCTTTTTTATAGAACGATTTCTCTTTACCTTTAAAATATCTTTCAGTTTTGGCAATTATCTCTTCATTGGAGCGAAATTTCTTTCCATCGAGCATTCTTTTGAGGTCTAAGAACAGGAAATAGTCGTTGGGGGTCAGATCTGGAGAATATGGTGGATGAGGAAGCAATTCGAAGTGCAATTCATGCAATTTTGTCATCGTTGCCAACGATTTCTGACACGGTGCGTTGTCTTGGTGAAACAGCACTTTTTTTGTTCATTTGGAGCCTTTTTTGCGATCTCGCACTTCAAACGCACCAATAACGCTATGTAATATTCGCTCTTGATGATTTTACTTTTCTCAAGATAATCGATGAATAATAACCTGCGCGCATCCCAAAATACAGAGGCCACAATCTTGCCCGCCGATAATTCTGTTTTTGGTCGCTCTGGACGCCTTTCACCGGCTGCTGTCCACTCAGCTGACTGTCGATTTGACTCCAGAGTGTAGTGATGAAAAAAATCCTTTTTATTTCGCTTAAACAGTTCCAAACATTACTCAGAATCCTCAATACGTTTTTGATCCGTTATGATCAACCCCGATAGCAATTTACGGATCCTAAATTTTCAAAATGGTGTTTACACCTTCTTTCGATACCTTCGATACTTTCGTTTTGCGAAATAATTTTGTGAATTTTTCTGATGTCTGGTATAAATATCAATCTCATTTGGGGACGTCCATGGCGTCGGTGCGTGTACGGCCACGTTTGAATTCAGCATACCAAATAATTTTGGTTGATTTTTCTACAACATAGTCCAGGTCCGGGGAATATTTATCAAGCCATTGTTTTGTTTCAACGGTATTTTTCTTCGTCAAAAAGCAAAACCTGATTAACCTATGAAATTATTTTTTTATTGTTTTGAAAATAACAAAAGTCGGGTCACTTTAAGCACAACTCAGAAACTAGCAGACAGATTTTCATGAAATTTTGACACATGACATTTGAAGGTTGGTATATTCGATCACAAAAAGTTAATATTTTCTAATAATTGTTTTAGATTCTGTTCAAGGATAATCAAACTATTTTCCTTTCCCAATATTTTAACTTCTATTTGGAACACATAAAAAAAGCACTAAAAAAGAGAACTAAAACGAAATTCGGTTTAAGTTTTTTTTAATTTCTGTGGCGTGTCTATCATTTTGATACTTAGTGTGTTAACAAAAATCTCATTCTGTCTTTTCTTTAAAACAATATTTTCAATAACACGATCAATATTTGTATTCTGTTTTAAATTGTACACACACTGAATAAACCAAACGTTATTCTTTAAAAGTGTTGCGCGTAAATTTATGTTTCATTACTGAAACCATTTTAATATTCACGAGCCGTTCTTTTTTACGAAAGGCAGAGAAATTTTCAACTTCATTGAGTAAAAATTGGCACAGCAACGTGCTACGTTCGTTTTTAACGATGACAATGACATAATCCCTAGTAATATTTTTCGTTTTTGTATTATGGTAAGCCTATTTTGTACCCCACCATAATTTTCTCTTGTGTTCCATAATTTAATCGTCTGGTATCTGTTTTTGGATGGCTTGGTATAAATACACACCTTAAATCCATCATCGGTACAGTGCTTTTGTGTATTACATCTAAAGCAGTTCACTCAAAATGGCTTCAAAGATCATTGTAAGTGTAGTAAAATTATCAGGTAATCAAAAAAAGTTCGTGAAGTCTCGTATATTAGAAACGGTACAGTTCAGAATAAATATAATCATTCTTTTTTAAGTTTTTCAAGAACAAGTACAAATGGATAGATATAATAAACCAATTCTGTGCAATTTTATAAAGAATTCCACATTTATTCATAAAAAAGAATACATTCTTAATATACCGAAGAATCATTTTTTTACGTAATGATTCTTATGCTGAATGATTTCCTATGCTTTATCAAATCACTCTAAAGTTCTCAAGAACCAGGTGATATTCAAAGGGCTAACATAAGTTGTCGGGTGGAGCAAGACCTCGAGAATAAGACACAATATCACCTTCAGCCGTATCAATCCACTGCAGGATGAAGGCCTCTTCAGCATGCTTCCAACTCTCGCGGTCCTGAGCTTTTGGACGTTTGCGATCAAGCAGTATCCCGTCCAGGACTGTCGTGATCTATCTTTCGTCCCATTGCCTCGCTGCATGGCCTGCCTACTTTCATTTCAATTCCTTTATTCTTCCAATGATGTCACTTAGTTTCGTTTGTCCTCTGATCAATGTGCAGGTCTTTATATCCCGTCTAGTAATACCAAGCATACATCTTTCCATTTCCCTCTGTGCTAGCCGAAGTTTTTGAACTGACAATGATGTGAGTGTCCAGGTTTCACTTCCGTATATCATAACAGGCAGGACACAGTGATTAAAGACTTTTCTTTTCGAGCAAATTGGTAGTTTGTTCTTAAACACTATGTTGAGCCTGCCACATTTAACGTAACGTTCCACCTCCCAGGCGGTATCCCCTTTTATTGAAACCCTCTGCGCAAGACATATCTCTTAAACTCGGTCATTTGTTACTCTAACTAACTTTGACGCTCGGCAAGATCTTAAAATATCAATTTCAAGTGCCCTATTCTTCTTTTGTATAATCTGTTGTTGTCCATTTGCGCTAAAACCGAATTCACGACGCTCAATAACACCAAAATCGAGCTTGATATTAAACCTAACGAACAACTTTGGTTACCTGATCATTAAACAATTTTCTGATTGCGAATATTGTTTTTTATGTTTAGATTTTTTTCTTCCTGGTGATTCTCTCGATCTCGTGCTGTATCGGAGGCATTATTCCTGCAGTCCCTGCAGCACCTGTAGCTTATTCTGTTCCCTACGCGTCATCGTATAGTGCTAGTGTTGTAAATCATGCTGTAGCCTCGCCGGTTGTGGCAGCCCCACTTATAGCCCATCCAGCAGTAGCTGCCCCCATTGTACGTTCTCCCGTCGTAGCTGTCCCACCTGTTGCTGCTCCAATTGTGCGTGCTCCCATCGCTACAGCTTACCTAGGATAGAATAGTTGCAATGTGTGAGATCTGATGATCTTTCGTCGCCAACATATGTGATAATTTCTACAGTAGAAATATAATTTTAACAATAAAGATGATAGTCTATAGATAACACTGTTTTAATGAAAACAACCCGATTCTTTATAAAATATGAGACAGAAAATGTTTCTTGAAACACATTCTACTTGCATGCCTCTGTTTTGATGAATTCCTGCTCATAAAAGAAGAGGAACTTTTGGACATCAAAGGGTTCGCACAAAATATTCTGTGGGGAATATATTTGGCGATGCAAGCAAAAAGGAAAATATTGGTGGTATAACTTTCACTAAAGCACGTTTGATGAACTCTCAACTCTACTATCATTTTCGACAAAATACTCTAAAAACAGAGAGGTATTTCTCTAGGTTTGGAATAGGAAGGCGAATACGACACATTCAAAAGCCCTCCGAAGTGCAGGTTATGGAGTTTTGCAGCAACGACCCTATACTTGTGTACTTGTGTAAGAGTACTTTATTTTTGGCGGCATATGGACGTTTAGGTTGAATGAGCACCACATCACGAGAATCCCAGAGCATAGCAGCCATGGCGCTTTCTGCAGATGGAGCTACTTTCGTTTTCTTTGACACACTTTTACCTGGCTCCACTTATTATTTGGACTATCGTTTCATGTTTGACGTTTAGTGGTAAATTCATGTTTCATTTACTGTTATAAAACGTCGAATAAACTGAATGAAGTCGAGCTTAAGTAGGTCTACATATTTTTGAGAAGTGTTCATTCGAATGGGTCTTTTTCGCTACCCACCGAGCAGAAAAGTCTTTTCATACCCAAAACTTTTACAGGGTTTCCAGAAAAAAAAACCATTCAGAAGGAATTCGGAAACCCATTTAAAAGAATATTAATGAAGCATTACTTATAAACCATTATGGTCTACGTATTAAAGAAGCATAAATAGCACCGAAGAAAAAGGCTGTCTCGGAGAGCGCTCAGAAAGACATCGAAGAGATAAGAGTTTTTTTTCCGGTTATTTTTTTTTCCATCTTCCTAAGTTTTGGTCTGGGAGGTTTGAAGGAAGAAACAAACATTGCAGTAAAAATTAAAAGTAAAGATAAATAATGTAGTAAAAGTGGTAATAAGAATACGAACAAGAAGAGAAGAAGAAAGTTTTTAAGTGGCACGAGTCATGGAAACCTTTGTCTATCTACCAGAATGTGACGAGATTCATATTTCCTGTAAAAATACAAAAAAAAAAATTAAATATTTTCTTGATTTCTTAACGAACTTCTAATATAACATACTGATTTATACTGTACGTTGTAACATAAATTTACTGTATATAGAACAATAAACTTTGTTTATCATTTTATATTAAATAATTCTTTTCGTGAGAGCTGAAATCTTATCAGTCATGATAAAATATGTATCAAATATATACATGCATATGTGATATAGTAGATTAAGTATCTTTTTACCTAAAGAAATAAAAGGTAATAGTTATCTGATATACCAAAAGATACTAATACTGTTTTCTGTTACAAGCTCATATACCACAGACATATTTGGTATAAAATGGGTCATTTATGGTACAGATCTTTAGTGAGTTGATAAGTTTCCTTTCGATCTGGTCTACGTCCAAGATGTTGAAATTATTAATTTTTTCGACTGCTCTGGTACTTTCTAGTGCAACAGGCATTGGTAAAATAAAGGGAATTTTCTTGATATTATCGATGATGATACCATAATCGTAGGTTTGGTTGGATTTGGTGCAGGAGGAAGCAATGGAGGAAATTCTGGAGGTTTAGGTGGCTCTAGTGGAGGAGGCAGTGGTGGGACAGGTTCAGGATCCACCTCTTACGGTAGCTACAACTTTGGAGCGGTATCTGGAGGTTCTTCTGGATTTGGAGGCGGTGGTTCTCTTGGCTCTTCAGGCGGAAGTGGTTTTGGAGGTAGTGGTTCCTTTGGCTCGTCAGGCGGAGGTGGTTTTGGAGGCGGCGGTTCACTTGGCTCTTCAGGCGGAGGTGGTTCTTTTGGTTCTTCAGGTGGAAGCGGCTTTGGAGGTTCCAGTGGAGGTTCCAGTGGAGGTTCCAGTGGAGGTCAATTTGGAGGTGGCGGCCAATTCGGAGGTACCAATGGGGGTCTGTTCGGAGGAGGTGCCAGTGGGGCCCAGTTTGGAGGTTCCAGTGGAGGTCTGGGAGGAGGTAGTTCTGGTGGCATAGGCGGAAATGGCGGAGGCAGTTCTGTTAGCATAGCTACCGTACCTGCGGGTCCAGCAAGGGCATTCCCGACAGCATTCAGTACTCATTCAAGGTTTGATGTTGTCCACCCAGGCACAGTTGTTCAACAGGTGAGTATTCGATTAGATACACTTAAAAAGGTATACGCAATATAGGGTGTTCCCCATAGTTTCGAAATGCTATGCCAAAATGTTATTTTGGCATAGCAAATATGTATAACTCCAAAACAATCTTCAATAAACACAGTATTGATACAGATATATATTTAATATTTAATAATGGATGTTTATACGGTAAAAATGATGACGTTTCACCTGCATAAACACTACGAGCTTCTCTTCAACGTTCTGCATCGCGCTCAGTGATATTTGCTCCGGCACAATTGCAATTTCTTTCAGCTTCTCTACTGCATGAGGATTTCGAACTTAAATTTCTGATTTGAGGCAATCTCAAAGAAAAATATAGCAGATAAACAAGTCTGGCAAGTGTGGACGACAAGGAACATTACCGAGACATGTTAACGATGCTGGTAACATTTCTCGATCAACTGGCATCGAAGCTTTTACAATATATATTGTGACACCATTTTGTTGGAATCACATTCCGACATTGTGCATGCAAGAAATTGTCACATTTCTACAAAAAGTGGGGTTCAACCCCATAGTTTCGAAATGCTATGGTAAAATGTTATTTTGGCACAATTGAGAGGCTTCTTGGTTGTCGTGGGTTCTCTGTTGCCTGTAATTGGTAGTTTTGCTTTTTGACTTGACTGCCCAAATAAAAATATGTCTTATCATTCATCATGTTCTTCTTCCTGTGGTGTTACAACCCACAATGAGCTTTGACATCCTTGAACCTTCACCCGAATAGATCTCCATCAACCCTTTTACAGGCTTTGGTCTTCGGCAATTCTTAAGCATCTCTTCTTACATTTTCTTGCCACCGTGTCTTTAGTCTACCTCTCTTTCTATTATCCACTATTCATCCGTCCCTCCATGATACTTTTTGGTATTCAACTTTCTGGTATTCTCGCCGTGTATCCCACCCACCTTTCCATCATTCACTGTACCAAAAATTGTTCTTCCAAATATCGCAATAATGTCAAGCATTCTTTCATAAAACGGTCTGCATGGTACTAAATTATTTTTAAACATTCATGACTTTGGACGGATAGAATTTCAACTTGCCGTGAAGCGCATCCTCTGCAGTGAGTAACGAGAGCGATGTTGGAGCTCGACGCCTAGTAGAGTACAGTGGACCAGTTGATTGTTTCGTTATAACTGTTCCAGTGTTACGATCAGGGACTACAACCTCGACAACAATAATACGTAATATGCCTTAGTGGACTTGTGTAACACTGTCATAAAACGTTCCTTTCTTAACCAGTTTGAGTTTTTGGGAACAGGAACAAATCGAGCACAGACTTTCCGTTTGTTTAAATTATTTGTGAAAATTTTGTGAATCCTATCTTTGGTCTTTTTTAATTCTTTCGCTATCCATCTCACGCTGGAATTCGCATCGAGGGCGATCATTTCCGGCACTTTTTCCATCAATTTATCGATATTTTTGTTTTTGACAGGCCTCACTTTGAGTCGTCTTCCAAAACATCACGACCATCCTGGAATCGCTTATAACTGTCGACTTTTTTGTTCTCTAATTCTGTCGCATAGACATTACAGATTGTGATTAGATTAAATCTATCTAACAATATTGTTCCATTATCTAAACTAAAACTTATATTAATCTTTGTCCGTTCGAATGTACACTAATTCGAACGGTTTCAGTCTCTTCAGCCGCCGAATAAGTCCGTTGTTACCGAGTAACGAGATCACTTCGACATGGCTTTCCAGCCTCTTCTGGTGTTTGCTTGCTGGTGTATGAAAGTTGTATTGTTGCGGTTGAAAATCTTTGTCAGATGTCAACAAGGAAATTGCGCCAATGACGCGGTTTGGCGGTAACCACATTGAGAGCTAGGGCCATCTATGGGCAAATTCTGGTTTCATACTTACAGACTTGGTATATGTCAAACTAAATTACTTAAAGAACAAAAGACTGATCCCATACCCTTCACCGGACTGGGTTTAGGTATAAATTGTAGTTTGTTTAATCATCGTTTTAGTCTTTAGTTTTAATCATATCCTGACAATGTTAACTTGTTTCGCGAAACGTGCGTCCTATAATTTCAATACGTTTTCTTGTGTGTGGATAACATATAAATAATAATTTGTACAAAATTTTAAAGGTATTAACACACTTCAGTATTATAACTCTTTTTAGTTTATTTTATTTTTGTTTTAATTATTTTTAGACGGTTTCGCACATTCCTGTGGTCAACACTCACGTTACCCCAGTGGCACATGGATACGGTCACGCTTAACTTTATATTAGTTACAAAAAATTATATTTTCCAAATATTTGATTATCTGATATACGCTTCGCTACTTTATTAGAATTAAATAGTAATAAGTGAATATACAGGGTATTCTATAATGTACAGTTGTATTTTTAAGTCTTATATTTGACCAGCATTCGGTTAGTTTTAGAATTGACATTAAAAGCATATATAACAGAGACAACCGTATTTTATTTGAAATAAAGTATATTAATCATATTTTTTAGCGATATTTGATTAAATTCCACTAAAACAAAAAAAACAGAAAGGTCACTAGGAAATGTACGAAATACATACGTAAAAATCGATACTGATTTTTTCGTCAAAAAATAGTCGGATATGTGAACTGATGTTTCAAAATGCATATGTTTTGAGAGATAAGATATTTGAGATCGATATATATATATATATATATATATATATATATATATATATATATATATATATATATATATATATATATATATATATTATTATTATTAGGTGCGTATAAACCCGGAATCACGCAAAGCATTCTGACTCATTTTCGAGTGTTCTTTCTGATCCTCCACACCTCTCTCATTCTTTCTGCATGAATTCCCTTTCTCTCCTCCATCCACCTTGTCCCCGATCTCCTCGAAACTTCGATCTCTGATGCAACGTTCCACATATGTATTTTGTATCTGTACGTTCTTCTGTCCTCAATCTCTGATTTGTGCCTTTCCTAGATCAGCTCTGACTTGTGCGATCCATGGTACTGTTGACTTGACTCCTTGTATGTATGTAAGAATTCTGGTGGTGAGTCGGTGGGAGTCTACTGATATGTCCATAGAATTTCAACCTTCTTTTTCTTATGTCCGCCGCTACGTTGGACATTCTCTCTGTGGTCTTTCTAGAATGTAATCTGTATCCTTCCACTGTCAGTTTTGGGCCGAGAATTTTCCTCATAATTTTGCGTTTTTTTTTTAGTGTGTTTTCTGTGCCGCTTTTTGTTGTAGAGTGTATGTGTCTCGCTTGCGTATAGTACCTCTGGTTTGATTACTGTGTTGTAGTGTCTTATTTTTGCGTGTGTGGATATGCATTTCTTATTGTAGATATTGTGTGTCTTGCCATATACCCTTTTCATCTTCTGTACTCGAGCCTTCTGTGCTATCTTCTCTCCTCCTGTGGGCTCGAGGATCTCGCCCAGGTATTTGAAGTGAATGACCCTATTTATTCTGGCGTACTTGGTGTTCAAATTTTGGACATCTAATTTTGAGCAGAAGAATTCGGTTTTTTGAAAGGAGATTTGTAGGCTGACTTTCTCTGCACATTCCTTGATGACTTTGATCTGTTTGGTTGCCCTTTTTCCATTGTCTGCGGCTAGGTCGTCTGCGAAGGCCAGGCATGATATTTCTATGTTGTTTTTGGGTCGTTCGAGCCGTATTGGTTTCCAGTGTCCTTGATTTTTCAGTTCTTTTTCCCATTCCCTTATGACTTTGTCCAGGACCAGGTTGAATAGGAGTGGGGAAATAGGAAGGGTTCGGAAATTTCTCCAATAAATTTCACTTTTGAGATTGTATCAGTCAGTGTCTGCTTGATCTATCGTAGTGTTTTGAGGTCGAGTCCTTGTTCTTCTAGGATGTTGAACAGATAATTTCGGTCATTGCAGTCGTATGCTTTCTTGAACTCCACGAACGTGCAGATGATTTGATGTTCCTCATAGCTTTGTATTTTTGTATTGTTTTTAAGTTAAATATTTGTTCAGTGCATGAGGGACCAGTGCGAAAGCCTGCCTCGCCTGGTACTCTAATTGTGCTTGTGTACTCTGGAGAGGGCATGCTGAAACGATTTTTTAAGTGACTTGTAGTAAACAGATTCCTGTGTAGTTGTTCACATCTGTTCTGACTCCCTTCTTGTGCAGCGGGTGGATAAGAGCACATTTCCATTCATCTGGCAATTTTTCTGTTTGCCTATGCCTGCAGTGAATTTGGTCCGAGGTTTTTCAATAGTTGGCTAATTGAGGAGATCAGAGAAATAGTGTGTCAGTTCCTGATAATTCTCCTGATTGGTTGGCGCTAATCTCCCATTCCGCTTTCTGAAGCAAACATTTTGTGGTGTGTATCCATGGCGGAAATTCTCCTCTACAGAGTCTAGTTGTTCCTTCATGTATTTCCTCTTAGTTTGCCTGATAATCTTTGCGGTCTGTTTTCTAGTCACGTCAAAAAGCTGTTGACTTAGTGGGGATTTTTTGGTGTTGAACTCCTGAAATGCTCGTTTGCGTCGCTGCAATGCATTCATAGTCCCACCAAGGGTGTTTTGTGTTCTTTTTCAATGGGATCAGTTTCTGTGCTTTTTATGTGAAATTTTTCCCATGCCAGTTCCTTTTCCCATTCCTCTGTTATGTTGGATTCCTTGATCTTTTTTATGACGAATTTCTGTAGATGTGTTTTCTTGTGATGAATTCTTCTTGGGCTGAACCTGACTTTGATTTGTGTTAGGTAGTGATCTAAGTCAACGTTCGCGCCTCTGCGGACTTGGACATCTTGAATCTCTCTTTGTTGTGGGTATGAGATCGCAACGTGATCTATCAGAAATTCTCCTATCTGTTGTATAGGCGATCTCCATGTCTTCTGTTTTCGTGGAGATTTTCTTAGGGATGCTGATATTATTTACAGATTATTTTGTTGGCATAGTTCGATGAGTCTTGTGTCGTTTTTGTTGGTCAATTTGTGACCGAGCAAATTGCCTAAGGTTTTCTGATGGATTTTATCTCTACCGATTTGTGCGTTAAAGTCACCCAGTAAAATTTTGACCTCATCCTTTGGGACCTTGCCATTATCTTCTCTACTACTGCCCAGCATTTCTGTGTAGACTTGGGGTTTTTCTTGTTGTCCCCGTTTGTGGGGGCATGTACGTTGATCATGGTGTATTTTTTATTGGCGCACTGTATGCGCATTGTCATTAGTCTAGTGTTTATAAGGGTAATTTCCTTAATAGAGTTAACTATTCCATGCCTAGAAGTGGAGCGCCCCTGGCCACTCGTTTGTCTGTCTTGCTTTTAAATATGCGACAGTTCCCGTAGTTCATCGTGTCCTCATCTTGTAGGGCAAGCACAAGTATCTTTTGCCTGTGAAGTTCTGAAGTTAGGTTTTGAAGTTTTCCTGGTTGGATCAGCGTGTTAATGTTGAAGATGCCACTATATGTAGGTGTTTTGTGAGGAAATTTCCCGTAAAGTTCCGACTTTTTTTGAAATCGTGAAAGTCCAGGTTCCTCAGAATCCGAAAACCCGGTTGGCGACTGTCGACGGGTGGATTGGTTACCACCTGGGGTATCATTGTTATTACTTGCACGAATCATGGTTGCTTATATGCTTATAGGTCCAGTTTTTCTACTGGGAGTTCTCGTACACTCTCGGTGTACAGCCGATCAGGTTGCCGGTGGTTGCCACTGCAGACTCAACCTGGGTTTTTTTTCTGGTAGAGCCCTGTTTGCCGTATGTCCCGAAATAAAAGTGCGGGTGCAGTCGTCCGCTTCCTGCGACATAAACGAAGGGTTGGAGCTTTAGGGAGCTATATATATATATATATATATATATATATATATATATATATATATATATATATATATATATATATTTATATATATATATACATATATTTTAACTAAAAGCACCATATTTTATAAGCTGGTGTTATTATTTGCAAACATTCTCGAAGGAATTCTTAATAGCAAATTAACGATTCGTTTTAAAGAAAAGAAAATATATTGTGTATTAAAACTTTTTAACTTAGAGAGTGTTTGGTATGTTGTCTATTTGCCAGGCGAAAAGAGCATAAAATAAAATAAACTTCATAAACAAAAAAAGAAGATTTTTTGGTGCACTGTAAAAATCAACCAACAATTTATGGTTTTAGTCCAAATCAACGGATCAACATCAACCGCTGTTGACATCTGCAATTAACTTATGCCAAAATGACAATTAAAGAGTATTGTGGGCAGAATATTTTTTTGTTTTTGTTATCACATCTTCCTTTGTTTGCCTCAACTTGCCAGTTTCCAGCAACTTCGGTTGTATTTTCTTTTCCCGTCTTTGGTTAGCCTATTGTTTCTCAGTTTCTCTTTAAAGGAATATGAAAATAAAGAATAACATTATTTTTTTTCTGTTGAAAAGATTTTTATTTAGAATGTTAATAATCTGTACAATAATTTAAGATTTTTTTTATACAATTTTTACATGCGTTTATATACATTGTATATTTATTGATTTTTTTTAAACTATTTTTGTTCAAGGCAAGATACTTTACGACCATGATGATAAGCCGTGGTTAATAATACAGGGGCAGTCTTGATTGTTGAATTTCTTGAAATTAATGATAGGTAACAAGAGGGGCGTGCGCATAGTGAACAGCTGGTGCAGCTGCTATGATAGGAGCTGCCTTGATTATAGGAGCTGCAGTTAAAACGGGTGCCGCTTTAACTACTACTGGAATTGGAGCAGCAGAGATCTAAAATAATAAAATTACAATATATTATAAGTATTATTAGAGCACTGCTTCCTAAACTGGAAGAGATGTACAACACCAAATTATTTTTTTAAACTTGGCGATGTGTTAAGTCGTGCTGACGACGTTGGCACCATCAAGAGATAATTATGATCGGATTGAACCATTTCCTGATAATGTTAACATGGTTAGCGAAAAGCGAAAGTAGTTTCTAATGTGATGTACCATTTCATTTCTATTAAATCTACTAAAGGCAGGATTTTATGCGACTTCTTAATGATGAAAAGCCTCAATACCAACCGCATCTCTTGAATATCCAAAGCCAGCCAGCAGACACAGGTAACTCTCGAAAAAATGGCTTTACAAAATAGAAGAAATGGTAGATTAGTAGGACTGAAAACATATCACATAAATTATTAAAAATTGAGATCTGCTACTTTAACACTGACTGTTACTATAAAAAATATACTTTCCCAATGGAAGACGACCTACCATAATATTTTTCTCTTTAAGAAGGAAAACAGGAACGATCCAAATTATTTCAGGGCCTTGTCTGAGAATACTAAAGAAAAACACATCAGTACTAATGTAACAGCTAAACTTTCTTCGAGATGTATAAATATAAATAATGAGATTGGTGGTGTAATGTTCAATGTGGCAATACTGTTAGCTACCCTTTTGGAGGGGTGACAGGCACACATCTGATGCATCTTCAGTACTCTCCCTAGAGTCACTTGGCGGTCCTTAGTATTTGTTTTCGCCAACTGGGGCTATTTTTCGTGCTTCCTACTTTCTAGTTTTGTTTCAAACTTGGGTACAGTGGGAACTGTACCTAATGAAAACAGTATCCCCAATGAAAACAGTGTTTTGTCAAGGGCTTAGGTTTTCAGGTGGTTTACGGCATTCTCAGAATGCAGAGACTCGCCGAAAAATAATCACTCAGTTGGGACACACAATGTACCTGATTACAGAAGTTATGGCGACGAGATAAACGAATTATTGCAATATCAACTCTATTATCCAGATTTGTTATTCTCTGACACAGTGGTCATGCTCAGTTCTAGTATATGCAAAAAAAAACTTCAAAACTTACTTTGAAAGTATTTTGATAAGAAGTCGCAACAGGAACAGCGGTCTTCACTGCAATTGGAGCTGCTACAAGGGGAGCGCTGTAGGCCAAAGGGTCACCGAAATAGCCAGCGTTGACGGCAACAGCGAACAAAGTCAAAACTGCTATCTGAATGAGCATATAATCAACATTTTTTATAGCTATATATCTGTTGATTATGTACTTACGTATTTGAACATTTTGAAAGGGTTGATATTGGATAGAAACGAAGCTATTGTTTTCTGTGATTAGATCGTTGTTCGACTATATCAAAATGATCGAAACAATGTCTTTTTATAGCGCAATTGTGGCGTTGGTATAGACGTCATTGAGGGAACAGTGTTGGAAATATGGCGGCCTACAGGTTAAGGTCATGATGCAACGAGTAGCTATAACTGGTCTACTTGCTTCATATATTCTTATATTGTACATTACATTCACTGGAAAACATTATTTAAGAGCCCCATAACATAAAAAAGGATTTTTAGGATTTTTACAATGAGATAACTGAATAATTTTCCTTATTCAATGAACTAACTTTACACAGGAATGTATTAACCACTTTATTTAATAAACTTCGGCAATTTCATGATTCTGGTTCGTAAAAAAGCAACATTGCTAACATTGATGTTGCTGATGTGATTTGAAATACATTTTTTAATGAAAAAGTTGCTGTTTTCATTATTAAATTTCCTGTGCGCCTTTGGGGTACAGCAACTAACTTCATTGTATTTGCAACAACATACTACATAATGGTCATCAGAATGATCGAGGAAAATTAAGAATACCTGTCTGCTGCATCACGACAATACGTTTTCCCTGACAACGATTTTAATTAACGAGTTTTTTGCAACATAGTCCCGTTATTCATTAGGCTTGACTCCTTGTGACATTTTCCTTTTCCCAAGATCGAAAATTAATCTCAAATAACTCCATTTTGAAAATGCCGTAACTGAATAGCTGAAAACAACTCTCAAATCTGAGTTCCAGCACTGTGATAAAAAGTTGACAATCTGTCTCCAGCGCTGTGTCCGTCCAAGACAACTACCTTGAAGAAGACAATGTCGATTTTTCAAACAGTGAAAGAATACATAACAGAATTGTGCCACTTATGTCTTACTAACACGTCAAAATATAAAAAAGTCTTGTCAAATTCATTTGATAACCCCTTTTTTGATAAATAGGTGTTTTTCAAAATCTTTTTCAATTATCGAGTGACTTTTATGAGACTTTTCTAACGAGCAAAAGAAATCATGCTCAAAGGAAATAAAATTATAAGTGTGGTACTCTTAAGCAAATTTTATAAAGAAAAGACGAAATGATGAAAGTGGATGGCATGTGTCAAGAACTATATCTCAGGTTAATGATGCGTATAAAGACATTTCTACAGATGTCGTTGAAAAATATTTCGATGACATTCGCGAGGTACATCCGCGATGATTTTACATCCACCATTTTTCTTATATTGAGTGTTATAAGAATATAACATTTCTTGGACAAGTTTGATTTAATTCATTAAAAAAATAATAGAACCATTAATCTGTGATATACAAGGATCACTCGAAAAATTTTGCTTCGTAGTCATCTTTTGAATAGTTTCAGTATGGTACGATTTGTCCAACTGTGCAAAATAAACAATTGTCTTAGCGTTGACCCTCATCATTTAAAGCCAGCATTTTTTTAGATTTGGAGTTCTTGGGAACTATATCGGGTGCATGTGAGAACCCTTCAAAGTGAACGTCATGAAGTTTTACTGCAATAATTCGAGACATATGTGTAGGCGTATTATCGTGGGGAAAGAGTACAATCTGTTTGACCGAGTGTGGACGTTTAATCTAATTCAATTAGTGCAGTAGTGAAGCTTAATACTTCTCGGTCATGGTCCTGCCTTTTGTCAAATAGTCTATATGCATGACACTACGAGAATCCCAAAACACCATAGTCATGATTTACTTCCACCCTCTGTTTGAACTGCTGATTCGTCTCTGGTGAATAAAGATGACTCAATGTTTCACCTACTATTATAAAACATCAGAAAAACCCAGCAGAATCGCATTCAAATACAACACCTTTGGAAAGTGTTTATTCGAATGCATCTGTGGTTGACTGTTAACAAATGCGGCACCTACGTGAGAAAAATTTTTCATACTAAAAAAATCATGTAAGATGTAGTGAACATATACAAGATCACCACAAATATGTAACTAAACACACAAACACACGTCTGAAACTCCCCAGCATCCAAGTGACTTTCTATTCTTAAGCAAGATAATATATGTTGTTACGTCTTCTAGTGGTATTTTTTTCTTTATTTGAGTTTTTCGCCACGATCTAAAACTTAGAAAATATCAAAATATCTGTTCTTATGTAAATAAAGAATCACTGGGTAAAAACAAAAAAACCAAACGGAGACAAACTTCCCAGTGATTCTTTTTTTGTAATAAATTTGGCTAACGAACAAAATTTTAAAAATATAAAAATGTTCTAAAAAATATACAAACTTTTAACGTTAACGTTTCGGGAAGTATTCTCCTCCCGTTTTCAAAACGAACCTAAAAATAAAGTATATTAATTTCTGTAAATTATGAAACGATAGAAAGTAAATTTATTTTTTGTGTATGTCAATGATACTTACATTGACAATTAGTTTTTAATGACAGTGAAATACTACCAAAATATATATATAGGCGAGGTTTAACGTGTGATTATAATTGTTTATTGAATTTTGAATCTACTAATTTTGAATCCATATTGAATTTAAATCTACCGAAGGCATAGTAATATATTTATTTGTATTTAAATTAATTATAACGGTTTCTTTTAATCTTCTGTATTTTGTTACCGATCCTTTTAATACCGTTTTGGAATTATTCCAATTGATTTTATGACCCGATTCCCATGCGTGTTGATAAATTCTAGATTTATTAAAATTGCCTTTTCCAAAAGGTTTTTTTTCTCTTTTATTCTATCTAACGGTCTAGATGTCTCACCTATATAGATTTTGCCACATTTGCAGGGAATTTTATAAACCACATTTTTGGTATTTTGTTGTTTGGTTTAGTTTTTGTTAATAGAGATCTAAGACTATTTTTTGTTTTAAATGTCGTTCTTATGTTGTATTTATTTCCTACTCTTTTAATTGTCTCAGAAATACCGCGGATATAAGCAATTGTTAGGTTAATTGTTTGAGAGAGTTTTTGGTTTCCCTACGAAGAATAAGAGTATCATGTTGTAATTACTTTCCATATTCAAGAAAAAAAACTTTCTGCATACGATTGCGACTTGTAACAAAAAGGATCTAGGATAATTCAAAAAAGACAAAAAGCGTGATAAGTTAGGCCTCCCAATCTTCCCACCAGATGCCCAAGACGAATTAAAAAAAATGTTTTCTAAAAGAAGAAATTTGCTATAGATTAAATGACTGTGGTATATTAACAAGAAACGCTATTGAGAATATTAAAAAAAAGGAAACAGCATCAAGTCCACCAAGCAAAAGTAACAATAAATCTAGTCCGACCTAGATTGCGAAAACCGGAGCGTATGAACGTGTCCGAGAAGGTTTCTAGGATAATAAATATGGAATATGTGCTCGTTTAGATTTATAGTTTAACTGTCCTATACGGTGTTTTAAGTAAGCTCGAAAAAATCGTATTCAAATCCATCTGAAATCTATCTAAAAACTGGCTTACGATTGTCGTCAAGGGTACAATATGCGGGTAAACCGGGATAATTTAGAACACAAACATGTGTTTTAAAACTAGTTTGTGGATTTTTTAAAACGCCTTCGTGGTAGTTTAAACGACACTGTAGTATAATTAATCACCTCTTATATCTCATACCTGTTGTAAACATTATAATTAATAATTTTCTTCCTTTTACCATTTTCAAAATTTAAAAAAACGTAATCCGAAAAACTCTCGTATAACATATACGCTTATAACGTACCCCTGGTTATAACGTACTGAATAAACAAGCTCATATATGTTTGTATTGAACCGCCAATTGTTTCAGTTTTTTTTGTAACACGAGAAGTTAAAGTCAAGTGTGCTATCTTCGATTTTTATTTATGAAAAAAGTAATATAGAGTAAATATAAAAATATAATAAAATAATACACAGCAATATAAAGTAATACAAAGTAATACAAAGTAATACAAAGTAATACAAAGTAATACAAAGTAATACAAAGTAATACAAAGTAATACAAAGTAATACAAAGTAATACAAAGTAATACAAAGTAATACAAAGTAATACAAAGTAATACGAAGTAATATAAAATTATATTTAAAAACGATTGAGGTGATAAGTCATGGAGGCTTTTTTCTATTTCCACAAGAGTCTTGAAGCGGTTATTAACCCAGATGATAAAACATAAAAAACTGAAGGGGCCAAATATGGAGAATACAAGGGATTTATTTTAATCTTTATTTTAATTTCAGATTTATTTACTGATAGTTTCTAAATCTATTAAAACTAGTCAAAAAGTCTAACCATTAATGTTTATCTAACAATTCTTAATATAAATACTGGTCAACTAAACTTATTCGAACGATGTCCTTTAGATTATTCTAATGATTATGTTACTTTAACTAATTTAACCATAACCTAACCTAACCTAACCTAACCTGAATAAATTAGCAGCAGTTTATTCTAGTACGATTATTAGAAACTCTATTACCATCAAGCGAAACATGTTCACAGTTAGTGAAGCTGAAAGTAGAATTACATAACTAGACATTTGCAAATTTAGATTTTTGGAAAAGGGTACTGTCTCTACAATAATGAAAAACAAACATAAAAGCCGAACCGCCCGCCGAAAAAACGAAAACTAAGAGTATTCAAAAAAACAAGGAAGTATGCGCCGTGCCCAATCTTTCAATATATATCATCATCAGCCCGAGTCGATCCACTGTAGGATAAAGGCCTCTTCAGCATGCTTCCAACTTTCACGGTCATAAGCTTTCATCTTCCACTCGTGTCCAATATATTTAACGGTACAGTCCAATATACTTAACGATACATTAGTCCATCGTGCTTTCAGTCTACTTCGAGGATGTTTGTGTTCAAGCAGTGTCCATTCCAGGATTGCCTCGGTCCATCTGTCGTCCCATCGCCTCGCTATATGGCTAGCCCATCTCCATTTCAATTGCTTTACCAATGAAAACCAATGACGTCACATACTTGATCCATGCGCAGGGCTTTTTCTCTCGTCTTGTAATGCCAAGCATACATCCTTCCATTCCCCTCTGTGCTACTCGAAGTTTTTGAATTGATTGCGATGTGAGTGTCCAGGTTTCACTTCCGTATGTCATAACGGGTAGGGCGCATTGATCGAAGACTTTTCTTTTCAGGCAAAGTGGGAGTCTGCTCTTAATCACTTATGTTGAGCCTGCCTAATGCCTGCCACTCACATTTTACACGTCGTTCCACCTCACGGGCGGTTTCACTCTCCATTGGAATCCTCTGCCCAAGATACATAAAGTGGTCTACGATCTCCAAATCCCTTCCTAAAACTGAAATTCTTCTGTCTTGGGCAAAATTTATTAAACATAACCTGACTCTTTTTCAGGTTTATTTTTAAGCCAAACGGTTCGCCAGCCCATTGCAGCTCTTATGTATGTGCCTTTCCAGATGCTCAGGATCTTGTGAAAGGAGAACGATATCATCTGCAAATCTGAGACGGTTTAAGTTTGCACTATTGACTTTACACCATCCTGTTCCCAATCCAGTTTACGGAATACTTCTTCAAGACCAGCCGAGAAAAGAATAGGCGATATTGTGTCGCCCTGCCGTACACCTCGTTCTACATTAATTCCTACTTCAAGATCATCAAGGTGAATTATCATTGTAGCTCCATCATATATCGATCCTAATAGATTTACATATGCTTTATTACCCCCTGGCTAAGCAGTGCATCCATTATGGCGTGCTTTGAGATGGAATCAAATGCTTTTTCGTAGTCGATAAAAGCCAAGCACAGTGGCATGGTGTATTCGTTGTGCCTTTCTATTGATTGTACAACCTGGATGTGATCCATTGTACTGAATGCACTTCTGGATCCTGCTTGTTCTCTTGGTTGTGCGTCATTCAGTTTTTTTAATATTCTTTTAGATATTATCTTAGTGAAAACTTTGTACATTACTGATAGGAGGCTTATTGGATGGCAGTACTTTAAATCTTACTGTGCTCCTTTTTTATGTAAAAGGATTACTTTTACATTTTTCCATAAGTCAGGCGCTTCCTGTCCCTTGCCCCCTAAATATCATCATCATCATCATTCCTCCTTTGCCGATCCACTGCAGGCCTCCCCAGCATGTTTTCAACTGTCGCGGTCCTGAGCTTTTCTCTGCCATTCGGGTCCAATCATGCAATTCGGGGCATCGATCCATCGTGTTTTAGGTCTTCTTCGTGGACGTTTATGATCAAGTGGTATTCATCTCAGGATTGCTTTAGTCCAACTGTCGTCACATCGCCTCGCAATATGGCCGAATATTAAAAATATTCAAAGTAACAAGGACATTTTTTCTCATGCTACTCGTGAAAATTGCCCAATCTTTTAGTCGTGCTGGTTCCACAACATAGAAACTTAATAAAGTACTTATGAACCCTGACATATAAGGGAGCATAGACTCATAATGCTTTTTCAACTTTAATTGTTTTTAATTATTGATTGATTTGTCTGTTACTTTGTGATAGTTTATTTTTTAAATCGAATAAAATAATTTTTTACTTTCTTATCTATCACTTTTATATCCTGTTATCTATATGACTTTCTCCTATTCTATTATTTTTATAAAAGTGATAGAGAACAAAGTAAAAAATTGTTTAACTCGATTTAATTGTTTTTTTATAAAAATTAGTGCTTATCGACAGATAAAATTTGCTTTTTTCTATGCTAGCAAAGTACCGAAACAAAACAAAATCTTATTTTCACATTGATTCAGTATACTTAAGCAGAAAAATCTGTCTATAGAATCTGTCTGAATAATCGTACCTATATTGAAATTATCAAATTAGCTTATAACAACATAAAAAGATTGTGACTAATGTTTAACAGTCAGCATAAACAGTATTTTTTTTACACATTCTCCCCAATTTAATGTCCCTGAAGATAAATTTACCTCAAACCAGGAACTAATGAAATTATGTAACAAATAATTTTAATATAAATATCAAAATTTTGCTCGAGAATTCATTCGAGTTTCATTGCAGATCAGTTATAGATTGAAAAATTTAGTTGAGTAAACAATATGGCTAAGTTTGTGCTTGCTATATTTTTGGTAGCAGTGTTTTCTGCCGGTGCCATAGCTCTACCATTTTTCCATCATGAACCGGTGGTTCACAAAGAAGTTATTCCTATCGTCACCAAGCACGTCGTGCCAGTGGTAACCAAGCATGTTATACCTGTAGTTACTAAAGCCGTAGTTCCAGTTGCACACCATGATTTTGGTCATGGAGGTTATGGTCATCATGGTTATGGATATGGAGGATGGGGTGGACATGGACATGGAGGATGGGGAGATCATGGAGACTGGGGATATGCTCACGGATTTGGCTACCACGGGCATCACGGATATTAATCGCCAAGAAGAGATAAAATCAATGTTAATATAAAATTTTGTAAGTAAAAAAAATGTATTTGTTTAACGCTTGTAATATAAATAAGAATAAAAAATTTTCGTTTGTAATAATAAATGCAATTTCTTAAAATTCGTTTTTTTTTAAATAAATTTATTCCTTAGATTTATCAGACTGAAAAAGGTTTTTTCTTATTCGTTAGATTTTATATATTTTTATTATTGGCTCTATATAATGCAAATATTCGTAATGTATATTGGTCCAATGTTATTGCTGTGAAGGAAAATTTTTTTTTTTGTTTATTAGATTTTCACTTTATACTCGGTTGGACAAATGTCCCGCCATCATTTTGTGTTTGGGTCATTTTTTTTCGTGGTATTTGTGACAGTTTGGGTTTGGCTGTAGTGTGGTGCAGACGTGCAAGTTTTATTATGGATAAATACATGCCAAAAGGACGCAGTAAAATTGTTGTCATTTACATTAAGCGCAATAATTCAATTATTACATATCAACATGAATTTATGTGGAGCAAACTCTTGAAAATGTGTCTAGAAACGACGAGTGGCTTACACATGTTTCCATATAAGATTCAAATTATTCAAGGTCTGTTACCTAATGTCATTATAAACATTTTGGTGCCTCAATTGGAAGAGCAAGGACTGGAGAATATGCGGTTCTAGATAAATTATGCAACACCACACGCATCATGTGAAACAATCAACATTTCTAAAGACATTTGTTTTTTTCAATTGGTATGTTTGTCATCATATCAATATTGAGTGTATAGTCGTAATATTTTGGCTTTGTCAGTGATAAACTAAACTTGAAGAGATTTACCACTAAACACCAAAACACTTTTTTGAACTGCTCGACGCACGTTTCGCTAACCATGTTAGCATCATCAAGAGATGATTTAATCTCAGATTAAAGATGATTTAATCTCAGATTAAATCATCTCCTGATGATGCTAACATGGTTAGCGAAACGTGCGTCGAGCAGTTCAAAAATGATTTAATCTTAGATTAAAGATGATTTAATCTCAGATTAAATCATCTCCTGATGATGCTAACATGGTTAGCGAAACGTGCGTCGAGCAGTTCAAAAAAGTGTTTTGGTGTTTAGTGGTAAATCTCTTCAAGTTTAGTGCATCACACCAAAGGTTCCAATAGAAGAATTGATTTGTCAGTGAAAAAGTCCCCTTACTTTTGGATCTTAGTAACTAGTGGCGGTTCATGAGGGAGGACGTTGGGGCGCCGCCCCTCCAGCATTTATCACACTAAACAACTTTTCAGAGCAAAACACCATATTTTATTTCAGTTCAGATTCTTCCCTTTAACTCATTTTCAGAATTGAAAGCACAAGGTATGGACGGTATAAGGGCTCAGTTTACTTTTCGCTTTGACAAGTTCAAGGAACAATTTTTTGGATCTTTAAAGGAACTCGTTTTGATTACTCACCTCATGAGCATAATATCACAAGCCAAGATTTTACTGATCGCAAAACAAAAGTTCGCGAAACAATAAAAGAAAAATATGGCGTTGAATTTCACGGATTGCAATCCATAATGCTTGAACAGGCTTTTTATTCTCCAGACCCGGGGCCTAGGGATTCTTTTTTATACTTGCGCTTAAAGAATATTTACGGAGAACCATTTTTTTGTAAATGGATGACATTGGAGTTCTTCAACATCAACACACAATATGTGTATAATTGTGGAGAAATAAAAAGCTTCTTTTTATGCAATAATAAATACAAGTTTTGAACATTCGTCTGTTCGAAATACATTTCAAAAGAAAACCTTTGAATCGTATGAAGGTTATTCTTTCCAATTGTTGATTGTTTTCCCATAGAAATAATATCGTGTCAATGCAGATTTTGTAAGATGCTTATCTTCTATTGTACTTTTAAACACACAATTAGTTTTGCAAACGCTGGAGTAATTATTGAAACGGGACGTCATATTATTTCTTCTCTGCTTATATTCGTCTTTAATCCTCGCTTTACAAATACACTGACTGACATAGAAATGCCAAAACTCAGTATGTTTGTTAGCAATAATTTGTGTTATAATAAAGGGAGTCCAATAAGATAGTCGGAACTTTTAAAATGAAGCAAAATAATAAGCAAAAGTGGCAATTTTGAAATTTTTATTTCATCGCGAAGATAAATTCGGTTTCGACTGGTGGAGGGCATTATGAAACTCGATATTTTCAATGGCGGCCTGAATGTTTCGTTTAAGATAAATAACTATTCGGGGAAGATCTCTGTAAATCAGAGATTGAAAATAATCACCCATAATGGCCATTTGACATTATTATTGCGCGAAATAATGCGTCCAGAAAACTTTTCTTACAACAAATCGATTTTCTGATGATGAGATGTGTGGCAAGTTGAAGCGTCTTGTTGAAATAAAACATTGTTTAACTCTACATTTATCAGTTCAGGTCAAAGATGTTCTATTAGCTTACTCGTATAGTATTTACCAGTAACAGTAACTCGATTTCCATCATTTTATCCAAAAAAATCAGTACATATACTTCTTCACCCCAAAAACCGTACCAAACAAAGACTTTCTGAGGAATAAGGAGTCACTCCTGAATCACTTGATGATTTTCGTCGACCCAAAACCTGCAGTTGCGTTTATTCACGAACCCATTAACCCGAAAGGGCCCAACGTTGAAAAAGACTATTTTTTCCCAAAGTGGAAGTCGTCATCCAATTCCCAATTCTTGAGCGATACTAAATGGTGTAACTTTCCAAGGTGAATTGGTATAATGTACTGGACACAGCAGTGTATAAGTGACATTTAGATTTCAAATAGTGTTGTCGCTATATTTCAAAGTTCTGACACTCTTACTGCAAAATTCTGAAGAGGTATTTTGTAATCTGGATTAGAAACAGGATGGAATACAGATTAATTGTGCATACTTTAGCCATCTTAAAAAACACTTACCACTCTGCAAAAATACGTACAAGAGTTGCAAAAGATGTTCAAGCCAAACCATTTGACTTGAAAATCAACCTGAAAAAGAGTCAGTCCATATTCAATCAATCAAGAGAGAAGAATTTCGGTTTTAGGAAAGAATTGTGAATCACTACATAAATGCTCGGTAGAGCATTTCAATGGAGGAGAATACCGCCTGGGAGGTGGAATAGCGTGGTGAATGTGGCTGGCTCAACATTGTGTTTAAGAACAAACTTCCACTTTGCCACAAAAGAAACGTTTTTGGTCAGTGCGACCTGCCCATTATGATATGCGGAAGTAAAACCTGGACACTGACATGGCAATCACTTCAAAAACTTTAGGTTGCATAGACGGGAATGGATAGATGTATACTTGGTATTACAAGACTAGGCAGAAAAGTCTTAACATAGATCAGAGAACAAACGGTAGTAACAGATATCAATGGACGAGTAGGAGGAGTAGAAGGAATCCAAAAATGAAAGTGGGCAGACTATATAGCGATGCGATGGAATGACAGGTGGACCAATGCAATCCTGGAGTGAATACTGCTCGATGGCAAATGTCCAAAAGAACTCTGAAAAATTTACATCATTAAGTATATTGGATAATGACAGAGGAAAGCTCAGGATCCCAAGAGTTGGAAGCATGCTGCAGAGGCATGCAGTGCAATGGATGGACATAGACTGAATATATATATATATATATATATATATATATATATATATATATATATATATATATATATATATATATATATATATATATATATATATATATATATATATATACAGTGTATCGCATTTAAGATTAAGATACCCACACATTTTCGCTATTTAAAGAAATACAAATTTAAATTTTTGAGCAGTCAGTTTGCGAGTTTTTGACAGATTAATGGGTGACGTTTTTTAAGATACTCAACTGAAATCTGAACTTTAAACTAAGCCTACTACGAATTCACAAACAGGGTCAATTCTCGATATTTTGCTTCGCGTTAGATATATCGAAAAAAGTTATTAGAAAAAGTTGTCATTCTAATCCCATATACCAAGTTTCATGACAAAATTCGCATTTTTAATTTTGTCATTATTTTGGTCTATACACAAAATTCCATCCATCAAAATCCATCAAAGTCCTTTAAAATACTCATCTACGGCTGCTTCATTTAATGAACAATGTTTGCCACGTAGGATATTTTTGAGATCTGGGAACATATGAAAATCACAGGAGGGCAGATCTGGTGAATATTGTGGATAGTCCAACAATTCGTAGTGTAAGTTCTTCAAATTGGCCAATTGCAAAAACACCTCTGTAAGTCGATGTATTGTCTTGTAAATAATTTTTTTCTTCGCCGACTTGACGGGTACTCACGAATTTTTGCGTCCAATTGATCTAAAAAGTTTGAGTAATATTGTCCTGTTGTTGTTTTACCGGTTTGAAAGTAATCAATTAACAAAATGTTAATTTTTGGTCGATTTTCACTATTTTGGCTGCTTCGGAGCTGAAGAACCGGGCACAGTCCACTCTGTGGTTTGTTGTCGTAGCTTAGGATCATAGTGGTACACCCAAATCTCATCCATAGTTACAAAACGACGTTTAAAATCTATTTTATTTTGCCGAAATAGATCCAAGTGGGTAGAATCGAGTTAGTTAGATCCAGTTGGTTCCAGTGGGTTAGAAAGTTTTACTCGAAGTCGTTTTTGGTCAGAATTTATCAAATGTGGCCTCCATCTTGCACATAGCTTTCTCAAGCCCAATTTCTTTTTCAAAATATGAAACATTCGTTCAATTGAGATGTCCTTAGCAATTTCACTCAAGGTCAATTGTCATCCATAACCATACCATGTATAGAATTAATTGTTTGTTCAGTAGTTCTGCTTATTGGACGTCCAGAACGAAGATCATCATCCAGGCTCGTATGACCACGTTGAAACTCACCTACCCAGTTACAAACCATTGTTTTTGAGTCCTTTTGACTCCCCTAATACATTTACCATTTCGACACGATTTTCAATATTTTCCATTTTAAAAAATAACACTGATACGTTTATTTTAAGATGCTGTTTTTGTATAAACGAACTGACAGATCGACTTGAAACTTCACACATGCTTATATGAAGGATGAATCTTCACAATGTATAATGTAAATCCCTGTGTAATGGAACTGAATACGTTTCTAGGTTTCACCGAAGGAAATCTGTCTTGAGGAAAATCTTTTATAGGCTTTTATTACGTCATACTGTATACTATTTAACTTTTACAATGACTAAAAACAAAACAAACTACTAAACTAAACAGACTCAGGGGAAAATAAGTTTTGAATTAATCTCCTTCAATCTGATACATTAATAAAGGTTATCAGTTTTTAACCTTTCAATCCTTATCATATTTCCATATAGGAGTTTCTATCTTGCTGGACTATTAAAATAAAGGAAGGAATGTCCGTAGTTTACAATGGGTTAGCTTACTAAGTAAGTAAACCGTATGCAACACTTTAAATAGTGCAGTTTTTAGAAAAAATCGTGATAACGATACTTGACTGATTGTGGGAGGTCTTGACCATTATATAAAACAGTCATGGTATATACAAAAATTACAAAATTAATTCAGTACCATATATTTAACACAGTGTTGTTTTACATTTTTTTGGTCTCCACCATATCTTTCATCCAAATTATGTTTACATGCTTATAATTCTTAACTAACATCACAAAATGGTATTTTCTCTTGATGTCTTGGTACATATTAATATTATACACTGTACAGTGACTTAAAACAAAAAATAAACCAATATAAATAGCATACAATAATACATAAAAAGAGATATCCCTATATATCCCTCTGTCTTTTTCTACCATCCATGTCCGTACCCGTATGAATGGTAATCTTCATACAGTGGGTCAGAATAACCATAAACTGGTTCAATCACCTTACTGACAATCGGTGCACCATAAGATTTAACAATGGGCACAGAAGGACCATTGTAATCGTATCTGTTGCTGTAGCTCGTTGCCAGGGGAAGCGCAACGCTGTCGTAACCGTGAAAGTATCCCGGTGCGGCCATGCCGACGGCCAGTACCACGAAGAACACCACGAAACTTTTCACGTACATTTTGTATGTTTTAATAAACAATGACTGATATATCACCCAGATATTTACCGGCCTTTTATACTTAAAGAAGTCTAAATATATTGCGTAAAAGAACACAAAAGAATGGTGTTTTGTCTATGGGCGTGGACCTTGGTTTTTGTTATAGTTTTGTTTGTATATTAAACAAATTTCACGGATGAGTAACTTCACATTATAGAACATAAAAAAATACTCTGTCTGAAGTAGTTAAGTTATAGACGAGTGTCTTAACAAAAAAATATTTGTTTTCCTAATGATTGGTTTTTTTTGGGCTTCAGCTTGACCTAGAACAATTTTATGTGTAATCAAACTAGAAGGTTAAAACAAATCATTTGTGTTTATTGGGTTGATACAGAAGTTCGTCCCATCAGTTTCTTGAGAGAAATTGGAGAACATTTTATATGCAAAGCATTACATTACATTTAATCAATCTACGTGCTATTCTGTTGAATGATCTTTAATCGTCTCTCAAGTAGCTGCATAATATAGAGTTATCAAATAAGAGCTATATACACTCCTGGACAAAATTAACTACAACATAATAATAAATCATACAAATCGCTATATTTTATTAATTTTAATAATTTTTTATGAACATTTTCGGATACTATAAAAGTGAATTACCTACTAAATAAGATTTACATTAAAATTATTCTTAAGACTTTATAACAAAATCGTAGAAATTATGAAATGATGAAAGAAAAAAATTAATAGTTTAGCTGGGACACTAGTACACTAGCATTTATGCGTCTAGGCATGTTTCTAATTAAATTTTGGATAAAATATTGAGAAATTTGTTTCATTCTGTGATAACAGCATTTTCAAGTAATCTCAGGTTTCTAGGTTAGGTTAGGCAGGAATATGACATGACACATTTCTTTTAAGGTAATCCCATACGTGTTCGATCCGATTCAGATCCGGGCTCTTTGGTGGCCATTGAATAATCGGTATACGAACTTGATTAAGGCAATCGAGAACCTCCCTAGCCAAGTGAGGCTGAGCGTTGTTTTGCTTAAACAAGAAATTGGGCGCCAAAAAGTGGTCGAGACGCATTCTACTACAATATTCTCAAGATAGTAATCAGCACATTCATGGATCTCATACGCACAGGAACTAATTCTGTACGAGCATCAAAGCAGATACCACCCCAGAACATAACAGAGCCACCGACAAATTGAATCCTTTCAGATATATTGCCAGTAACAAACCTCTCTCCTGGTCTTCGCCATACTTGTTCACGACCATTTGAATGTTTTAGAACTTGTTTCCAGTCATCCACAGACCAATTTTGATGATTTCGAGCAAAATGTAACCTGGCAACTCTGTTCTCTCTAGTAAGCAAGGGCGCAGTGGCTGGCCTCCTACAGCCTAATCCAGCTTCATTTAACCGTCTTCTAACTGTTCTAGAAGAAATTGGGACATTGCGGCTAGCTTCGAGTTCGTTTCTCATCATATAACTAGTCGCAGTCCTGTTTCTTAAAGCATATTTTCTAAGAAAACGTTAATCTCGGTCGATAGTGCACCGTTTTCGCTCTTGCCCTGGTCTTCTTGAGTAAGTTCCTACTTTAGTCAAACGTCAACTTCAAACAATCCTCTCTTCTATTTCTTCCCTTGGTGCCGCTTGGTTTGCTGCCTTATATGACATACAAACATTACATTAGACAGTTTATTATCAAATATAAACCATTAAATTCAGAGTGTTGCGTTTCATTACAAAATATCAGCTTTTTAACTGAAACAACCTTACAAATCGCAGATTTTATGACCTTTCTTCATTGTCATTTCGTAACACAATCTTCCACACTATGATATTATTATAAATGTGGATGAAATAAGACAATGAATGGGAATGACAAGGCAATTATGTTTTCATTCGTTTTGACTGAGGTTTTTGTATTGTGAAATATTTACGCTCAAAAATTTAACATCTAAATTGTTTGTTGGTTTCGTTTAACTTGAAATTGTTAGATAATTTCTCGAGAAGTGTGATTAATGAGACAAATACAATTTTTAAGTTTTAATAAAAATTAAGAACAAGACAAAAATATTGTACAAAAATCAAGCTGCACTTTGTTGTTTACCAGAAGTAGTTGCTGTATCGAGGATACCAAGGATATCCGTACCAATAGGACCATGGTCTGTAGTATGGGTAAGAATAATATCCTGAAACAAATTTAAAGAAATATTTTAGCATCCCAGTTTAATATTTAGCTTCATATGTATATATATATATATATATATATATATATATATATATATATATATATATATATATATATATATATATATATATATATATATATATATGGTGTTTTCAAGGTTAAGGCATTTATTTTAACACATTGTAGAACTCGTAAAAATAAATAGTTTTAACAGAAATCATTTATATAAAAGTTGCAAAATAAAGAAGTTATTAACAGTTATAAAATTTGAAAACAGATCTGACCTTTGATATTCTCGACCACTGCGTTATACACTGGCAAAGAGAAGTCAATTTAGCAAAAATCATTTATATAAAAGTTCCAGAATAACCAAAACAAAAATGTTACAAAAATAGTTCAAAATTATCACCATTTCTTCAGTTACCATAAAATTTTGCTCGGCGTGCCCATGCGTCACTACACGCGTCAAACTCAAAAAATAAATAATTTTACTAAAAATTATTTATATAAAAGTTACAAAATAAAGAAGTTTAATAGTTGAAAATAATAAAATCCCGGTGTCCACGAATATCACAAGCGTTTTCGATGCGCTATTGTAGTACTTTCTCAGCATTTACTTCTCTATCGCGATAATCTAACTTTTTTTAAATAGCCCCACAGAAAGAAATCGCAAGGCGTTAAATCTGGAGAGCGTGTAGGCCAAGAAATCGGCCCATTGCGCCCTATCCATCTGTAAGGAAATTCATAATTTAAATGTTCGTGAACTTAACGACTAAAATGTGACGGAGCTCTATGATGTAGAAACCATATATTCTGTCTAACATTTAAAGGAACATCTGGTAATAATTGTGGCAGAGATTTTTACCTAAAGTCTAAATAATTTTTACCTGTCAGTCCACCTGGAAGAAAGAAAGGCCCAATAAGCATGGTATTTACTACGCCAATCCAAACATTTACTGAAAATCGGTGCTGAAAATGGGTTCTTTTCACAGCATGCGGATTTTCTACTGCTCAAATATGATTGTCGTGGCAATTATTTACACCATTTCTTGTAAATATAACCTCGTCGGTAACCAAAATAAATTTGGTAAATTTTTCATTTCTGTTGTACTGATGTAAAATCCACTGACACAATTCAACTCTTCTAGGATAACTTCGGGTTGTAACGATTTTACTCATTGATAATGATAGGGATAAAAGTGACTGACCAACTTCAACTTGACCTGCTATAGATTTAGTGCTCGTTGTTTAGACGTTCTTTTCAGTTCAAACATTGCACTTGAAAGAAATATCGTACAAGAATACAAGAAACTAGTCATATCCAGTATCAGCAGTAAACAAATGCTGTGTGCGTTTCCAACGGAGTGATCGAGGATATTAAAAAGTCAGGTCTGTTTTCAAATTTTCATTTCAACTGTTAATAACCTCTTTATTTTGTAACTTTTATATAAATGATTTTTGGTAAAATTACTTATTTTTACGAATTCTACAACCTGTGAAAATAAATTACTCAACTTTGAAAACACCCTGTATATATTAAGGAAATTAATAGGAACAATAACAAAAGAAATTGAAAGATCGCAGCCCAGGACCAGGCCCTCCCAATCGTCTACTTAAAAGCCAAGATCCAAGGGATCCAGAATAACGGTATGTCAAGACTGTGTAGTATCAGAGAGGGAATCTGATATGCGAATATTCGATCATTGGACATATTAAGTACAAAACACTGATGAAGATAATATTGTGATTGTAAAAATGTTTTAGGAACACTGGCCGGAAAAAATCGTCGAAAATAAAGAAGTTAAAATCTTCTGGGATCATCGCTTGCCGACGGACAAGACCATCGAGCACAATACTCTGGACATAATAGTCGTTGAAATGCATAAGATCTTGCTAATTGATGTGGCGATATCAGCAGACTAAAGTTTTTAAGAGTTTAAGAAAAGAAGAGATTGGACAAGTATTACTGTTTAAAAACCGAGACTTTCCAACTTTAGAAAACGCCTGCAACAGCGTTCTTATTATTATATGGCGCTAGTCAGCATTTTACCTAAATATATATATATATATATATATATATATATATATATATATATATATATATATATATATATATATATATATAATATATATATATATATATATATATATATATATATATATATATATATATATATATGTATATATATATATATATATATATATATATATATATATATATATATATATATATATATATATATATATATATATATATAAGGGTCAGTCTAAAAGTTCTTGGCTGACAAAGAGATGGCACTTTTTGAAAAGTTCGTTTGTCTTTTAAGTTTTGAAAGGGTTTTGGCGAGACTTTCCAACTTTAGAAAACGCCTGCAACAGCGTTCTTATTATTATATGGCGCTAGTCAGCATTTTACCTAAATATATATATATATATATATATATATATATATATATATATATATATATATATATATATATATAAGGGTCAGTCTAAAAGTTCTTGGCTGACAAAGAGATGGCACTTTTTGAAAAGTTCGTTTGTGTTTTAAGTTTTGAAAGGGTTGTTTAAAGTATCTGTTTGGCCTTGTTTTCTTTTCGATTGTAAAAAAGTTGCCAGTACATCCAGTACATCCATTGAAGATGATTAACATTGAAGATGAGGGTCGGCCGAAAAGTTCTCGGCTGACAAAGAGATGGCACTTTTTGAAAAATTGAAGCGGTTAAAATTGAAGTTCGAACTGTTATAAGTATTTTGTTTTAAGTTTCGAAAGTTTTAAGGGTTGTTTAAAGTATTTTGTTTGACAATGACGAACATATAAAAAAAGATTTGTAGTTCTCTTTAAATGCATCTTGAAGATGATTAACACTCTGGATATCCAGTAACCTCTTGAACTAACAAAATCGTTATACAAATCCAAAATATATTAAATGATCGTCGACCAAAGTTGCTCGAGTTTGCTGACGTTGCAAACATCTCTCAAGCCATGTCCCCTACATTTTACCTAATGTTTTGGGTATGAATAAGCTTTCTGCTCAATGGGTGCCACCTTTGTTAAAAGGTTGTTAAAAGACTTTCAAAGAATGCTTAGACATATTTAAAAACAATTTTGTTGGGTTTCTTTAATATTTTATAATATTTGATGAATCCTGGATTCATAATTATATGTCAAACATGAAGTAGCAGTTCAAACAGTGGGTGTGCACCACAATAAAGTGTAGCAAAGAAAGCGAAAACAATGCCATTTGCAGAAATAGTTATGGCTTGGGTTTTCTGCTGGGAAAAGGCTGGGCTATCACAGTGTAAAAGTATGCTTCACTACTGCACTAATTGAAAGGCGTTATTCAAAATAAATGTTAAAAAGGCCACATCTGGTCAAAAATGGGATTGTAGTTAAGAAAGAATTAATCACTATAGTGAATCTGCACACACGTCTCAGGCTGTTCCTTCAAAACTATATGACCTATGCTTCAAACTGCTTCCACGTGCACCGTGCTCGTTGTATTTGGTATTTTACTGAGTATATTACAACGTTGTAATATCTTTGATCTAAATGTATTGATTTGGAAAATGATTACGTTAAAAAAAATCGAAAATCTTGGGTTTTCTTTGTCCAATCCAAAACATTTCTAACGGAGCTGGTATTTCACTAATAGTATATATAACTTACCCCCAATATAACTAGGGCTTGGTGCACTCAGGACCAACAGTACCGCACACAAATACAGTAAAAATAATCTCAACATTTTCCTTGCTTGTCAAAAAGGAAAATGAACGGAAAACTTAGGAAAATCCCAATGTTATATACCACCTTCCTTATTAATATACATGAAAATTATCAGTAATTATTTACCAATAATAATTAAAAAAATAAATATATTACAGATCTAATGTTGTAATGATGCCCCTATTGGAAGGACGAAAGAATTACAGAACAAATTTTTTGCGTTAAAAATATTTTAAATGGCATACTAATGAGTTAAATTGGAAGCGTGGTGATCACTCAATATAATAATTGCAGTTATATATATAGATGATTCCTAAGTCCGATCGTTTTTTTCCTGTTATTTTTAAAGTAAGTTTTGAATGTATGGGACTTGCCTCTTTTTATAACACACAAATATAAAGAAGTTGGAATTTAAGTACTAAATATCCTAAGATATGAATTTTGAAGTTTTCACTGCCAGAATCTGAGGCCATTTGGTACTCCGTACGGCCGTAAAGAGCAGATAACAGACAAGGATTTAAGAACGAATTAGCACATATAGATGTGTCAATAAGTAAATAGAGTATAGATTATAAGGTGTATAATTTAAAATAGTATCGATAAGAGTGTATATAGACATAGGTCAAACAGAACACAGCTTTTAAGTTTAAGGTATGCCATTCCTTTTCTGCCTCTTCTTCGTATTCTTCTTTACATATATACCCGCACCAACATTGGTGCTTTATCGTTCACCCATCCGCCATCCAAAGCGCCAGCAAGTATCTCCCAGGACCGGTTTTTGGCCTTATGCCGTCATCAGCTGGCCTCAAGCTGAACGCCTGGAGAGCGGATGAAGAGAACGACTACAGCCATGACCATATAAATCGGCCATGTCGAATGGCGGCTGCAATCACATGCAACTCTGCCATCCTGTGGTAGACGATCGCGACAGACAAACTGTGCGAGATCGTTCGTGGCCCGTCTAACCTTGGGTAAGTACCAGGCCTGTTGAATAATAATGATGAACTGGGCTCGTGGAGAAATACAGGGTGTTAGATAAACATGCTGCAAAAATTAAAGGGGTTATTCCTTAACTTATTCTAAGAATATTTTATTGTATGATGATTTTTGAATAACCCATTTGTTTCGAAGATACAGGCTGAACAAAATTTACGACATTAACAACATTTTATTATCAAAAAGTACATGTAAAGTTGCTCAATCTACAATAAATGTTGGAAATGACTTCCTGCAGCCTTGATACAAGCATTCAATCTTCTCGTCATTGACTGCCGAACTCTTTCAAACACACCAGGGTCGTTTCTAATTGAGTTATACCCAGCAATTATCCGATTTCGAAAATCATCTATAATTCTTCAATGGAGTAGCGTAAACTATTGGCTTCAGATATCCCCAAAAGAAATAATCCAGGGGGTTTAAGTCCGAAGATCGAGCAGGCCATACGTGTGGCCCATTTCGACCAATACAGCGATATCCGTATGTTGCTATTAAAAAATTACGAGCAACCAAACTGAAATGTGGTGGTGCACCATCGTGCATAAACCACATATCATGCCTTGTTGCCAATGGTACATCTTCCAGAAACTCAGGCAACGTTGCTTCCAAAAAGTTGCGATACACCTCGCCAGTAAGTCTTTGTGATAGAAATACCGGTCCAATTAGATAGTCACCTACAATTTCAACCCAAAGATTCAACGAGAACTGATGATGAAAACTATCTTCGCATACCTCATGCGGATTTTCATCTGCCCACACATGGTTATTATCAGTTTGCAATTGACATAATGCAATATGCGGAGAAAAATCAACAGGTAGTAGTGCCTGAACGCGTTGAATGTGGTACGGATACAACAAATTGTCCTTAAGAATTTTCCAAACTGTCCAGTGACTCACATTCAAAGTATTTGCAATTTTTCGCGTAGAACTACCAGGCTCTTCCGCTATCATGTCCAGCACATTCTGTTCCAATTGTACCGTTCTTACAGTCAGTTATCTTCCTGACCCTTCAGTTCGTTTCAGTGTACCTGTTTCACGAAGACGTCGATGAATGTTTTCGAAGATTTTTCGGTCGGGGACATTACGGGCTGGAAATCGTTCTCTGTACAATCGCTTAGCTTGTAATGCATTGCCATCAGCAAGTCCATACATGAAGTGCATGTCAGTCATCTCGGCGTTTGTATACATTATGATAGAGGACTTCACTCACTAATTAAGACACGTCAAACAGCCAAATGTCACTCAATTTATGTAAACAAATGCGACCGATGAAATCCACTTACTAGATAAAACAGCCGTTCCAAGTGATCGAGATCGAAAAAAAAAAATTGTACTTGATAAACTCATTGACGTACACCCTACTTTTATTTACATTAATTATTTCAACAAATATCGAATATGGTTGTCGCAAATTTGTTTGTTCGCCCTGTATCTTCGAAACAAAGGGGTTTTTCAAAAATCATCATAGAACAAAATATTGTTAGAATAGGACAAGGAATAACCCCTTGCATTTTTACCGCATGTTTACCTAACACCCTGTATATTAAAAACTAAGAAAATACACCCGCATTCCACGTTGGTGCTTTGTCGTTTCCCCATCCGCCATACAAAGCGCCAGCAAGTGTCTCCCAGGACCGGTTTCTGGCTTTAAGCCGTCATCAGCCAAGAATAGGGAGTCCCTCTCCACAATCAAACAACTCATATTTTCGCCGACTTCTCGTCGGATGGCTTATTCATGGAGTTTTCCGACTTCTTTCATTCTTCCATAATGAGCATTGGTTTGGTTAGGTTAGGTTTGGTTCAACCAAACCAAACGTCTGTTAGCGATAATGTAACTTCTGAACGACTTGACCGATTGAGGTCATATTCTCATTGGCTATGCTAGGATCCGATAGGTAGCGCTGTGGTCAAGTTATTAACAAATTGTATATTTATAAAAAAACAAAATTTTTCAAATTTACACAAAATGTAATCAACTGAACATGTTCATTATTTATTGTTAAAAAAAAATAATTTAATACTAATTATTAAAAAAAAAAAAAAAACAAGTGATATAATCAAAATAAAATGTAATTTTTTTTTTCCGGAAATAATATAGGAATATTTTGGGACTATTTTGACTCTAGTGATTGAAATATAAAATAAGTTCCTATAAACATACCCCAAAAATTGCTTCTTAAAGGGGCTAAAGCCATGCAAAACGAAACATTTACAAACCTGCATCGAACATGATGCGAAAAGAGATCTTTCATGCCTTCCAAACATGACTGTGGGAAAAGCCGAAGCACCAGACCTATAGAAAATGAAGAACGAGTTTTAGAAAATGTAGCAGAAAACCCAGGAATAAGTCTCAGACGAATTGCTGTTCAAGAAGGCGTACCTAAAAGTACCGTATTGGAAATTGTTAGAGAACAAGCACTCTATTCATATTATTTACAGAAAGATGACCTGCCACAAAGAATCCAGTTTTGCCAATGGGTAAGGAAGCAATTGCGTTTAAATGAAAATTTTGCGCAGAACATTATTCTTTACAGACGAAGCTATGTTTACACGCAACGGAATTTTTTATTCTCACTGTACTCATGTGTGGGCTGAAGAAAATCCATATGACTTTTTCAGGGCATCAGGACAAATTCCCAGCCGTTTAAATGGACAACAGTCTTTGTACAGTAACTTCTTGAAAAACCAAATGCTGGACCTATGGAAGATGTACCATATCAGTTTAGATATAGTATGTTTTTATGGGGCGTATGTTACGATGGGGCTCCACCTTATTTCTCTGTAAATGTAATTGCGCATTTAGATCGGTTATTTCCAGGACGATGGATAAGTCGTAGTGGACCTGTGCATTGGCCACCACATTCTCCAGATTTAAATCCTCTCGATTACTTTTTGTGGGGATACTTGAAAGTATTGGTCTATGCTATCCCGATTGGCACTGTAGAGGAATTGCTACTGCTTTTGATTATATCAAAAATAAGCCTGCTATTTTCGGCAATGTAAGATCCTCTATGAAGAAAAGAATTAGACGGTGCATTGAGATGAATGGAAGTCATTTTCAACATATGCTGAGAATAAGCGCTAAATCTTTAATAGTAATTAATCTTGTTATTATTGGCTACTAAATAAATATTTTCGACAACGGTGCCTATTTAATTAAAATACCTTTCGATATCCATGTAATCCTGCATCGATTTAGAAAAAGTCAGTTTTCTGGCAAACGGTCTATCCCAACGAAATGAAATAAGAGAACTAAAGTAAATCCTTTCGAACTAAATTAAATATATACATATATATATATATATATATATATATATATATATATATATATATATATATATATATATAGATATATATATATATATATATATATATATATATATATATATATATATATATATATATATATATATATATATAGATATATATATATATATATATATATATATATATATATATATATATATATATATATATATATATATATACATATATATATATATATATATATATATATATATATATATATATATATATATATATATATATATATATAGATATATATATATATATATATATATATATATATATATATATATACATATATATATATATATATATATATATATATATATATATATATATATATATATATATATATATATATATATATGTATGTATGTATATATATTTAATCGTTTTATAATAATCAAGGTTAACAAAAAATATGCAATTTTATAAGCTTCAAATACATACGAGAAAAAAATTTAATTATACACAACAAAAAAAGAAAAGTACCATTAATTTTTTTCGGTTATTTCGTCCGGCGATCTTGGTTCATGACGGTCAGTCGAATCGCCCAACTGTGACGACGACCGCTATTCATATTTTCCCAAACGTAAAAAAAAAACTGTTTCGACATACGGTTTCCCTTAGAACGCCGAGGATAAATCGCATCTTACTATAAATACCGTCATTCCCATACTCTTTGCATCATAACAAGTCTGTATCTCGTCAGAAACAATGTGTGGAAAAGTTTTTATCGTGTTGGTGGTTTTGGTTTGCGCTGTATCAAGTGCACCTTCACCTGGATATTTAGGAGAATATCACGGCTTGCCTGCAGCGACCTCCTATTCGTCCAGAATTGACATCCATGGACCTGAGTACGTGAAAACTTACTCCGATGGTCCTCTGCTGACAAAAACTATAGTGGCTGCTCCTGTGGTTAAAACTGTTCTTCCTGTTGTTTCTGAACCATTGGTATCAGGATATAGCAGCTATGGATATGGATTAGGGCATGATTACGGATTGGGATATGGGTATGGACACGAACACGGACTTGGATATGGATACGGTATTGGGCATCATTATTGAAATTAAATATTTTGAATGTGACATGATTTTGTAAATATGTACAAATAGATTTTTTTGTATTCAATAAACGTTTTGTTCTTCTTACAAAAATTTGCTTTTTAATACCTAAATATATTTATTTATTTGTATTTTGGATATCTGTAATTGGGTAAAAAGCTATTAACACTGTTCTTGGATTATTTTACAGAATCAGGTCTATGAGTACTATACACAATTCATCGTATAAAGCTTCCCCAACTCCTGGCTCAAACCGACATTTTTTTATAGTTTTTTCCATTTCTACGGCTCCACTGATATAATTATATAATTAGTAATCTATACATTAAAATATGTTTAGTCCAATTAGATATTAACAGATGGTGTTAGTGACATCGCACTTCCAAATTTCACATTTTATGTCAATATATTTTTTTATTCACGCGTTTCGTTAACATTATTAGAAAAAAATGGCCAGAGTTTTTTTAAAAGCAACTCCTCAGATAGAAGCTGACCGGAATCTATTGCGCTTTAGCAGTTACGAGGAATATTTGGATTCCTTGAGTACTAGCCAAGATGCCTGCTATTTGCAAAGTGTTGAAGCTTCAAGGATCATAGCGAATTTAGGTATACAAACGTTAAATCCTAAACTTTGAGAGAGAAACAGTTCAAACCTTTTAAATATTTTCTGCAAAAAGATTACATTGAAAGAAACATACGTCTGATTGAAGCTAATGAATGGAAGAGATAAGGAAGAAAGCTCTCTAGAATACCCAACTTGACTTTCTAAATTTGATTTGTGTGTCTTCTTGTATAACTTTCCAAAAAGATTTTCTATTATGAATTTGTATAGATGTTATTACACACTTCCACCACAGCTAAGATTCTGAAATAATGTGATGATATTTGAGCCTAATGATCTCGCTAGAAAATAACTAATATAAAGGCCACTTGTTATCGGTTGATCGAAATACCTTATGAGTAAGAGTATGGCGAAGAACAGCCCTCCACAAAGTTGGTTGGAGAAGGATTCTTGAAGAGGCTATCGCCCATCTCGGACTGTCGCGCCACTCTGATGATGATGACGATGATTATGAATTTGTGTGTGAAAGTTTTAAGAGTTTGTTTGATCTATTTATTTGCATCAAAGCGATGTTGTTTTCTTAATGGAATTAGCTCTGTAGATGGTACTGTTTTATTTAATTGATCTAGGTATCCATAAAAACTGAGGGCTCTTTTGATCTGGGTATATTAAACTTATCCAAACCTTCTATTTGAACCTTTGGCATAAAACACGAAACTCAAATAGATTTACCACTAAACATCAACTCACTTATACTCAAAGAGTTTTACCAGTAAGCATCATCTCCATAAGATGAGATGAATCCATCTTCTGACGATGCTAACATGGCTAGTGGCTAGAAATTAAAAACAAGTGATTTGTTGTTTAATGATAAATTGCTTTCCTTCAAAAAAAAGTTCCAATAGAAAAAAATTACTTTTTCGACGTGAGTAATAAATAAATTAAACTTACTCAACATATTTTGTAAAATACCATTAACTAAACTGATGATGGTGACTATTAATATGACGTCTTTAAGGTTACAGAAGTTCTGGTGAAACTTTAAGCAGAGAACAGTTTGAGAAACGGTTAGCGGCCGTTTTGAGTTACTTGTATCCACCGTACAAAGCGTACGAATTGTCCAGTGAGGGAATCGTTGTTGCACGTGCTGACCCCTTTTTACAAGAACTTTCGTCCAGGTATGTATATATATATATATATATATATATATATATATATATATATATATATATATATATATATATATATATATTTATATACCTCGGCTACTTTTACGACATCTATTTTGCTCAGGCGATAAAAGACTATTTTCCAATAGTTAATTTATTTTGGATGGAATAATAGAGCTAAGAATCTTGTACAGAGTTGGTCGACATGTTACTGCTCTATAATTTTTTTGGGTTTAAACTGTCCTGTCCCTTTGACAACATATATGTCATTCCCATTGTCATATATTCAGGTATGGTATGTTGCACTTTTTTTACATTTTGAAAAAACCTTGCCTGCGTCCCATGACTACTAACAATATACTTCCGCCACACATTTTGGATGCCATACCTAGCGCTTTCCATTTAAGCGTTTTTTGGAATGCCTTTTTTACATCACCTTTCGATATTATAACTTCTGGCATTTCCTTTATTCTTTGTCTGGCTTCCTCTTCTTCACGTATCCAGTAAGCTTGTTCAACGTGGTTTCTTGGACCTGACCAAATATTTAACCAATACTTGATCATTGTATTCTAGTTTGGTATTTGCTACTGTTCTGTTTTCTCTTTGTTCTTCTTCTTCCATATCACGGTAAAACTTCTGATTAGCCGAGAATACAAATCCTTGTTTTCTTCGCTTCAAGATTTCATTATATCGCCATATATCAAGATTTCATTATATCGCCCATGCGGCTCTTCTCTGTCTGAGTAAGATTCATTTTCTTACTTTATTGCCTTATCAAAAGTCTTTAGATGACATACGAACTTTGATCATTTTAGCTAATTTTAGCTCTTCTCACCGTTTTTAAAAAAATCACAAAAGTGACCAATGACCAGTCTCTTGTCTAGCTTTCGCTATCTTGTTTTCTATTCGTCGTCGTTTCCACATTGAACTAAATGTCTGTTTTGACTGAAGACTGAAATGTCTTTCCTAACAAACGGGACACAAACGATCGGGTTTACTCCGGGACATTAAAGCTGAAAGTTAATTTGCGTAAGATTTTTACAGAAACACTAAGATCGACTGACATAATTGACTGTTAACAACAACGGTGCAACTAATATGGCGGAAACATTCAAGGTTATCTTTCAGCGCACGCGCAATTATATAACCAGAATATTTTTGACGAGTTTTATCTTCAGGTTAAGGTTGGAAACTTTTCAGACCACCCTCGTACAAGGCTTGAATAATATCGAACAAAAATTAAAAAACTGACACCGCATAGAACAGAGGTGTCCTATCTTTTTGTCCCAGACCTTATACATTTTTATGGAAACTATTATTTTATTAAAAGAGTTTCAGGGAACGAGCTAACAGAATAGGAGTATTATCCACGATTATTTTTCTAAGAGCTTTTACGAAATCTGGAATAGAAGTGTCTGGATTCATTGACTACACAGAAAGGTTGACGAAAGAGGATTGGAAACCAATATTCAAAGGTTTTTTTTTGCGACACTATTTTAGCAAGTATTTTTGCGTCTGTTTGTTACAGGGGAGAAGAAACTAATGCCCAAAAAGTTCGACCTGGGTTTCTATCACTGGAAGTCTGGCGACGTTGTATCTAATGATTCCTTAAATTATAAAGTCTTGCAACATCCACAAAAAGGACTCATATTTCAGAATCGTTTTGACAGGAAAATTATCAATCCAGACCCCGGATGTGAACCAGGTCAGAGGCAAACAAAATCAGAATATACAGTAGAAATATTAGGGCCACTCTATATATTTTGAAGGTTATTTATACGGGGGTGTGTCGGTTAATAGTTGGTATTAAGTATTTTTTATTTTCAATTTTTTCTGAATTTTTATTCATTGAGGTGAATTCAAGACTCAGTCCTGTTATTTTTACTGTGTTATAGGTGCAAATACTTCCAGAAAACGAGTTTACACAAAATTCTACGAATTATGTATATTATTTGATCATGTAGTGCGGCAAAGAATATAATTTAAAATAAAAATTCATTGTTTTTAATAGTTTTTTATTTTCAACTTAAAAAGAAAATAAATATTAGGCTACTACATTTTGAAGTGATAAAAATCTACTACATTTTGAAGTTTCATCCTTCATATTTGAAATATTATTTAAAATGGAAAATATTGAAAATCGTACTGTGATTATATTCTTCGTAAAAAAAGGTTTAAAAGCAATGGAAATTCATAGTGAAATGGTAAATATATTACGGGGGAGTCTGCTCCTTCAAAAACAATAGTTTGCAAGTAGCCAGGTGAGTTTCAACATGGTCGTACAATCCTGGATGATGATCCTCTTTCTGGACGTCCAATAAGTATGAGTACTGAACAATTCATCCTATACATGACTAGCTGTACCCACCCGCTTCGCTGGGCATTTAACATTAACATTATTATTTATTGTCATTATTACAGTTTCTTTATTAAAAAAAAATTAAACCCCCTTCCCGTCTTAAATCAAACTTACATATAGTGCCCTAAAATATAGTATTTAATCTTCCTTACATTTAATCTTTGTCGTCTATCTCATCTTCTTCGATGATAGTTTCGATTGGCCGCAAATCGTTCATGAGCCGCATGTACTTATTAGTTAAAACGACATCTTCTTCATTACACCAAAAGATGTCATTTGGAAAGCATTGTTGTAAGGTCTGATAGATTTTAAAAATGCATTTGATTTTACATGTGTTTCATGGAGTAGCGATTTTAATAGCTCTGGAAGTTGTCGCAAAGGTTCTAGTTTTATTTTGCCAGCTGAACATCATAAACCTTCACATTCACCAATCCCCTTTAATGCTTTACAATAACTACAAATTTTTGTCATTGAACTTAATTTTGATTCTTGTTTATAATCAACTGTAGGATCATACGAAAAACCGCAATTTATTTTTATTTTCCAACGAATTTTTAATTTCATACGTCGTAAATCTTCTTTCCTTTTTTGTTCTTTTTGTAATCTATTTTCCGTTTCATCTTGACTTTCACATGCACGCTTAGCTTTCATATACTTTGATTTAGACGTTACCAAATTTAATTTGGACTTTCCTTTTTTAGGCATTTATGACTACAACAAATAATTGGAAATGATTAAAAACTATCTTGAGATTGACAACCGAAAATTCAATATAAAAAGTTGAAATACATATCTTACTAATTTAATACTGGGAAACTAATTTTTCGTTTTAATCTAATTATTCCACGCTTCCTTCTTTTCTTCTTTTTCTTTTTTAATTAATAAATATAAACATATACATATATAAATATAAACATATACATATAGATATATATGTTTTTAATATCTTTTTAAATCGTTCAATTGACATTTGGTATACATTTGTTTAAGTTAGAAAAAAACAAACAAAGTTTTAATGCTACAGAAAAATATTAATTTAATAGTTTAATTAATAATTAATTTATTAAAATTAATAATAATAGTAGTTAAAATGTACATGATAATAATAATAATCAATAATAACTTGATAAAAGCTGAAATTTTAAATTTAGCGTTTTTGATCATTAGCGCCCCCACAACCGCTTTAGGAGTTTGAACTCCGTTGCAGACGTTCTTAATTAGTCTTAATATAGCCCAAGAAAAAAAAATACATTTAAAATTTTCATTTTAATAATAAGTTTATAAAAACTATAAAATCAGATAATTAGCGATTGTCATCATTAACGCCCCCGCAACTGGTGTAGGGAGTCCAACACTCATATAAATATTAGCCTATCCATTAAGTACATGTATTTTCTAAATGGATACCAAGTTTCAAGTCAATCGGATGCATGGTTCAGTAGTTGTAACGGAACATCCGTAAAAACCACTGTAGATTTATATATTAGTACAGATATGGTTATGTATATCATACAATTGACTTTGAATCAAACTGCTAAGGCCATGGACAACTTAACCGAACGGGTATTTCATATTTTCAAAACGGCGCAAGTTGGTTGCAATGTGCAAGTTCGTTGGTGCAAGCTACGAAGAAGCCAAAGTGGTAAAAATCGACGAAAAAGGTTATGGCACCAATCTTTTGGGATGCAAAAGGCATATTGTTAATTGATTACCTTCAAACCGGAAAAACAATAACAGGATAGTATTATTCAAACTTTTTGAATGCAAAAAATCATGAGAAGGGATCTGGTTTAGCGAAGAAAAAAATCATTTTTCATTAAGACAATGCACCGGCCCCAGAGATGTTCTTGTAATGGCCAAATTGAAGGAGTTACACTACGAATTGTTGGAACATCCCCCATATTGCCCAGATATGGCCCCCTCTGACTTTCTTCTGTTCCTAAACCTCAAAAATTTCTGCGTGCCGTAGATGAGTATTTTAAAGTAAATAACTTCAGAGATGGAATAAATTAATTAGAGAATCGCTGGAAAAAATGTATTGAGCTTAAGGGAGAATATACGGAAGAATAAAGTCATTTTTTCAACTTTAAAGTTGTTCTATCATCTCCGCTCTGCGAGCTTTTCGATAAGCCTAGTATATTGATATAGTAAAAACATTCTTTTATAATTATTTATTTATCTTTGCCTTCTTATCTCAGTCTTTTATTTTTTTTTAATCAGATATCCTTTATATCAAGTCTCGGGAAGTTTCTTGGGTTGCCTATATAAGGAGCCATCCAGATCTTCACCAAATTATTGAAAACTGAAGTTCGACTCGCTCTTAGTGTGTGTTCAAGTGTTGAAGTCCTCTGATCGGGAGAAACTGGGGTCTGGTAGGTGTGCGTGCCGTTTATATGTGACTGGGGTTTGTGGCGCGGTATTTTTCCATTATTTGTGTTGGCTTCGTGCTCTTCAGTGTTGTTCTTTTGGTATTTCGGTGTGTGCACCAGTTGGTTGAACACCGAAATAATTCATGAAAAAAATTGCTACGCATCAAATAGTGACACATAGTGCCACATGTCTCAGTGCAGACGCATCTGATGTTGGTCTGGCTCTTTTCCAACAGTGTTGCTAGATCGAGCGTTACGCCACCATTCTCATTTCTTTATGTACATACTTCGCATTTACAAGTATTTGCTCTTTTGGTAGTCAGATTTGAACTGAGAGCTTGAAAGCAATTTATTGTGTCCCGAAAAATCTAGATTTCAATTACTCTTTCAGTTTGGAGTCTATTTAATAAAAATGAAGTAAAAATACTCCAACAAGTGTCTTTTTGTGTGTGTTAATAAATAATTAAATTACAACTTATTAAAGAACCACTTATTTATGTTTACATCAGATGATAATTAAATTACAGAACACAATATCTTCTTTTAACAATTAAACAATATACAATGACCTTAAAGAGCATGTGATTTTTTTAGAGGACCAAACTGATGGGATTATTGCCACATTTCGACTGTAAGAAACCAACCGTTAAGATCGTTACCGCAAAAGCTGCGACTTTGAACTTAATGCGGCCCGGTCGTTTAAGTTTTTAACAAACTATCTTATTTTTTTACGTTGCATTCCACGTAAATTGTGGTTTGAACGTTTCATAATTTGCTTGTTGTTGTTTGTTCTAAATAATTTAGTATTTATTTGTTTTTATTTTAAATATTCAATTTTGCTTTGTTGTATGAGAATTATTAAGTCCTGAACAAGATTTTTTTATTCCTTTAGACTTTATAGATATCTTTTTTTCTTTCTTTTGGTTTTAATTAACTTTAGAATATGACAATTAAACAAAATATGTTATAGGTTAGGTTGTTGGGGTTGTGTGTGTGTTCTTGAAAGCTTTCTTTCTTTCGCATGTTTCTTTTATTTTCTAATTCTGTTACCCTTTAGCTTTGTAATAAACCACTTATAAAATGTTATGAAATCCTGAAATGTAAAGGAGCAGAGATCCCATAAAAATTTGTAACTTTTCAAAAGGTATGTTTGGAAAGGTTTCCGCGGTCGATTATGTTAGAATTATTTGGTTTGGTAAGTTTACCCCTGCTCCATGTCGTGCTTTGCCTCCTTAGCTTTTTAATACCTTTCTCCACGGGCCCAATTCACAATTTTTCGATCATACCTGGTACTTACCCGAGGTTAGACGGATCACGAACGGTTTCGCTCAGTCAGACCGCTGCGACCGTTTACCGCAGGATGGCGTGGCTGTACGTGATTACAGCCTCCATTCGACATGGTCAATTTATATGGTCATGGTTTTAGCCGTTCCTTTATCAGCTCTTCAGGTGTCCAGCTAGAGTCCAACTGATGACGGCTAAAGGCCAGAAACCGGTCTTAGTTTTGGATGATGAAGGAATGACGGATGGCGGATGAAGGAATGACAAAACACGACGTGGCGCACGTAGCCAGGATTTAGTTTCGGGGGGGTTTTCAAACGATACAACATAGTTCGACTACTCGAACACCCCCCCCCCCCCCCTCGCTAAGCCCGTGTGGAGCATGGATGAACTTCCTTTGCTTTTTTTTCTCCACGGGCCCAGTTCACAATTTTTCGATCATATATATATATATATATATATATATATATATATATATATATATATATATATATATATATATATATATATATATATATACATATATACCTTCAATAATTTGTATTTATTTCATTTATTTCATATTTATATCATTTCTTCCTATCTTGTGTCAGTTCTTTGATTTCTTCCCATATTATGCCCCTTTTCTCCAGTCTACCCTAGTCTTTAGTCTTTTTCTAGTCTTTTTCAGTCTACTCTCTAATCCCATCGAGTCTGTTTTCCGTAATGCGATACACATGTCCCAACCACCTTATTTCTCCTTTTGCTATTTTATTATGTATTGGTTCCATCTGCAGGTTTTCTCTAATTATTCGATACACATCAATTCGGTCAGTTCAATCTGTGCCAGCTTCCTAATTTCAATGTTTTCATCCTTTTCTTTGCTTTTTTAACATTTGGTCTACTACAATTGATTATTTTCTTAGCTTTTTCAACATTTGGTCTACTACAATTGAATATAACAATGAACTATATATATATATATATATATATATATATATATATATATATATATATATATATATATATATATATATATATATATATATATATATATGAACTATATATATATATATATATATATATATATATATATATATATATATATATATATATATATATATATATATATATAAATAATATTTTAAAAACAAAGTTGAATTGAGAAAAATGGACAAAAATTCAATTAAAAATAAATAGAAAAAAAGTTGGCCCACGATGAAACCTGCAGCATCAAACGCAGAATGAATGCAAAAATTTTTCTAAAAAAAAATGGCGAACCGAAAATTTACTGATATTTTCCGAAAAACTCAAAAATTTTATAGAAAAATAATTAAAATATATATTTTTGTCATTTTAAAAAAAAATAGATTCAATAACGAATAATTAAAAAAAAAATATTTGCTCAATTTTTTAGAAGATTTTTTTAGAAGACTGACTAAAAAGCCTGATCAAAAGGGGTTGTGTTTAAAATGGATCGATTTGATTTCGAATGCCCCATATTTCAACATTATATTTGATACATATTTTTTTTTTCTTTCACATAAACGCTGAATATAAAATTCCTCATCTAGAAAGACCAATATGTAAAATGTTACTAATTAATAAAATAATTAATTAAAAATAATAATAAAAGGAAATAAATATGTTTTTATAACCAACTGTCAATTAATAAAAAAAAGTTATCTAACAGTCAGAAAAGCTTTTATGATACTAACTGAAGTTTTAACTGGAATATACTTGTTCCAAAGTGTAATTACATTTTTTCCCTTGTTAAAAATCTACTTTGATGTCCCAGATAATATTCCGAAAAACTTAATTAACAAAGTGCCAGTGACACCGACTCAATCTTTATCTAAATTAAACCAAACCGTCCAAAAAACTCACCATCAATTATCTTACTTAACCTCCAGATTCAAAGTCTTAACATTGACATAGAACTACTTCTTGCCTGGCTGAGTCTGACGGTTTTTTGCGTATCCTTTAAATAATAATAAAGTATAATTAGTTTTTTTTTCTAATCAGGTAATAATTGATTTAAATGATGAGAAGGGATTGGGAAACAATATTTGTTAAAAGTATAAATAATAAAGTCAGATGTAAGTGACAGTATCGTTTGGTGTTTTTGTTCAAAAAAATATCAGTTATGTTGCTGGTCGTGGTTTTTGTGTTGTTAGTAGTGCAGTTTGCATCTTGTGGTAGTTATTATTACGCTGGTGGGTATCCTTATGGTTCTCATGGCTTTCCCTTTGCTAAAACCTATCGGTATGGAGTGGATGGATATGACTACCATAAATACGGGCATCATGGGTACCACGGCTATGGTTATGATGATTATCAGGATGATGACGATGACTATGACGATGATGATGGCTTTGATGATGATTATTACAATGATTTTTGGCCTCATAGAAGATATGGGTATCGTTATGGATACCCTTACGCCTACCAGAAACAAATTATCCCTACCATCAGTTTGGGAACTCCAGTTGTGAAGGAATATGTAGCCCCTGCATTGGGAACTTCCGTAACAGCTACTTCTTTGTATCAAACCCATCCCGCGGGTTATGACGTCTATGGTTATGCTGGCAACTATGGCTACGATAAAGATTACTATCCTACAATTTACAAGAAATGAATTTAAAAATTGTTCTGAGAAAAGTATATTATAATATGTCTCTGTTTTTAAGTTGGTACAACATTTTGATTGTATAGTTATATTAATTGTTAATAAAAAATTTAAAACCCAAAGACGGTTTCAATACCTTTCACATTTATGAAAAATACATTACAAACTTAGTTCTTCCTCACTTTCTTTACTCTTGCATCAACTTTCAGGCAACTTAATGTGATAAAGTCATTGAGGCTTTTTTCGATTTTTTTGAGAGACGACTGTCAACCAGGTAATGTTGTAAGAATCGAAATAGATTCGAGGAGCGAAGTCTGGAGAATAAGCCGGGTCAGATAAAATCTCCCAGTCCAAATCGTTTCCAGAGTGCGTTTTGCTGTATGTGGAAGTGCGTTGTCCGGAAACAAAACGACTTCCATTTTTTCCTTCCACAACTTAAGGTATTTTTTCCTCATGAGACTCAATAATCGAATTTGCTGTTGTTGTTGACAACGATAGTGTTGACAACAACAACATAGTGTGGAGCGAGTTGTATGAGATTACACCCGCCATTCGATAGGGCAATCAAAAGGTATATATATATATATATATATATATATATATATATATATATATATATATATATATATATATATATATATATAAGGGGGACCCCGTAGGTTGGGACAGCACTATTCCTCAATTTTTTTGTACTATCGACACCCATCTTTTTACTGTCAGGTTGGTTATTCATTACGAGCAAACCTTCATAGGAGTGAGATTTGCTAGCTCGTGTTTTTTGTATATAAATCGAAACAAGCTAAAAAATTTGTGAAAAAAAAATCCCATAAGAGAGAAAAGTGCATTTTTTTCATCGATAGAAAAAAGTGGATATAACATTTGTACCATGATTTTTTGTTTCTTTTATAGCCCTGATTGCATTTAGAACCTATCTTGCATAGGAAATAAAAATATGTTATTTCAAAATGGCCATGATGTACGTAAGTTGGGAGAGTTGAGGAACGTAGGTTTCTAGGAGCAGCCGCGCATTATTTTAACGCATGTTGTGCATGAAAGTGAAGAACCATCAACATCAAGTGCAACACAAAAATTACTGTCATGTTCATCAAGTCTTTCCTCAGTTTTGTTTAGAGTTGGACCAGTTAGATCAGCAACACCTTTGAAAAACTCCGACCGCGGGTGTAAGCCAATAAAAAGCACCTCCTTTCACCAGAAATGTTGCCGTGCTCAAAGAAAAGCGAAAGAAGAAGAAAGACAGTGCAAAGAAGCGACGACCCAACATAAGAAACGCCAGTCAAAAAGCGAATCCAAACCAGTGCAAAGACTTGCAGTCAACCAGTGCGAAAGTCATCGTCGTCGTCGGATATTGATTTTCATAAGATTTGTATGAGAAATTTGCCAGCCAAATTAACTCGCGACATTTCCATTGTATATGTATATATATTTCCAACGGTATATAAAACTCCGAGAAAAATTTTTGTAGTCGAATGGTATCGCCAAAAAACAAAACCTGTCCCAACCTACGGACATCTCCCTTTTATATATATATATATATATATATATATATATATATATATATATATATATATATATATATATATATATATATATATATATATATATAATATTAAGCTTAATTTTAAGTTAAAACAACTTATTGATATAAAAAAGTTATATTTTAGGCAATATTTATGCCATATACAATCAGAAAATAAATTTTATTTCGCATAATCGTTAAAATCTTCCACCATATCCCCCATAACCACCATATCCTCCATAACCACCATATCCTCCATAACCTCCATAACCGCCGTTCGAGAATCCTCCAGAGCTTCCTTGTCCATTTCCATTGAAATTACCACCAGATGAGACTCCAGTGGAATAAACTGGTGTAAAAGTATCTATTCTGGATACGTGATAATGTCCGTAGTTTACTCCATGTGGTGTAATGATCGTGCCGTGAACGGGCGTACCAAAATAAGTCCCTGATATACCAAAACTTCCTCCTCCGGATCCTGAACCACTTGATGATCCACCAAAACTTCTTCCTCCGGATCCCGAACCACTTGAGGATCCACCATTTCCTTTAAAAAATAATTTCTAGTAGAATTATTAATATTTTTTTAAAGCAACATTACGGTAAAATCACTAGAGAAACTTTTTGAATTGAGTAAACTATAACAAGCAAAGAGTTCAATAAATATAACATAATGAATAAACATTTTTATTCATCCCTATTCACCTGAGAAAGTACCATGTGACTTGTTTTATTCTCTTTACTGAATTTATCGTCTGATAATTTTGTTTTGAAGATGCAGGGTTGAAATTACCATCATGACAAAGCAAACACAAAATTGTTGAGATTTTATTTTCAACACAGCCACCTTGCAATTCTTTATATTTATATCAACGATGTTCCTACTTTTTAATACCCTCAGTATAATGCGATGTGTTTAACTCCGCGAAATAAATGGTTCTTTTAGCTTTGACCTCAACAATTTGAAGTCAGTCTTTGTCTAGTGGGCTATTTCTTCTGACTTGGAAAGAAGACGTAATCGTTGCAAGTAAATTCTGGGGATGTTGGTGAAAGACTACTTGCTTTTAGGTCAGATATAAAAGTTTAGCCTGAATAGGATATTTAAATTGGTCCAGCAGAGAAGCGAAATACCACCTCACCACGAGAATCCCAGATAATCGTAGCCAAGATCGTTTTCAGTTTTATTCAAATGTCAAAACTTGTTTGCTGTACTTGATCGCTACAAATAAGCAACTAACCGCACGCGTCTGAAACTTCGCAGCAGGCCATGTAACAAATCAAACTTGCGCCATATTTGTTTTAGTACGCGAATTTTTCGAACGTCTCTCGTAAATACAGCAAAATATTAAAAAAATATTAACGAAAATGGAAAATCGTTGATAAACCGATGAAGGTTTTTTTGAAACGATTATTTCTTCGCATATTGTGCTCTGAATTATTTTTAAGAATTTTTAATGGGATGAATGTCACTTACCATAGCCGTAGTTAAGATACCCTGCAGAGGTACCTAAAGCTAAATCTAACAAAACTGCAACAAATATTAACTTATACATTTTTCTGAGTGGATATGTTTGTTGTTCTATGTTTTGTTGCTTTGAATGATGTTTCTTTTATATCGGTCAATATATACACCTGCATTTTTGATGTAATTTGATAGGAAAACATGAGATCAAAATTTGACCTAGTTTTTTTACAAGTGGAAAAAATCTAAAAGAGAATGCGTCTCTGATGTATTATTTTACTTAGAATAATACTAGTTACGAGAAAACGATACATATTACTTAAAAGAAGTACTAGACATTTCAATTACCCTGAAAATCTGGTTCGACTTTAAAAAATATTTACTATAAATAACACAGGTCGACAATATTTTTGTAACACTGACGAGAATGTTGTTTATGCGTTTCATTTAGGTAGTTATTAAAACACGTTTTCACAGAACCGTCTCATTTTCAAGTTCCTGTTTCTCCTTTATATCATGGGATAATTGAAATTATTTCTATCTGACTTTGGCCAGGACAAATTAGGAATTACAATACCGTAGAGGTGCTATTTCCACAGTATTCTACGAATCTTTAAGGGCAGTTTTATTGTTTTCTATAGTTTAGTTTTCTTCTTTCTGTCTCGTTTGCAGTACTGTCAAGTGTTTAGGTCGATTTTATATAAAATGGCAAGTTTTAGTCGTCGATTTTGCAAAACTCCAGCCGATAAGTGTTTTTATATATGCGGAAGATTTATTTTAGAGTCACAAACTCGATCTATAGTATATCAGAGAAAGTCAAAAAAGTTGGTCTCCTTATGTTTGTTGTGTGAGCTGTTATGTAAATTTAGTGCAGTGGATGAATATCAAGAAAAATTCTATGCCGTTTGCTGTTCTTATGGTGTGGAGAGCACCTACTGACCATGTAAGTGATATTGTATCACTAAAATAAAAGGCATTTAAAAAAAAGCAAAGGGACAAAATTTATTATACAAATTTCTGCTTCTGCACTTAGACCAGTTCCTCATAGTCAGGAACTACCGGTACCGATTGCGCCTTTAAACCTGGACAACATGTTTCACGGCGATTTTAATTCTTCATCAGGATCTGATCCACAACTTCCTGAGAACACCAGCTGTGACCCAACATTTTTATCACCTACCAGTGAATCTCACTTAATAATTCAGGATAAATTAATTGATTTGGTACGTGAACTGGGATTGTCAAAACAAAAATCGGTTCCAGACTTCAACAGTGGAGCCTGTTAGATAAAAACGCAAGTGTTTCACTTTACCGAAAACGGAATGTAACATTTTCAAGTTTTTTTTAAATGGAAGGATCACCATGTGCCTGTTGTGATAATGATGGTTTAATGAATGAGCTTAATATGGAACACCCGAGTGACGTATTTTCATAGATTCGTCGAAATACAGTCAACAAGAAGTCTTGTTTCATAATGAAAACAAAAACCCATCAATTCCTTTAGCTCATTCAGTGGCAATGAAAGAAACCTATGACAACTTAGCAACTATACTAAATCGCGTTAAATATGAACAGTATAGCAACAAAGTATTGCGTTTTTTGTGTTTATGGGACACTAGGGCAACAAAAGAACATTATAGTAAGAAAGATTGGTCTCTACTTTCGTTTGAATCTGGTACTTCAAACATAAAATATGCTCCTCTTGTTAACCCAAAAAGGTGTTTCTTCTGCCTCTCCATATTAAGCTTGGACTAATGAAAAACTTTGTCAAGGCCATGGACAAACAAGGTAATGGTTTCAAGTTCTTAAAAAAAATTTTAACAAAAGTAAACGAAGGCATATTTATTGGACCTCAAATAAGAAAGTTTCTAGATGATTTTCGTTTTCAAGAAAAATTAAATGAAAAGGAACTGACAGTTTGGAAGTGTTTTGTCAGTGTAATGAAAAAATTTCTGAGCTACAAAACAGATATCGTATGTCCTGAAAAATGCATTTTTTACACTTCCATTTCGATTTTTTCCGGCAAATTTCGGTGTAGTAAGCGACGAACAAGGCGAGACGTTTCACCATGACATCAAGACGATGGAAGCAAGATACCAGGGGCACTGGAACCCAGCTATGTTGGGCGATTTCTGCTGGTTTTTAAAAAGAGATGATGATACAGAAAACAAGAGGAAGAAGTGAAAGTTTTTGTCGCTAAATGACATTTCATGTAATATGTTTTTTTCTTCACATACTCCTCAGTAGTCTTTACATATATTTAATACGTTTTACATGTTTATATTAAATAAATATAAAATTGTAAAAATATGTCGCCTACTCTTTTTTTCTCAAAACCCCTGTAACAACAAATTTGTACGTGTTACAGTAACTATTTTCATCAAATAATTTTCGTTTTTAGGACTACAAAATACTTCATATATACCTATTTTCATCAATGTTACACCAAAAAAAGTTTAAATTTGCTGATCTGTATAATTGATGAAATAATTTTTTTTATAGTAATCATCTAACAGGTTTTGACAGCTATATCTCATTTATGACAGCTCTGTCTCTATCATCTCTCTTTATCATTATAATTTAATAGATTTTTGATGAATGCGATTCACATTCAATAACAATAGCATACATGTTTCAAAATAATCTCGAAAAAATGTTCGTGGTGTCTAGTTCTGACAAGGCGCAGTCTGTCAATTCAATATCCGACCACTTTTTCAAGCAATTGGAGTCTTATGTCCGCAATTGTCCGAGTAACGTTGGCTTCCAAGGCCTCAGCAGTTGCTGTTTTATCAGCACATTCCAAACATTTAACGTAACCACAAAGAAAATAATCTAATGACGTTAGATCATATGACCTTGGAGGCCAATTAACAGGTCCGTTCCTCGAAATACTTTTCTGACATAATTGTTCCCTCAATGAATCGATTGTTGCATTGGCTGTATGACATGTGGAGCCGTCCTCTTGAAACCACGTCTCCTCGAGATCAATACCATTCAAATTGGGAATAAATAATCCGCGTAGTCGAATAACAAAGTACAACTTCCTGCGAATGGCAATGAATTGATAAATCTGGATGTGTATCAACACTGCCAGCAAGAGCGACGATATTTTCTGCGGGACGTACAGTTTTTGTTTTTATATTCTTGTCTAGTTTTTGTTTTAATATCGGGAAGCGTGAAATGCGTTCGGAATTTGACGATAATTCGTCGAATACATCGCTCGGTTGAATGATTATGATCATCATAAAATTCACGTAAGTACTCGGTAGATTTGGCATATATAACATTGATATTATTAAAATGTACCAATTTTCAAGCGTTGTTTTGATGTTAAACGTTTCATGATGACTTGTCAGACTATAGATACAAATTTACAGATTTATTCGCAAACTCATAGTTAGTTTGACAGCCACCCATATAGGAATACACTAAACAAATCACTCTTTATTTGACAGATGTAGAATCTCTGTAAGCTTTTTTAATAATTGTCGTCTAATTGACCTTTGACAATTAGATTTTTTTGACTGGTAATCTAGTAAATCATTGGAGAATATTTCTTGTATTCATAGTCATCTAAAGGGCTTTGACAAACAGTTTTTTGCAGCTGTATCTCTGTAATTCTTATTATTTGACTTGACAGATAATATATTTTTGATAGCTGTGTCTCTGTCATCTTACTCTTAATGATCATCAACTAATGAGTTTTTGACAGAGCTTTTTTTTTAGACAGCGGATCTAAGATATATTCGACTGCAGTATCTGAATGGATTTCTGCTTGCTACACTACAGTATAGTGGAGATTTGCATTAGCAAAAGTAGGTCTAAAATGCAGACATCAACGCTATCGCTACTCGCTATAAGCATGACTCTTGTTATCAAACTTTCATTTACAAGGGGAAAGCTGAACATGACACAAAGCAGATTATTCTACATCACATTAGACTTACAAGGCTTGTACCGTCGAAACTTGATTGGGAAATTCTGTTCGGCCCAACTTATTCTCCAGACTGGCTTCTAACAGCCCCCAAAAATCCATCTTACGGGCGGCAAGCAGAAGGGAACCGAATTTTCGATTCCTGGGTTGCGTAAGGCCGCTTCGACTATAAAGAATGAAGCTCAAACCCCGGCGTCGTCGGATGGCGGACAATCGGTCACACTCGATCGGTCGGACCGCCATTCGGCGAAACACTCCATCTTTTTTCGATGGAGTATAATTATTAAAAAAAAGAAATCTAGCTTTCTTGCTTTTTTTTCTTTCTTATTAACCTCAAGAAGTTCGCCAGGACTGCCCACCTCAGGATCGAAATCTCATTAGAAATTAGTATGAGCCTCCGGCCTAACTAAAAAACCTGGCTGAAGAAGTCGAAGTCGAAGCTACTATCAGGTTACCTTTCAGGGTAGAAGTATTAGTATTGACTGATTTGATAATTTGTATTGACACACTCTTGTCAATACAAATTCTCCTATTTACGTTGAATGGATTGTATCTAAGCAAAAGTCGTTTCTCCGATGCAGAATCGAACTTTTGTCAAATCGGAATTCTTACTGACATGAATGCATTTTTTTTTAGTAGTGAGCCTGGTTTGCTTTAACTGTCTCGCTTGATAGGATACAGACTATTTACGTCAATGAAACTAAACAAAAAATGAAACTATTTAAAATGGCAACAAAAACATACTTGAAAAATAAGGCTGATTCATGATGTAACAAAAAAAAACGGATCAACACCGGGCAATAGCAGAAAATAAAACAATTAAACAATTAATTGTCTGTAATTATAATTCAATTAGAAAAGTTCTGGGTATTGTTGATTCATCAAAACAGTCGAAAAAAGACAAGAAACGACGCGTTGCCAATTATCAAGCAGATGAATCATAAGCAGTCCTTATCTTGTCTTCCGTTTCTTCCTAAAGTGAAAATAATGAAAAAAATCAACTGAGCGTGAAAACGATAGATACTGATGACTTGGCTTACACAATCACGAGATAAACATCAATAATCCAACAATAGGTCCATTGATAATTACTTAATAAAATTACGGGTTTGATTTTGGCGCAATTGAAAGCAAAACTGTTCACATTCCCTTTCGTATAAAACGACTTTTAGATGACCTGAAGCGACAGTCTGAGTGCAGCAATCGAAAAGTGAAAAAATGCAGAAGAAATCGGTTGTTTTATTGTTGTTTGTGATGGTGGGCACGCTGAGTGCTTTGTATCAGTTTCCTGGTGGTTATAGCTTTGGAGCTCGTCCTGTTTTGGTGCCTGGTTCTCTACACGCCCCTGCTGTTATTGGACATCACTTGAAACCGACACGATCCTACCAGTATATAGTGCATCCTGCCTCAACATCAGGGAAGATTTTCGCTCATCCTGGATCATTATCATCACCCTATCCAGTAAGCTATTCATACAGGGAAGATCTCTATAGTAAACCTATATTAACCTATCACGTTCCACCTCCAAAACCAGCTGTATATCTCCCATCACCCAAACCAACAGTTTATATCCCTCATCCCAAACCAGCTTTAAACTACAACGGTTACTATGGTATTCCATACTTTGGCTTGTTAAATCCTCTACATCACCCTAAACTTCCCCTACCCTCGAGCTACATCTACAGGAAAGATATCCTTGGCCAACCTCTTCATCCTATACCAAGCTCGCCCATTTTTGAATCCCCATTTTGGGACCAATCAGTGATTACTGAACAGTTTTTGAACAGCCCCCCTTTCTTCGGGACAGGTTTTGATTTTAAAAACTTCACCAAGTCGTTTGAGGATTTTGGTCGACCATCACCCAAAAAGGATAAAGAGATGTTAGATGATGTAGATGTTAAAGTCAAGACTGATATGGAGATTGTAGAAGCCATTAATAAAGATGAAGATAAATTATAGTGTTAATTATTTTTGTATATTATATATTTTGTATTATTGTGATCATATAATTTATTATTTAAAATTTTTTTAAGTGTAACTATATTTTTTAATAAATTCTAAAATTTTCTATAGTTCTGAATCTTTTTAACACGTTTTTATTAGCTTCACCTGTATCTATCTATGTAACGCAATCTTTGAAAGTCCTTTTCACCCACTTTAAAACGTCAGATTAAATTGAAACTGTGCACAGTTATCAAGGACCGATGACAATACAATAATTTAAGTTCGTCCCATTATGTTGAAATGTCAATGTCACATTAATTTTCTCTTTTATCACTTTATTCTGATAACTAAAAATTATTTTTTACTTTTAAGTTCGGTTTACCATTAAAGCGTGTTTTTAAACTATAATTTATTTTTATATTATACATATATATATATATATATATATATATATATATATATATATATATATATATATATATATATATATATATATATATATATATATATATATATAATATATATATATATACAGAGGCCCGATTGCAAGAACTGTTAATCGAACTTGACAACATACATTGGGATATTATTGGGCTCTGTGAAACACGAAGGAAGGGTGAAGAGTTAATCAAACTGGTACCAACTGGACACGTACTCTACACTCGAGGTACGGAAAATGGCCGATGTGGCGGAATTGGATTCCTCATCAATCGAAAGCTGAAGGACAGTGTGGTAAAATTTGAAAGTACATCCGACCGATTAGCCCAATGCGTCATTCAGCTGAATAAAAAGTTTAGGCTTCAAATCGTCCAAGCTTATGCACCAACTATAAGCCATAAAGATGAGGAAATTGAGGAATTTTATGATGATGTGGCCCAGCTTTTTTACAAGGAGAAATGTAGGTACAAAATCCTGATGGGTGATTTTAATGCCAGAATTGGAACAACAAGAACAGACGAAAATGCAACTGGCCCATATGGAACTGGTGAGCGAGACAATAGAGGTGACAGATTAGTTGATTTTGCTGAAGGACAAGAACTATATATTATGAATTCATTCTATAAGAAAAATATCAGCAGAAAATGGACATGGAAAAGTCCATCTGGGCTCACAAGCGAAATTGACTACATCATGACCAACGATAAAACAATATTTACCAATTGTACTGTCCTTAACAATTTTAATGTTGGAAGTGACCACCGAATGGTACGAGCAAGGGTTCGGATTGACTGTCGAAAAGAGCGCGAAAGAATGGTAAGATCAAAGAAGGGCAAGGTGGATTCTGGAAAACTGCTGGAGAGAGGAAGCGATTTTGAGATTGCTTTGTCAAACCGGTTTGCTGCGTTACAAGATCCAGAGGACGTGGAAATATCAGTTCAATATGAAGAAATCGCCAACAATGTACTTCAAACGGCTGCTTCAATAGCACCAGAGGAAAAATGTCTCAAACAAACAAAAATCTCCAGTGAGACCATTGATTTAATGAAGAAACGGCGAGCAATGAGAAATGCAGGTAGTCCTTTTGGCAGGGTCGAGTACACTGAGCTCTGCAAAACTATAAGAAAACGTATCAGAGAGGACACGCGCCGATTCAATATGCAGCTAGTGCAAAAAACCCTGGAAGAAAACAAAGGAATTAACAAAGCTAAACAGAAGCTGAGAAGCAAAAGAACGCAAATATATGCTTTAAAGCGTGAGGATGGCACAGTGTGCAGGACGCGTACCCAAATGTTAGAGATTGTCAGAAGGTTTTATTCGCAGTTATATGAAGATCAGAGCCAGTCAGGGACAGCAATACCCACGGAAGAACAATATATAATGCCAGATATCCTAGTGGAGGAAGTAACAAATGCTATAGAATTGATGAAGAACGGCAAGGCTCCAGGAAAGGATAGTGTAACTGTCGAAATGCTAAAAGCTGGTGGTCGGACGTTACATAAAACACTGGCAAAATTATACTCAAAATGCCTCAAAGAACAAAAAGTACCTGACTTATGGAAAAATGCAGAAGTGATCCTTTTACATAAAAAAGGAGCACAGAAATATTTAAAGAACTACCGTCCAATAAGCCTCCTATCAGTGATGTACAAAGTTTTCACTAAGATAATTTCTAAAAGAATATTAAAAAAACTGAATGACGCACAACCAAGAGAACAAGCAGGATTCAGAAGTGGATTCAGTACAATGGATCACATCCAGGTTGTACAGCAGGTCATAGAAAGGCACAACGAATACACCATGCCACTGTGTTTGGCTTTTATCGACTACGAAAAAGCATTTGATTCCATCTCAAAGCATGCGATAATGGATGCACTGCTTAGCCAAGGTGTAGAGAGAGCCTATGTAAACCTATTAGAATCGATATATGATGGAGCTACAGCCACAATTCACCTTGATGATCTTGAAGTGGGAATTAATATAGAACGAGGTGTACGGCAGGGTGACGCAATATCGCCTATTCTTTTCTCGGCTGGCCTTGAAGAAGTATTCCGTAAACTGGATTGGGAACAGGATGGTGTAAAGATCAATGGTGCAAACTTAAACCATCTTAGATTTGCAGATGATATTATTCTCATTTCACAAGACCCAGAGGAGCTGCAAAGACGCATACAAGAACTGCAAAGGGCTGGCGAACCATTTGGCTTGAAAATAAACCTGAAAAAGAGTCAGGTTATGTTCAATAACTTCGCTCAGGACAGAAGAATTTCAGTTCTAGGAAGGGATTTAGAGATTGTGGACAGCTTTATATATCTTGGGCAGAGGATTTCCATGGAGGGGAATACCGCCCGGGAGGTGGAACGGCGTGTTAAATGTGGCTGGCAGGCATTTGGTAGGCTCAACATAGTGTTTAAGAGCACTTTGCCTGAAAAGAAAAGTATTCGATCAGTGCGTTCTACCCGTTATGACATACGGAAGTGAAACCTGGACACTCACATCGCAATCAATTCAAAAACTTCGGGTGGCACAGAGGGGAATGGAAAGATGTATGCTTGGCATTAGAAGACGAGACAGAAAGTCCTGCGCATGGATCAGGGAACAAACAAAAGTCTGTGACATCATTGGAAGAGTAAAACAGTTGAAATGGAGATGGGCAGGCCATATAGCGAGGTGATGGGACGACAGATGGACCAAGGCAATCCTGGAGTGGATACCGCTTGATCGCAAACGTCCGCGAAGAAGACCGAAAGCACGATGGATTGATGACATCGTTAAGTATATTGGACCCGAGTGGCAGAGGAAAGCCCAGGACCGTGAAGGTTGGAAGCATGCTGAAGAGGCCTTCATCCTGCAGTGGATCGATGCGGGCTGATGATGATGATGATGATGATGATATATATATATATATATATATATATATATATATATATATATATATATATATATATATATATATATATATATATATATACTAATTATATTGCTTAAAGGTTAAACTTATCAGGGTATCAATTGTTGTTTGATTGTGTATGGGGTCTCCCTATTCTTGACGAGAGAGCATATGTCGGTACCCTGATGAGTCTAACCACCAGAAAAACATGAGCCCTCCAATGTAAGGGATGGTTGGGGATCGTTCCTCGTCAAGCAACTAACAAAATTCTCGATTTCTGTCATATTTCCCTCCACGGCTCCGTTACGCTACCTTGTGGGCATATCTGGTACTATACCCGAGGTTCCAAGCAGAATGTTACGAGCGGTCCTGACTGCTACAAACATTCGCCGTATGATGGCGTGAGTTGTGTGCGATCACGACACGTCATTAAAATGGTCAGTTGACCTGGCCTGGCCCCGATCGTCTCTCCCAGCTGCTTTCCTTGCGTTCGTCTGGAGCCTGGCTGATGACGGCTGAAAGGCTAGAAATCGGATCCGAGAGACACGTGACATCTCATGATGGTCAGTTGGGCGAAAGCGATCGGTGGCACCACGTGGAGAATGGTTGACATATTTCTGTCATTTAGACTTATTCTTGCTAAAACAAATCTCCACTATACTATAGTATAGGAAGTAGAAATCCATTCAGACACAGCAGTCAAATATATCTTAGATCCGCTGTCAAAAAAGCTCTGTCAAAAACCCATTAGTTGATGATCATTAAGAGTAAGATGACAGAGACACAGCTATCAAAAATTTATTAGATTATTTGTCAAGTCAAATAATAAAAATTACAGAGATACAGCTGTCAAAAAATTGTTTGTCAAAGCCTTTTAGATGATTATAATTACAAGAAATATTCTTCAATTATTTACTCGATTATCTGTCAGAAACATCTAATTGTCAAAGGTCAATTAGACGACAATTATTAAAAAAGTTTACAGAGATTCTGTATCTGTCAAATAAAGAGTGATTTGTTTGGTGTATTCAGATAGGGGTCGCTGTCAAATTAACTATGACTTTGCGAATAAGTCTGTAAATATGTGTGTCTATAGCCTGGCCAATCATCTTGAAACGTTTAACATCAAAACAACACTTGAAAATTGTTGAATTTTATCAAAATTTTCAATTATCAAAATCAGTGTTATATACGCCAAATCTATCGAGTACTTACGTGAATTTTATGGTTATCATAATCGTTCAACCGAGCGATGTATTCGACGAATTATCGTCAAATTCCGAAGGCATTTAACGCTTCTCGATATTAAAACAAAAGCAAGGCAATAATATAAAAACAAAAAAAAAGACAAAAAACTGTGGGTCCTGCAGAAAATATCACCGCTCTTGCTGGCAGTGTTGATGAATATCCAGATTTATCAATTCATCGCCATTTATGAATTAGTAAGCAAGTAAAAATATTTATAATTAAATGTAACAAAATATATGTAATATGTATATAAAACGGTCCTGGGCTTTCCTCTGCCACTCGGGTCCAATAAACTTAACGATGTCTTCAATCCATCGTGCTTTCAGGCTTCTTCGTGGACGTTTGCGATCAAACGGTATCCATTCCAGTATTGCCTTGGTCCATCTGTCGTTCCACCGCCTCGCTACATGGCCTGCCCCTCTCCATTTTAATTGCTTTACTCTTCCAATGATATCACATACTTTCGTTTGTATATATATATATATATATATATATATATATATATATATATATATATATATATATATATATATATATACAAGGAATAAACAGTGTAATACTGTAAGCAGAGGATGGACTCTGTGATGGTCGGACGCGTTGCGAGCGCGCTGGCCATCGTGGGGGCAGACGTCCATGGCTGTTGACCGTTCCAGCAGCGGGAGTCCGAACTGGATTAGGGAGCGGGCACCCCCGAGGTTCGTCACGCAAGACGCGCGGCGACCTCAAACCTAACCAAGAGAATAAGCCTTAGCCCCGAAGACGGTGAAGATGTAACGCACTGGGACCGACAACAACATCCAGTCCGTCCATTCTGTGCTACCAACAACATCAAATCAAAACCACTAACACCGGTATAACATCAAGAAAACAAAAAAGAGAACATCAAGAAAACAAAATAGAACAGAATAACATCAAGAAAACAAAAAAGAATATGCCAAAACACCACAGACACGAAGAAGAACCGAACAGTACACCAGTTCATTCAAAAATCCAGCGTCAACGACCAGCGAACCAACCAATCGATCTACGAATAAACTTCCACTGGACTCGACCCTCGCGGGTCGTTTCCGGAGCAGTAATCACTATCACTTCGGTCAATTAATCTCGACCAGTACCGTATGGTATTAACTGTGCCAAAAGGACGGCGCATAAAACTCAGATTGCGACTGACGCGAAACAGTCGTAATCGATAATAAGAGAACAAAAGTAAGGGCCTCAGGGTCAACTTGACACACAGGATAAGCAGTAGTATATATATATATATATATATATATATATATATATATATATATATATATATATATATATATATATATATATATATATATATATATATATATACACATATATGTCTCATTGAATGCAGTCCAAGAAAATCTAACACTACATATATACGGCATCCGATAGGAGGTCGGCGAAAAACATGGGTTGTTGGCTGTGGATAGGGTCTCCCTCTTCTTGAGGGTATGGTATATGTCGGCACCCTGAAGAGTCTGAACCTCGAGAGACGAAATATATGTGATCCAGTTGAAGGGATGGGTGGGGCTTCTTTCCGGTCAAGCAACCAACAACAGTGTTGATTTAGGCGGAGACGCAGGTTCTTGTGTGTTCCACATCAGATTGTGGAACCCAACGGTTGGGTGTCTGATGACACTCAACTACTACTGTCTCATTGGATGCAGTTCAAGAAAAAAAAAAAAAAAAATATATATATATATATATATATATATATATATATATATATATATATATATATATATATATATATATATATATATATATATATATATATATTGAGGTCTGCAGCTCTTATACCAGTTGCCACTTATTTAAGCCAACAATCCAACCTGTTGCTGGAGAGGAAGCTTGAGAAACACAGACTAACTTCTTCCTTTAAGAGATATACTCCTTTTAAACCATCTGTTTGTTCTTTGATCCAGTTGACAAATGCACGACGTAATGAATAATTTAGTGGCTTTAGTTCCTGTGTCATTTGAACCTTATATGCCTTCAGAGCTAAATCCATATATTAGTTTTTTTTTGGAAAATAAAATAAGTAAAAAATACAGGAATAGATAAAAGGATTATACCTTTATAAGGAACGTATTAGTCTGTATTTCTCAAGATTCTTCTCTAGCAACAGGTTGGATAGTTGGCTTGAAACAAATACAAATTAATTAATATAATCTGTATGGATTATCCGTTCGGGAATCAATTGAGTCAAGCCCTGCTTTACTGAACAAAGCCAGTGATGATGCGTTGCTACATAGCGATGTTTCGACGGGGGTAAACGAAAACTAAACTAAACTAAACCTCTACGATTTTTTTTTTTCGTTTAGTGATAAATCTTAGTAATAAGTAAAAAATAAAATAAAAATTGCTTTTTAAAAAACATTTATTTTGATGTTTCTTTTTACCAGTGTGATGGTCGTCACAAAATATGATAATTTTTTTTAAAAATGTCCGTAGCCTTGAGACGAAATGATTGGATGGTGATGGACAACTGGTATATGAAGTACAGGTTGTGCAACTTGAGCGTGATGTACGATATGGCTGTTCTGGTGGGTGACTGAGGTTGTTCCGAACCCTCCGTGGTCGCCTGCATAACCTCCATGGAGATATCCAGGTGCAGCTTGTGTTAAACTGGTAGCAACGCACATGATAACTAAGAATAAGACGATAGAAGAAGACACCATGATTTGTTTTGCATATGTTTAGTAACACTAAAGATATAAAAGTTGATTTTGGACTGAAACTATGAGGGAAAGATCGTTATATTTATATAAGATATATTTAAAAGTCGGATTTTTTCTTGTGGTTATTGTCATTCAAGTAGGAAACAGGACACCTTCAATTTACCAATAAAAAGTGATATACTTTGTGGTAGATAATATCAGATATTTATTTGTTTTTAAAATATAATATTGTTGAGTCTTTTATTACATTTAATATTTAATATATGTGTCATGTGCAACGTTTGCTTGCATTGGTATTATTTTTTTCACATAATTATATATACAGGGCGTTTTTTACTCGAATAATAGAGTAATTAAATCTAAGGCTATAAATTCGTCGCTGTCTATTGAAACTAGATATCCCTAAGGGGTAGCTGGTCTATTTGTACACTTAGAAAGTTATTATATACAAGATACAGTTAAATAACGCAAACCAGTAGTAAATCAATGCTGGCTATGAAGAAGTCATTGAAACATTTTAGGAAGAGGACTACTACGTTAGTCAAAAATTGATTTCTAGCTCTTAAGAATATCAGGACGGAAAACAAACAGAAAAGCGTTGAACAAATTAAATTAATTATTTAAAATATTATGTCGTTTAATATTAATACAGCAACATACAATTTAACATACTGAGCGTTGTATATTGTCTTGTTATCGTCAAGGATGAGAATGGTGTAACATTCGTTCGCCATAATTGTTTGAAATGGGAAGAAATTTACGATATTGGATAAACAATATTTGCAATATCACTCGTTAAAAGTACAAAGCGAAAAAGCTGACGTTAAATCAGTCTTTGAAAACGCTGTGAGAAGAGCACCTATTTGCGAGCAGGAGCACAGTGGTCATTTGGTCGATGTGATTTTTTATGTTTAGTTCAAAAAATATCTATAATATGTAAAATATCTATCGTTCAAATTTTACAGAGCGAAAAATCTATGAACTTTATTTAGGCCATCCTGCATATAGAAATTTTCATAGCTGATATAGCTTTTCACTGTTGAGTTGAATTTGTGCTACGATATTAGTTATACGACAGTTATTCGAAAAGTTCTCTCTTCTGACACCAATATGATGCAAATATGATGAAATGATAATATATTTGACAAGTATGATTCGTCAGATGACACTAGCTAGGATTTTCTGCAATTCTCGTGGTGTGGTGCTCACAAGATATCTGGCAATAGGCTATTGAGCTGGTATTGAGGCTAAATGTCCATTTACTATAATTTTTAAATTTAATATAACAAAAAAACTATAACAAAATACACTGTATATCATATTTTTTAACTAATTAACTTGATCATGTACTTGGAATATACTCTCATTCACAGTAATAACCTTCAGAATTCATTTAAAATATGTTTCCCGTCAAACCAAGATATATGTTGTGTCTTCCATTCTCTCGATAGCTACGAGGGCGTAAAATAGTTGGTGTAGATAATCTAACTAAAAAAAAAATCGAAATATAAATATAGAAAGAAGGAAAAAATGCAAATTTTATTCAATTTAATTTATTTTTACAATTCTAAGTGGATTCAGAAGTTTATATTATCTGGAAATCTAGAATTCTAAAGAAAAGAATTTGTTTAAGCACATTTCCCAGATTGGATTTCTCGTGATCATATTGGTTCGTTGGAAAAGTTCTTGACCTCACAAAAAGACGGAGCAAGTACGACTAAATTACTATATTTATCAAGTTTAGTTGTTTGTTTGTTATAACCGAGTGAAGCAAACAAGTTTTTACATTTTCTGAAAAATGTATATAATTAACGTTCGATATATTATAAAATACTTTGTTTTAATGGGTTTAACCTCGAGTCTTCATAGAAAAGTGGGTTGCTGAATTTAAAAGCAATCAAACGTATCTATTGAGGGTGATGAAGACTCGTAAGGATACATAAAAATAACTATGACCAACAAAATTACCACAAACATTCATCTCAGATACACGAGCTTGCTGATAATGTAGAGATTCTAAACATAGTAAAATTGTAAACATTGTAAGCATTGAAAAAACAATGAAAATATTGTAATATGTGCCTTGCAGACTATTGCAAACAGTGTAAACAGCGAAAACAGTAAAAATTGCTAACATTGGAAACGTTATAAATATTGCAAACATTATAAACCCAAAAAAAAAACAAAAAAAACTACTGTAAACTTTTGGATACTGGATATGTTCATCGAAACTGGCTGACCATCAATTTTCAGAAATTTTCCTATGGAACCCCCTTTGAAAATTTTTCGAGCAAAAATGCAAAATTTCAAAAAATTGAATTGGTTTATTTTCGGATATTTACCCCAAAACAACAAATGCTTTATCTTTTTTCGTTTTCAAGATAGGATTTTTCAAAAATTAAAAACTTTATGAAAATGTTACGTAACCATGGGTTTTTTTGCGAATATCTCGAAAACCGTTGAAGATATGGAATTGCGCTTGTCGCCATTCAATCTTCCATTTTTTTTCTATCTATTAGGATATTACCATGCAGAGATAACTATGCAACAATTGAACAGGAGGAAGTGAAGATACGAAGGAAAAGTTATTGCTGCGGTTTTTTTTTGGGATTCTCGTAGTATTGTGCTCATATATTAGCTGACAAAAAGCAGAACCATCACCGGTGAGTATTTCGCTTCACTAACGGATCAATTGAAGAGTGCTATTAAGGCTTAACGTCCATATTAGGCCAAAGAGAAAGTGTTTTTTTACCCCGACATTGAACCTATCCATATGTCATTGCAAAATATCATGATCTACGTTTCGAACTGCTTCCACGTGAACCGTATTTGGCCTCTTGTGATTACCTCCTCTTCCCAAACCTGAAGAAATGACTCATTGGTTGAAGATTAACTTCAAATGATGAGGTAAAAAATTTATGGTTACATTCATAAATTTGTGTATTTTCGATGTCAGATCGAAGTACCTAAACAAAATTATTAAATTTCCAAGAACAGGAAAAAATATTCATTATAAAGTATTTGATTTCAGGCCATTATTAAACAATAACTAACCAAAATAAATTTAGTGATATGACGGTATTGTTTTTGAAAGTGAAAAGTAAATGTAAAAACAAACTAGCTGATTTCAGATTATATTATAACAAATTGGGGTAGGCATTGGTAACGAAAATAAAAAAAAGTGTAAAATACCATATATTGAAGTGAAATAGATATGCACTGGTGGTTTCTAATTGATTGTCTGTCTCAATAAATATCGTCTTTGTACACTAACACTGTTTCTTTAATAATAACCTCCTCCAAAATGTCCCATGCCAATTCTGGCGAGCACAGGTCGTCGAAAGTAATTTCTTCGAAAATTCCTCTCGGAATTTTCTTGTTCCACCACACCAACACCCGAAACGGAACCATCAGGTCCAAGCAACGGTTTCTTGGATAAATTTTCGTTTTCCTCACGATACAGGTGATGATTTTCCTCTTCTGGAGGTATATCCAGTGGTACTTGATTCGGTGAATCTAGAGTCGCGGGTCTCTTTAAGTTGATATCATGTCGGTAGGTTTTCTGCATGGATGAAGTAAATTCTGCAGACGGATCCATAGATGCTTCGTTCAGTTTATCGTTGAGATGATTCGGAGCACTACAAACCATCTTTATCATCACCACTGTGATACTAATGACGGCCAGTATCCGTGAAACGGCCATAATAGTCACCGAATAAAGAAAATAACAATTTTTCCGATGACAATGTAGAAATATTTAGTGAAGGTGACTAGGAACTGACAAACTGATTAATCGACAATTGGTTTTTATATGGACTGTGAAAAAAAAAGCGTTTTTAATTTGGCATGATACCGGGCGTCAGTCGAATCACAATCCGATGATTTAGCAATCGTGGGAAAGACGGTGCTAACAAACCTAGTTCGAGGAAATTATTCCGTGGAACAATGACGGTTTTTATTCAGGTATTCGTTCGGTATTTAGTGAAATAACTGTACTGTAGAAATTGAAAATCGACGAGCTGAAATATTTTGTCTTTCTGTTTCGTATTTTGATTGTATTCGGGTCAAATGTCGATTTGCAAATGTCCTTTATGGAATCACGATATATAAATAAGAATAAACTATAAAAAAATATAAAAAGGAAAAAAGAAAATATATGGAGAAAAGGGAAAGAAAATCATTTTTAACACAAAATATATTAGGAAACATAAAAAACAGAAAAAAACATAACTTAATTTTTGAACAATTGTTGGGTTTCTTTTTTTGTGGGTCTTCAACTTAATTCTTGGCCCTTATGTTTTATCAACTGTACAAACCTATTCGAATCAGATTTTTTCCGCTATGTGGTTATTTTAAAGTGCCATCTTCCAATTTTAGAACGGGATATAATTTATGAACTTTCTAATCGGTTTATCAAATTGAACGGTTTTTTTAGTTCTTGAATAAAACCCAGATGGTGTTTTGAATTTGCCTAAGTTTAGTGATTTGTTTCTTAAGCAATCTAAGTCCCTTGTTTTTTTGCCTTATATTTTATTTCTCATTAAATCTTGTATTCGGGTCAGATGTCGATTTTCAAATGTCCTTTATGGAATTACGATATATAAATAAGAATAAACTATAAAAAAATATAAAAAGGAAAAAAGAAAATATATGGAGAAAAGGGAAAGAAAATCATTTTTAACACAAAATATATTACGAAACATAAAAAACAGGAAAAAAACATAATTTAATTTTTGAAAAATTGTTGGATTTCTTTTTTCGTGGGTCTTCAACTTAATTCAAGGCCCTTATGTTTCATCAACTGATCATTGAACATCATTGAACATCAACAACATCATTGAATTTACCTAAGTTTAGTGATTTGTCTCTTAAGCAATCTAAGTCCCTTGTTTTTTTTTGTCTTATATTTTATTTCTCATTAAATCTTGTTGTGGCTTTTTTTCTTAGAGTAGGTAGTTACTGCTTATCTCAACATATAAAGTGTGTATATAAAGTATGAATCTGAAAATATATTCATTCTATAACCTATCTTGAACACAAAAACTGTAATATTTATTTTTACCTTTATGTTATAATTTATTTTACCAATGATTTAAAAAATTGTGAGTTTTTTTCATATGTTAGTAATATTAGCAATATTCCCGTAATTCTGATAAAGGTACTAAAATGCCCCGATTTTGTATGCCTTAACATTTCAGGCAAACTGACTGATTTTGAAAAGATGCACTATTGGTATGAAAATAACAAGTTTCCATAAAATTACAAGACGAGTGAACATTGCTGCTTCTGCCGTTATGGCGATATGGATAAGATGGTTTCATTTAAAACAAATTATAATATCTGAAGAACTTTATATGTTACAGTCTACAATTTTTATATAAACACTATCTAGATTTAACAGAAAGAAAATCATAACCGTGTAACGTTGAGAAAAGGTCGAATTTGTTCTTTTAGTCCCTTTGAGTCCTTATCCCAACCATGGATGGTAAGGGTACGGGTGCCCCACAATGCTCTTGGTATAAAGTGGTATAAATACTGGTGAAGGAACCACTATTTTAGCAATCGGAGGATGGAAAGCAACAGGCGAAGGATATGGATATATATAACCTGAACATACAGAAGACATGTTTTACTTTACCATTACCTCAAAGAAAGTTACATTAAAAAAAATTACCTGGTACAGCCACACACAACGTGATAATTAAAAATATAATAAATATCTTCAAAATCATCTTGGTTTTGTCCAGTATTCTTTTCCTTTTGAACAGAACAAAATTAAATTGAAACTGATTCTTTTATAATTATATGTTGCTATTTATATATTTTCTTTATATAAGGGAAAAATCTGTTTAAAGACGTCTCGATATCTGAAAACAATAAATAACATAAAAGGAGTTTTTGCATGTGCAGTTTAGATTACGGGGTTGTACTGAAAATATTGTAACTAAGATGTAGCATTACACAGGTCAACAGTGGATTTGGTGTCGGAAAGACTAAATCCGTTTTTGAATATGTTCATTATGCTGGTTCTAACGGTATACATATTTTTTGAAGTGTACGTGTGGTTCGATATATGAGAGAGGTCGAAAAAAATACGATTATTTCATATTTTTTTTTTATATTTCGTTACATCATTGCACACGGAGAAAACCTCTTTTTCGTGATTTCTTTAAGTGAGTTCCTTCCCTGCCCTCACGCATGATACTCCAGCAGTAACCAGCCATCATGTGTTCATCTCATCGACCTTGATACCTTTCTTCTATATTTTTTAGGTCTTTATGGAATCGCTCTCTTTGTTCCTTACTATAAGAGCCAGGGTTGTCCGGAAATTTGTCCAAATGATTGTGGAGGTAGTGAACTTTAATGCTTATGTTAAGTGCATGTTTTGCGCCAAGTCGCGATAATTTTCGGACTTATACTAATGTTTTACATATTGACCAAAGAAAACCAGGCTAGTGATTTTATATCATTCATTGAAAGCACGAAATTGTTGTATTTAGTCAAAAGCTTCATTTGATATGTAATTAAAGCAGAAGCCAGTTTTATCCAATGCTTTAACATACTAACGCTGTATTATAATAGTTTGTTTCCTCAACTGTCAAGCTTTTTCTTTCACGCCAGTTTATTTTAACCCAATGCTCACTTTTAGCTCTGCTATACTACAAACTGAGATAATATGGAAATTTCGTGTAGCCCAATAAAAAGTTTGCCATTTTTAAATCAACGCATATAACCCATTTATGATTGTGGTACTTGATTTTTTCCAACGCAAGAGCGATGGTTTCATATTACTCCTTTAATTTAGTGGAATGAGCAATGGGAACCCCACCATGCTTAGTACCATTATGTAGCAAACCACATTTCAAATTTCGCTTGGAAATGTCTATAAAAAGTCTCAAGTCATTTAGCTGGTAGTTCAAGAAGCCCATTTTTGATAAAAGACCACCGACATCATTACAAAAAAATATAATTTTCTGAGCAAAAAAAACGAAAGCAGTTCTTTTTCTCGAGTACGATAACAAGTAATTTTAATACACGAAGAAAGTAAATTCCTCTCTTTTAGTCTGGATGCCAACAGTTCTGTTGGTTTAACATCATCATCTGTTAAATATTTCTGGTCTGGTCGCTATTTTTTCAAACGACATTACTCCGACGGCGCTGAGTCTGGAGAATATGGCGGTTTTTGAATACAAATATTGATAGGCACTGGCCTAATTAATTTATTTTTGTCATAGCAATAATTTCTAGAAAAGTACGGTCATAGGCACATTTTGCTTCTTGGTGGAGGTATAGAAATGAAGAAGAAGGGGGCAACAATTGAATTAGGTCGAAAATTCGTCGAAAAATCCGATGATTTTTAACGTGGTTAACTGATGACGCTTTTCAAAGAGTTTTTGAATTAATTGTAATTAAAAAACTCATAGTATTCACCTATATCAAAAAAAAAATCCACATTCCATTTTGGTCGTTTATTAAGAGGCCCATCTTATAATTTTAAAATCACGACTCTTTCATATTATTCTTCATCTAGTTATAAATATCGAAAGCTAATAAACATATATATATATATATATATATATATATATATATATATATATATATATATATATATATATATATATATATATATATATATATATATATAGGAAATTGAGGAATTTTATGATGATGTGGCCCTGTTTCTAGACAAGGGGAAGTCAGAATTGAAAGAGAAAAAACTGGTGAAAATGCAACTGGCTCATATGAAAGTGGAGAGCGGGACAATAGAGGTGACAGATTTTGTTAAAGGACAAGAACTTTATATTATAAATTCGTTCGATAAGAAAAGGAACATGAAAAAGTCCATCTAAACTCACAAGTAAAATTGATTAAATCATTAAACTCAAAGAGATTTACCACTATACACCGACTCACGTTTCGCTAACCATGTTAGCATCATCAGAAGATAATTTAATCTTCTCAAATTAAGATTAAATCATCTACTGATGATGCTAACATGGTTAGCGAAACGTGCGTCGGGAACTTTAAAAAAGTGATTCTATGTTTAGTGGTAAATCTCTTTGAGTTTAGTGTTTCACACCGAAGGTTCCAACAGAAAAATGCATTACCTCATGTCCAACGATAACGACCCTTGACCATTTTAATGTTGGAAGTAACCACCGAAAGGTATGAGCAAAAGTTAGGATAAACTGTCGAAGAGAAAGCGAAGGAATGGTAAGTTCAAAGAAGGGTAACATTAATTCTGGGAACTTTACTGTGTTCTAAGATCCGGAGGAGATGGAAATAACAGATTAATATGAAGAAATCATCAACAATGTTTTTGAAATGGCTGCTTCAATAGCACAAGAAGAAAAATGTTTCAAACAGACAAGAACCTTCAGTGAGACCATTATATATATATATATATATATATATATATATATATATATATATATATATATATATATATATATATATATATATATGAATATATAAATGAAAACTCCTAACTTTTAGCTTATTCAAAAATAAAAAATGGACATATTCGTTGAACCAAATATAAGATATTTTAATTGAAAATGGAGAATCTTTTTTTGCGCCACCCTGAAGATTGATATTTGCCAAGTAAATCATGAATTTTAAAAACTCAGAAGTTAAAAAAAATCATAAAATAAATAATGTTATTTAATATTACTTCTTTTAGCTTCTTTTGAAGATTGATTCCCTGAAGATTCATTTGATATTTTTCAAGTAAATCATGCATTTTAAAAACCTAGAAGCTAAAAAAGTCATAAAATAAATAGTGTTAAACTTGAAGAGATTTACCACTAAACACCAAATCACTTTTTTTTAACTGCTCGACGCACGTTTCGCTAACCATGTTAGCATCATCAGGAGATGATTTAATCTTCTTTTTAGAAGATGATTTAGATTAAATCATCTGATGATTAATCTTCTTTTTAGAAGATGATTTAGATTAAATCATCTCCTGATGATGCTAACATGGTTAGCGAAACGTGCGTCGAGCAGTTAAAAAAAGTGATTTGGTGTTTAGTGGTAAATTTCTCCAAGTTTAGTGTTTTACACCAAAGGTTCCAATAGAAGAATTGATAAATAGTGTTATTTAATATCTACTTCTACTTATTTTAGCTTTTTTTGCGCCACCCTGAAGATTCATTTGATATTTGCCAAGTAGATCATGAATTTTAAAAACCTAGAAGTTAAAAAAATCATAAAATCAATAATGTTATTTAATATTTACCATCGAGGAACTAGTTTACATGACCCATATCCAATTATTACCAATCACCGTTAAAGAATTAGTTTACAGATAAATTATCACCCACCGATGGAAAAGATTCAAGTTATCTTAAGATGTGTTAATTTGACAAAAATAAAATGTTGTTACAGTTAAACTACCTATATTTGCTGTCAGAATGAACTTTACAATCATGATCTCGATCACTAATTTTTGTGTCAGTGTTTTCTTGGTATTGTGTTTGGTGTTTAGTGGTAGTGTTCAGGATGGATATGACCTAATGCTGGGTCGGGACGGGTTAGACATTAATGCTCTGAATAGAACGGCCAGACAATTTCCTTGTAAGTTTTGAGATTTTTTTCATTAGGTCCTTGAAAATGAAAAAAAATACATTTCATCTTCGAAGCAATCTACCTCACTTTCTATACCATTACCCCACCTTTAACACGACTGTCGAATCGATCTCAGATTATGTTGTGGATACACAAAAATTAGAGCATTTTGCTCAAGGTATTTTTGAATAGTGTGATCTTGTATTGTATTGAGAAAGGCGATATAAACACAAGCATAAGAACTTTTCCCTTTTTATTTGCTATGCAAAATAACTTATTGTCTTTCGGTGCACTTTCCTGAATCATGTTAGCATCATCAGGATCAATAATCAATAAATCTAGATTTACTAAAAACTAAAAGTTCCTTAAAAGTTTCCTTTAAAATTATCTAATGTCCTACAAACAAGTGACAGATGTTAAGTTCTACAAAGGTAGCCTGAAAAGTTTCCAGTTTTCCATCTACAGTTAATAACTGTAGATGAAACTTGTATCCCCACTATACTCCTGAAAAAAGGTATTATAGGTAAAGGTAGTAGGGTTAGAGGCGCATCAGCAACTAGGCAATTCAACGACGGGACCTACAGCTTAACATGGGTTCCGAACCACGGTCATCAGCTACCGACAAACCCAGGCCAGCACCCCCCTCACTATAACCCTTGGTTATGTGCCTACCCATAAGTCTAACAGGAAGCCTACCGACTGGCGAGTGACCAACGTAGAACACTTCTCAGAAGACCTTACCCAGCCTTTAACTGGCGTAACTGAGGGGTAAATTGTTGTCGGATTTTACACTCATGCCTAGAAACAATCACAAACATTGAGCCGTGTGTCAGGCTCCGTGTCTCAGGCTCCTTCTGTGCATACAGGTGAAGCTAATAAAAGTGTGTTAAAAAAAGTTTTGTTCAATCAAGACAACGCATCATCTCACAGTTCAGTGGCCGCCATGGCAAAAATTCACGAATTGGGATTGGTTGACTATCAACCGTATTCACCAGATCTGTCTCCCAGCAACTCTTTCCTAGGCTCAAAGTTTCACTCGGAGGACAGAGATTGTCATCGAATGAGAAGGCCTCGCATTTAATTAAAGAGAGGGGAGCATCGCTGGGAGAAGACAATGTGCAACTGTAATGAGACAATGTCGAGAAACAAAAGTAAATTTGATAAAAAAGTTTTTGCATTAGGCTAGAAACTTTTCAGATTACCCTCGTACTCCCTCAATATATAACGCACAAGAAAAACATGTCTAAACATTATCTGGAATGATGGAAATGACTGAAATCTTTGCAGGGTTTCCATTTTTTGCCGGGGTGGGTTTGGTCAGGTTCTTAAATGGCGAGTGTGATGCTGGGAATGGTTTTGTGGGTACCTGCTACACCAGAAGAGAATGTCGCTTCTTGGAAGGCTCCAATATAGCATACTGTGCAAACAGAGCTGGAGCTTGCTGCGTTGGTAAGTAATTTATGTTAAAAAAACATCGTTTATATTAAGTTAACATTATTCTCTGTTAGTTCAAAGGACGTGCGGTGATACATCTGACTTAAATAACACTTATTTTGTAAGTCCGGGATTTCCTGCTACTTATACAGGGGGCTCGACTTGTGCCTTTACCATTGTTAAACAGGAGGATGCTTGTCAGGTAAGCCCACGTATACTTTTTGGTTTACAGGTTTAATGCCAGTTTTTTTTTAACTGCTTGGGTAGAAAGAATGTTCCTTGTCATTTAAACTATTTTTTTCACATGTTAAAAAAAATAGAAGAATTTTACAAGTGAAGAGTTTGTTCCCTAGGTCAGGTTAGATTTCTTAACCTTGAATCTCGCCCAGCCGAACAGTAATGGCACCTGCATCACCGACGCCTTGGTAGTTACAGGAGGTGCTTCTATAGTACCAGTTATCTGCGGGGAGAACAGCGGCCAACACATCTACGTGGACTTCAGCGGAAACACATCTATAACAGTGACGATCTTCGTCAGAAGTACATCTATATCTAGATCTTGGAATATCAGAGCATCTCAAATAAACTGCAATTGTCCTTGGCGAGGTTAGTACATAAATTAGTCATAAATTTCATTTTGTTTTTTTTGAGGTTATTGATTGTAGCTCCATCTGGTTGTTTACAATATTATCAAACATTGACTGGTACTGTCAGAAGTTTTAATTATGGTACTTCGAGCGTTTTTAATGGAACCAGACAACTGGCGAATATGAATTATGGAGTATGTGTTGCCATGCGACCCGGTAAGCTTTTCCGTATTTATTATATATGTTGGCCGAACAAGACTGCAAGACTTCTGAGCATAGTAAGTGTTGCGAGTTTGCTGATTTAGCTCTAAAGCAATTAGAAATTGATTCTGATTTTGGCAAAGAAAGAACATTTTAGAAAATGTGTATTTTTGGTTGTATATCTTTGGAAATTAACAAAATTGTTTTTGGTATTTTCTCTTGTATAAGTAAAGTCGCGTTAAAAAAAAATCACTATGTGGTATGTTTTATGATAGTCGATGGTAGCCAGCATTAAAATGTGAATTGAACTTAATTGACTTGGATTAAATTGAAATCTATTTTATAGGTAATACCAAGTTTAAATTGTATATTTTTGCAAATATTCATAAGGAACCCCATATACAAGTTTGCTTTAAAGAGAAGAAAAAATATTGAATATAAAATTTGTTTTTAAGATGCTCAGAGTCCTGCTCAGCAGTGTAATATCAAATAATAAGCCCAGGTTATCAGATGGTATCCGATGAACGGGTGTTTGAGCCAAATTTAAGCCTCTTCCTTGAGCATTGATCATTTCATTCGTCACTCATTTTCAGTCACTCATGCGGTTCACAAAAATAATTGTTGCGGACCGCCAAGTGACAGTAGGAAGTTTAAACTCGTACTGAATGCGCATCAGATGTTGGTCTGTCTCTCCTCCAAAAAGGTGTAGCCAGATCGAAAGCTACGTTACCATTCTCATTACTATATTTACACAGCTTGTTTGATAGAAAAAAAGTGACAAATTATTGAAGGTAGTTCTACAGAATAATATAACTGGCAAAAAGGAATACGGAGCAAAAGCAGAAGTATGTCCAAAACTCTAAGTTGGACAAACAGGAAGATCATTCTCTGCTAAGGTCAACGAATATAAAAGAAGTTATACTAAAGAACAAAATAATTCTCATTTTGCTAATCACTTAATGTTATAAAAACATTCTTTCAATGATAATTTTATAATATTACATAATGAGAATAAATACAAAAAATTAAATCCTCAAATTATTGAAGGTAGTTCTACAGAATAATATAACTGGCCAAAAGGAATACGGAGCAAAAGCAGAACTATGTCCAAAACTCTAAGTTGGACAAACAGGAAGATCATTCTCTACTAAGGTCAACGAATATAAAAGAAGTTATACTAAAGAACAAAATAATTCTCATTTTACTAATCACTTAATGTTATAAAAACATTCTTTCAATGATAATTTTATAATATTACATAATGAGAATAAATACAAAAAATTAAATCCTTTAAAGAGCCTAGAAATTAATACAAGAAAAAATTTCGATATTTTGCTAAATGACCAGCTAGACTTGACTGGTTCATCGTTATTAAACCTATATTGCCCTTCTAGACGTTGACAAAAAATGAATTTCCCCACTATCATGTTTTATGGTATTATTGGGTCGATGGACACTTTAGGTTGTAATTACTTTTCTCGCTGCTGGTTTAGCATAGTTTGTATTTGAAAAAGGCACTGAATGTCGAAACAATTCTTATCCATAAATTTTAATTATAGTGGAAATTTATAGATATTAACCTTTGCATATTTTTTTATACAGAAAATTCGCTATTTATTTACTATAACTAAAGAATTTTTATTTTAGGTTATTGTGGAATCCAGTGGTCACAATCAAGTGACCTGTACAGTTTTACAGTAACAGGGAACACTTTTGTTGCCGTAGGCGCAGGAACAGTTGGTACGACTGCTGTCAGCGTGACGGGGGAGGATTGTACAACTGATTTTGTCGTTATACCAGCTCCCATCCTTGTTTCCACTAATTTACCTTTAAACGCAGATCGTTTTTGTGGCAACGGTTTCCCAACTGTTATATGTAAGCTCACCTTCTTTCATTAAATCACCAATTTAATTGTAATATATTTTTAGCTTATTCGAAGCCGTTCGTTTTGACTGTGGTAACTGATGGGAACGAACTCAACGATGCCGGAAACAGAGGCTTCAGTTTGTCTTTTTCTCAGCTATTATGTGATGGCACTTTAATATTTGGATGAAATTTAAATAAATAAAATATAATTTTTTTTTTAAATTGCCTTTTATTATAAATGAGCAAGGAAAGCTTTTGGTATTGTAATGGATAAACCAGTTGAAAACACAAAAGAAAGCAACGATTGAGCGGGTAATAATACACCCTGGTCTGACATATAGATGGCATCCTTTACGAAAAATTATTACCAGTGGCCGATTGTGCCAACCTTCAAACGTCTTGTGTTCAAATTTTATGACAATCTGCCTACTAGTTTTTGAGTTGTTGTGTTTTAAATGACTCTACTTTTGTTATTTTTAAAATAATAGAAAACATAATTTTGTGTATGTATTAAGCATTGTTTTTCCATGAAGAAAAATACCGTTGAAGCAAATAATGGCTTGATAAACATTACCCCAACTCTGCCTCAGAAAAATCAACCATAATTGATTGGTATTCTGAATTATCTGGAAGCTGAAAGCTCTGGACATAAGAAAAAATTACAAAATTATTTCGCAAAACCATAAAGCAAAGATGTAGGAAGATATCGAAAGTAAATTGTTTACACCATTTTGCATCAACATTTGGGAATGCGTAAATTGCTATTAAAATGGGTATAGCGTTGCTACATCGGACAAAAAACAACAACGTATTTATGATTCTGAGCAATGTTTGGAGATGGTTTAAGCGAAATAAAAAGGATTCTTTTCAATGCGGTATATGAGAATGGATTACACTTTGGAGTCAAATCGGCAGTCAGCGGAATGGGCAGCAGCCAATGAAAACCGTCAAAAGCGACCAAAAACACAACCATTGGCAGGCAAGGTTATGGCCTCTTGGGGATTATGGGATATTGTTCATCGATTATCTTGAGAAAGGTAAAATAAAGGCTCCAAAAGAACAAAAAAATGCTGTTTCAGCAAGAAACTACACTATGTCACAAATCATCGTTAACGATGGCTAAATTGCATAAATTGCACTTCGAATTGATTCCTCATCTACCGCAATCTCCAGATATGCCCCCCAGCGACTATTTGTCCGTTCTCAGACCTCAAAAATGCCAAAACTGAAGGATATTTTGAAGGCAAAGAGAAATCGTTGTATAAAAAAGGTGTAGAAATGTTTGAAAAGCGTTGGAATGATTGTATTACTGTTCAAGAAGAATATATCGATAAATAAAGTCGAAATTTGCAAAAAAAATTGATTTTTATTTATTGACCAATGCGTTAAAGCCGAGAAGCGGCTGGGACACCTTGAGTGAACATACTATATTAGGACGATAAGAGGGACAACATGGAAACATCCGAAAGGAGAAAGAGGGAGGAGAAAACCGAGGAGAAAGTGGAGAGAGGCAGTGCTGATGAAAGAAAGCCAGAATTATTTCTGATACAGCTAGGAAACTGAATGAATCTGTTAAAGGAGGAGAAAGAGGGAAAATAAGACAAAGTAGCTACGTGAAACTGGCTGAAATATGTCAAAAACATATTGAATAAAATGTTTAATATATTACTAGATCAAGTTTGATGAAACTAAAAAACAAATTTTGCACAAATATCTTTATTTACTCGTTTATCCAGTTAAAAGTAGAGCAGCGTTAACAGTCCTGCAAGACTGTTGAGTATATATCAAAGAAAATCCCCGATTTGCCACATCATCGCTTTGCAGCTCGTCAGCATCAGTTACAACAGTCAGTACAAATGGCTTTGAAAATGCTGCAAAAAAATTAGTTCGTTTAATCAACTGCATCGTCCAGGAATGATATGTAACTTACTATACACGGTGTTAAATAAGTTTCCGCAAAAACGATCAGTTCCGACTGCTACTCCAGTGGTGTAATATGGATTTGGTATCACTACGAAGTCTGTGGTACAAAGTGCACCAATGAGAGGATCATTGGGAAGTCCAGAAATAGCTTCAATATATGCTGTGTTGCCAGAAACAGTAAAGGAAGTACTGTCCGAGCTTTGTGCCCATTGAATTGAACAGTACCTAAAAATATTGTATGCTTTACAAAAAATATGTTGTTATACAAGGGTTGCTCGAAAAATCCTTGAGCTGACAAAGAAAATTCCTGAATTTTGAAATTTTCAGTCATCGAAATGGCGTTTCAATAGTTTAATATCCTCAGCATAAAGAAGCGATTTGTCCAGCTCTGCAAAGTAAACAGTTGTCTCAGATTTGACGACATCGTTAAGTCAATTTAGGTCCAGCAAGCCACTACTTCAGATTTGGAAAGACGAAGTAATTACTGGTTGCTGAATCTAGCGAAATAGGCGCATGTACCGTCTCGATAGCACACAATTGGTCCAATAGCGAAGCATGGTAGTTCCTGGTGAGGATCTTGCCTCTTGCCAAGTAGTCTATGAGCACAACGCCACGAAAACTCCAGAAAACCGTAGTTATGACTTTTCCTGAAGAATGAAACGCTTTCGTTTTTTTTTTGGATCGTTTTCAGCTCCTCCCATCCACTATGACGAATACTGCTTGATCTCTGGCGTGTAATGATAAACCCATGTTTCATCTACTGCTATAAAATATCGAAAAAACCCAGCCGACACCCGTTTAAATAAGTTAAAACACTGTTAAAAAGTGTTAAAAACAAATTATGAATACATCATGTAAAATGTAGTGGTCGCGGTCTATTAAATGTTTCTAATTACAATGTTAATTTTTTCAATTTAACAAAAAATGTCAAGAGACGTTAGCTAACGAATGAGATTTGACAAATATCATTGTTATTCAGTTATATTTGCGCCTTCTTGGTGTCAAGTCCAGAATTTTTCGAATGGCCCTAGTAAAACTTGCGATTTTTCTAAAAAAATCCAGTTGTGTATAATTCCCAGTATTGTTGGTTGAATAACTTCAACTTTAGTTTGAGAAATTTTCTGTATCATGACGTTTTTAATTTACCCTGGCTGCATGTAAACGCATATGCCATAGTTGGTGTTAGCAAGCTGTCTGGTACCAGCGAAAGTGGTTCCATTAGTGTACGTGATAACAGCACCATTTATTTGCGTACCATAGTTGAAACTTCTCACTGTGGCACTGAGGGCAGTATAATACTGAAGACATCCAGGAGGTGCTTAAAATTAATTTTATTATTAGTGAAATTTTATATTATTAGAAAATATATGAAGGGTGATTTTTTAGTGTGTCTGAACTACCGATAGGGGTTGATGTCAAATGAATTGTGAGTTTTGGGCGCAAATCAATAAATTTGTGTCTCGATAGTCTGGCAAAACAGCATGCAACGTTTAACATTAGAGCAACGCTTGAAAATTGTTAAAATTTATTATCAAAATCAATGTTCTGTGTGTGTTAAACTTATAGAGCACTTTGTGAATTTTATGGTGCACATACACTCCTAATCGAGCGATTTATTCGTCGAATTATCGATATTAAAACAAAAAAAAAGACAAAAAACGGTGCGTTCGAAAGAAAATATTGCCTCTGTTGCCTACAGTGTTGTTGAAGATCCAAATTTATCAAATCGTTAATAGAGATCGTTAGAGAGCGATGATTCATAATTTTTTTATTCCAAATTTAAATGGTATTGATCTGGAGGAGATGTGGAGCATGGCTCCATATGTCATACAGCCAACGAAACAATCAATTCACTGAGGGAACAATTCGGTAAGATGTTAATTGATATTTGGCTCCAAGGTCATGTGACTTAACGCATTTAGACTATTTTCTTTGAGGTTATGTTAAATTCGTCTTTAATGCCGATGATAATTTATGCATCTAATTTGGTTGTTTTAATTGAATTTAAAGTTCGGACGCACTAAAAAATCCACCCAATAAAAAACGATGATTCTGAAGTTTTGTATCAAAAAGCATTGAGAATATTTAATTCAATATAAATATTTTTGATCTTTTTTCATATTTTACCCAATGTGGGACAGTCACAAGCAATGTGAGTGACTTTCAAGTTCCAACTTCTCTCCAGATCGACGGCAGATGATGTTGATATGGTAATGGTGATACTGTTGTTTCCAACAAAGGTCACGTAGATGTGCTGTCCAGAGTTTTCCCCGCAAATTATGGGAATATTTCCACCAGAGCCGGTTATTACCATAGAGTCATCAACACAGTTACCGTTACCATCAGGCTGGGCCAAAACGAAATTTAAAAAATCGATCCTAGCCTAAAAATGATAAAGGGCTATCATAACAGGGTGCAAAGAAGACAGATTTTTCTTCTTATACCTGACAAGTTGATCCTGGACAAGGTTCAATGATGAAAATACATGATGTCTCATCGTTGAAGGTATTTGGAAAATTATTACTGATAAAGTAGGTGTTGTTGTATGCGGAACTTTGACCACATGTCCTGTATACTGACAAAATGTTATATAAACAACATATACAAGTTGTATAAATAAAGTAATGGAATTGATGATGTAGCGTTCACTGTGGAAACACTGTTGGCTTCCTTTTTGGAGGTGAGACATAAAAGAGAGAAAAATCTAGCTGAAGAAAAGAATTGATACTAACCACCAAGTGGTCTGCCTTCCTTTCAAAGGAGAAACCAATAGTGTTGCCAAATTGATCATGACTTCATTTATTTACACATCAAATATGCTTTCAAGTTATAAATACAAAATCATTTGTTTTTTATTGTTATTCGTGCTTCAAGTAAATGCATTAAGAAAACAAAAACATTGCTTAAATATTTTCTTGCTTCTTCTTAACTTACTTTTAATATAACGTAGCGATTTTAAATATTGCGATAGGCACGTTATAAGTGAGTTTTACTGTAGCTTTGTTTACGTTTAAAAAACAATCTAGTTGAACAATAAATAATAGTACTGGAATGGTAAGACGGGAGAGTCTAATAATTAATCTTACCTAAGCAGCATCGTCCAATGCCATTCGAAACACAAGACCCAGATTGGATACCTCCAATGTATCCACATTCCCTCCTGGTTACACACACACCTTCGTATCCCTCCAGGCTTGTACAAACGCTGTTTGCAAATCGAACAAGGCCAATATAAGGCCAGTCTGCAAAATGATTATCATCCTATGAATATCATCAAGTCCTAAGTTTCACTCGCTTACACTGTTTGCTTTTCCTTTCATCTAATATGTCTAGTTCCGTGTCATCTTCAAGATCTTTTGAAATCTGACCATAACTTTTATTGATAATAACAAAGAAAAGTAATGTTTTTATATTCATTTGGAAAAATGTTCTGATATTGGTCATGGATTGAAGCTAACTGGACATACGATTAACATCGTATCGAAAAAAAACCGTTGGAGAAATGTTTGCTTTAAAAATTGGAGCTGTGTAAACTGTTCCGATTGAAGATGAAGTGTTAATATTTTAGAAAAATATTATATCCTTCTGAAAACTCTTAGCTAATAATTTTAGAATTATATTTACCGTAGTTTTAATAAAAATAGTAATTAATGGTAATATACTTTTTCGAAAGTGATGGCGTGAATTTTTTTTGTCTCATAATTTTTCATCGTGTTACAATGGTTACTGCAAAAGTTCTTGGCTTGTTCAAGAAAACAGATGCTTGACCAGATTCACACACCTTTTTATCCTACATTGCAAAATGAGGGGTTTATCTCATCATTTGAAGTATATCTTCACCCAGTGCAGGTTTAGAAAGAGAAAGTAATCACTGAGAGTCAAATCCAGCGAATACGGCGCATGTAAAAGCATTTCGATGGATAGGTACCTGTCGGGACATGGAGTTTTGCACTTGCAAAGTACAGTTGAGGCTTGTGTGTTGCCTTTTATGCTAGAAGATCATTTTTTAGCACAAAAGATCAAATAGTAGACTATTAAAGATTGAATCGTTTGATTTTCTTTGGTGTAATTTCATCTACTCCCATCCACTGGTAATTTCGTAATGGTTTATCCACATTTCATCTACTCTTATACAATCACGAAGGAACTAAGAAGACAACGCTCAAGAACAGATCATTTAGATCAATACAATCAAAATGAAGCGTTACCTTCACGAATAAGAAAAACGGCTGCCAGATATTTGGTTCATTTTATATCTGGCAGTACGAGAAATGCGAAAGGATGCCCCACAACTGCAGAACCCTTTCTTCATTGTCTGTCTGGTGAGATTACAAATATTATACTTTGGCGAACAAATAATGAAATCTTTCGACAGTCTCAAAAGTACTAAGAAGCATCAGCAACTATTTCAAATGTCACAAAAAGTAAATTTAAAGCATTTTTTGCAATTTTGCTTCCTTCTGCTGCAAAGAAAGACAATCACTTGAATATAAAAAAAAATGTTTGACGTTACTATTTCTGGGGCGTTTTATGGAGCTTGCATGAGTTCTGAGCATTTTGCATTCCTTATCAATTGCCTGGGATTCGATGATAAACAAACTAGACAATAAAGAGCACAAGCTGATGAATTTGCACTCATTAGTAAAATATGGGACATGTTCATTGAAATATGTAAAACATCATATACACCCTCATCCTATGTCACAATTGACGAACAATTCTTAGGCTTTAGCGGTAGATGTCCATCTAGGGTGTTTATACCCATTCAGCCTGTCAAGTATGGAATAAGAATAGTAATGATTTGTGACACGTCTTCCAAGTATATGACTGATGCGATGCCATACTTGGGAAAAAGTACCAGAACAAATGATCTACAGATCGCTAATTTTTTTTAGTGCTGACGAAAACAATTCATGGATGTAACCGCAGTTTGTCTTGCTGATGAATTACTTGAAAATCACTACAAGTTAACCATCGTAGAAACTTTATGCAAGAATAAAAAAAGAGATTCCTGCAGAATTATAAGAAACCAAGAAAAAGCGTTTCCATCATATTCTCCGAAAAAAAAAGTTGTTTTGCTTCTCTTAACATTTTACGAAGAGGCAGAAGTCTGCATACACACTGGTAAACCAGCCATGGGTTTGAATTATAATCAGACTAAAGCCGCCGTTGATACATTTGAGAGGCTTGGCATGATGGTCTCATCTTCAAAACCATCAAACTGGAATTTCCCCGAGATCTCACCCTCTTAATCCGTTCTTTCCTGGAAAACAGGTCGTTCCAGGTCAGAATAAACTCCTCCTTATCCACGAGGAAACCCATAAAAGCGGGCGGCCCGCAAGGCGTCCCGCAAGGCTCCCCTCTAGCACCAGCCCTGTTCAACATCTACATGGCTGGCATTCCACGCTCGAAAACTATAAAATCTGCATTATTCGCGGACGACACAGCTTTCTTTGTAGCGTCCCCCAGAACTTCCGCAATCCATAATAAACTCCAGGATCAGATTAACGCTGCTATCCGCTGGCTCAAATTCTGGCGCCTGTAAGTCAACCCCAAAAAGACTCAGGCGATCATCTTCACCAGAAAACGTTACATCAGGGAATACAGGCTATTGGTGGACAAAGTTCCAATTCCATGGTTTCAAAAAGCAACCTATCTAGGTCTCCATTTCGACCGACATCTTTCTTGGTCCAGTCAAATCCAGCAAGCCATCTGCAAGGGGTGCCGCATCATCAAGCTGCTATACCCACTCTCATGCAGAGCGAGCAAACTCGCTCCCAAAATCAAAGTCATGATCTACAAAATCCTCGTTCGATCAATAGTTCTGTACGGTTTCCAAACGTACTATAGGTTTCTCGATCTCACCTCGATCAAGAAACTCCAAACATTCCAGAACAAGGCTTTGCGTGTGTACTTAGACGCACCTTGGTTCGTAAGAAATAATCAAATCCATCGGGAGGCCGGTGTGCCACCGATCACAAATTTCCAGCAAACAACACTCGCAAAGCTGAAACTCACAGCCTCGCGAGGTAGCAATCCACTGCTACGAGAATTATCGGACCTCCTGCCCTAGCCACAGGGCAACACTCCGATACCATCGTCCCCAAAATTCTGGCATCGAGACCCGGGTTACGAAACCATCTCGTTTCCAGACTCGAGTAAGTCTAACCTTCTTTTCCGCGACCGGTCAGATAATTGGCGTTTCTGCCGATGTCGGCCCGGCGTCTGCATCTATGCGCAGCGTCGGCCCGGCATCGCCAGAAATTAGCACACAAATATCGATTACTTCATCGGTCTTCCAATTAACCTCCTCGAAGTTCGCCTGGACTTCACTGAAAATCCACACACAGAACAGTCGGACCTCCGTCCTCCGGGACCATACACTCTGACATTTCATGGGTCAACTAGAGCCCCCAAAACTCTTAGAAACCCCATCGTGGGTCTAAATGATTCCAAATAAGTAAAGGCCAAAAGGCTAACTTAAAAACCAGGCTAGCAAAATAGGAAAAAATGCGCCAATGGCCATTATGCATATTTGACGGCATTCTTAATGCAGCTGGCATTAATTCATGTATTGTGTACTGCCATAGTAAATTGAAGGCAAATGTCAAACCACTTTCCCGATATGACTACTTGATTGACTTAGCTTGTCTACTTGCCAGACCATGGATGGAGGAAAGACCTTCAATCCTAAGCTTATGAAAAGATCTTCCTCAGGATATCTGTACTATTTTGAAAATTACTGAGGAACCTGAGCGTAATCTAGAGAAGAAATGTAAAGCCTGTCATTATTGCTCAAGTCGATTGAAGCGTAAGACCACCACATATTGTGTCAAGTGCGGGTATGCTATATACGGTGAGGACCGCGGTAACTACTCCACTGAGTATACAATATAATTGCACTATTATTTAAACATATCGTTACTTTAGTCTTTAAAAAATAAAAGAAGAATTTTCAGTTCTATGGAATTTTGTTTAAATAAATATTTGATATCAACTTTTTTTTTTTTTAAAACATGTCGTACAATTTACAATATATTCGTATTTAAATGTGTCAAAAACATAATAGTGTTCCAGTGTAAACATAACATTGAACAAAATCATCAACGAAATATAGATTAATAAATAAATACAGACCGTAGTGTAAGCGAAAAGAGCCTGTCTAGAAATAAACATAGACAAAACAAAGATGATATGATGGAATTTAAGATGGATTTTATTTTTATTATATACGTATACGTTCTTTAATTTATGAATGTTACATATAGTAATATGCGTACTATGCTCTTTTGGTTGTAATATAACACACCATACACATTTAACAGTGAACACCGTTACTTTTGCACGAGATTTTTGTTACTATCGGACAGATGGCTCTGATATAAAATTACCAAGGCGATTTTTTCTTCTGTCTTGCTCGAAAAATTCTTTTAATGCAGTAAGAAAAAGATCTAACATATTATTCAGCATGTTTTTGATCGCTTTACACTATGTCTTTGTTTCTTTCTGGTAAAAGTTAGATTCAAGGGTTAAAATTGACTTATTTTATATCAGTGATCGATGGTCTGAAGAATAGACAAATTGTGGCAGAACTTACCATTCGAGCTGCAAAAATATTCCTTTCACGGCTCTTATAACATCTAATCGCATAATAAAGGGTGTTACAATAACAGTGCAAGATTTGAATTGCGCGCCATTTTGGAAGAGACAGATAGCAGTTGTTAAGCATGGAGCATTACATGATCTATATTATAAATCAATAAAAATTTCAATCAGAGACGGCTCGTGAGGAAGGGCGTTGGGGCGCCGCCCCTCCAGCATTTATCTAAACAATTTTTTAGAACAAACCACAATATTTTACGTTCTGCATATGGTTTCAATAGCACGAAAAGTAAAAAGGAGGAAGAAGAAAATAAAAAAAATCTCCAGCAGCACTATTTTCTTCTACGCCCTCCCACTACGAGCCGCCACCGATTTCAATTCTTTGCTACAAAAAAAAAATGTTTTATTTAAACTTCACATCTTGCGCTTTTATTATAACAATCTTTATTTTGCAGAAGAACATTCTCCATGCCATTTAAATATTTAAAGGAGAGTATATACAGGGTGACACAAAAGGAGGTTCCTCATTTTAAATTAAAATCTCTTATTTTTGTAAATTTTTTGTCCATTTTTTGTTTCAGAATGAGCTACAAACATTGAAAATGGAGCGCTGTAATGAAAAATTGACTTGCAGAACGAATTCAAATTGTTACAATTTACATTGAAAATGGAAGAAATATTATTTCAAATCAATTCATAACCTTCAATATTACACGTGTATGTGTTTTAAAACAAGAGCTATTTCCAGCCATTAAATTAGCCTACTTTTAAACCACCCTGTATATTATGTGTCATGCAGTTAATTTTTCTCATACCAATCCATACAGGTGATAGATAAGAAAAACTATAAAACAGGATATCATTGAAATTAATTTTTATGGGTACGCTTGGATTATCGTTGTGAAATCCTTTATCCATTGTTTTTACGATTTTGTCTTTTTGTTTGCAAATAATTTTTTCAAGTTATAAAAACTACATTTTAAGATAATTCAACATTTATTTACAGAAGTATTTGAAACAGCCAACAAAATAATTCACTACGTTCTATCTTACAGCACCAATGGAGCGGCATATGGGGAAGCCAAGTAGGGACTGGCTAAGTATGGATTAGCCAAATATGGATTAGCCAAGTATGGAGCGGGGCCAGCAACTAAGGGAGCTGGGGCAGCAACTAAGGGGGCGGCAGCACGGACTACAGGAGCAACTGGGGCAGCGGCTAGGACTGGGGCAGGGGCAGCTACAAGAGGAGCAGCCAAAGCGTTGTAGTTTCTGGCGATGACCTGAGAGCTTTGAGCGGTGACTACAGCAGGAGCAAGTGCGGGGGCGGCAACCAATGGAAGCACGCCAGGTTTGGGGGCAGCCATGGTGAAGGAGATGGTGGCAAGAGCAAAGATAGCAACCTAGAATATCAAATAATTATGGTTAACTTAACAAAAACTGTTAAAAAAATCCCATCAACAATGTACATTTTTTATCAAATGTTACCTAGAATTTCTTGATAATATGGTCGAAGTGTACAAAGAATTTACATTTAAATTAATACAACAGAATACAATTTTGATAGCATTTTGTGCGTGCTTTATAAGTTTTTTAAGATTGTTGAGCTGAGATCTTTAAATTTTTGTCACCATTTTATTATATGAATCAAATTTTCGAGAAAATTCACAATACAAATAAAACATTTATTTTTAAAAGAGATAATAATTAAAAGAGATTAAAAGAGAATAATAATTTTTTAAGGGTTACTTACGAACTTGAACATTTTGTATGGGTTTGGATTTGGTATGTTTGTCGAACACAAAACGATTTGACAATGATTCGGTAAGAAATCTTTAACAATTTATATCAAACAAACCAAAAATGCTTTAACCCCCCACTTTGTGGCAAATTTTGGGTCAATTTTGAAATACGTTTCTATTTAGACATATTGCAGACAAAATTCTCATTGATATTCATCGGACAGCTTTCGTGCCTCTTGCGATAGAAATGATATGTGATTGGGTGGAGTAATAGTTCGTGTTCAGTTTTTGGGTATCAATCAGGTTAAAATTGATTTGATTGCAATACTGAACTATATTTTATACATGTGTGTCAACTATGAATTGTTTGTCTTATATATCATTTAATCCGTATCATATTGGTTTTGTTAAGATGAAGAAACATTGTAGAGAAACTTCTCTTTAGAGTTTTAAAAACAATTAAATGATAAAAAAAGATGTTAATGAAGCAGTACGAATGTGAAAAAATGTAAACCATCTAGTTACGATAACTGAACCGAACCATATAAAAAGAATACAGGATGTGAAAAAGATACCAAAAGACTGGGAAGTAGAAATAATATCATTATTTATAAAAGCTGATGGCACTGAGTGCAATAACTATAGAGGTATAACCTTACTAAATAACATACATAAAATAATCTTGGAGGGAAGACAAAGAAAAAAATTCAAAGCAGCTGGAAAAATCTCAAAATGGTTTCAGAATTGGAAGGAGTATGCGGAACCATGTGTTTACAATGAGATAAATAATAAATAATAATAATTTGGGTTTCATCGACATCCCAAAAGCTTTTGATATTAGCTTTATATCGAATTTTCCACTAATACCAAATCAGTCGCTAACAACTAAAGTTTTAATCATGTCCTGATGATGCTAACTTGGTTAGCGAAACGTTCGTTGAGCGAACTAAAAGTGATTTGGCGTGAGTGGAAAATTCGACATTCAACAAAGTTTATATTTAATACCAAGGACTCCAAAGTTTTCCAAAAAAAACTTTTTCGATAGTATCCCAAGAAATAAAATTTGGTAAAAGTTGGGGCTAGTTTGGGACAACTAGAAACCATGTGAGGAAATATAATGCACAATTTGACGAGATTTTCACGAAAGAAGATCTACGACAAGGAAAAATCGAATAAAACACGATAAAAATCAAGTAGGCAAATGCATGTAAGGTATAAAATGTAAACGGACCTGTTATTTTTTGAATTTATTCTCATTATGACATAATGAGACAATCGCTTAAAAAAGCTCTTGTCGATTGGTGCAAAGAAATGCTCCAAAAATACATATAACATCTATTCAGGTGACGAATCTTGGATCTATGCCTGTGAGTTCAAAAGTAAACAGCAGTTGACGGTGTGGGTCCTTCAAAATGAGCCAAACCCAACAAAAGTTATTCACGCAAGAAGAATGTTGAAGCAAATGTTCGCCTGTTTTTTTAGGATAAATGGGCATGTGGCTACAGTGCTACTAGAGAATCATAGAACGGCCAATTCTGAATGGTACACAACCATTTGTTTACCAGAAGTATTTGAAGAAATAAGAAAAAACAACCAGCGACGCAGAATCATTCTTCACCATGACAACGTGAGCTCTCACACATCGAACCGAACAACTCAATATTTGACCGGTCAAAACATCGAATTTATGAGTTATCCGCCGTACAGTCCTGATTCGGCTCCCAATGATTTCTTTTTGTTCCCGTCCGTGATGAGTAAACTACGTGGTCAACGATTTTCAACGCCGGAAGAAGCGGTTGATGTGTTCAAAATGCATGTTTTGGGATACCTCATTCGAAATGGAAAAAGTGTTATGAAAATTGGTTCGAAGGTATGCAAAAGTGTATCGATCATCGCAGAGAATATTTTTAAAAATGATAAAACCATTTTCAATGATAAATATTTGTTTTTATTTATTATTCCGGACACATAAATGACAGCCTAACAACACGAAATCACTAATTTTCTTAAAGTACGACATACGATTATTGGTTTTTTTTTCAGTTTTTATAAATAATATTTTTTTTCGAATTATATACCCACTCTAGCACTAATAACGAAAATAAACATAACATTTAACAAGTCTTACATTATGTCAAACCTAAAGTAAAACAAATGTTAAAACAACCCCATCGGTGCAGATGCCAATGAAGGAAAAAAAGAAGAGAAGCGCACGTCGGAGATTTTTTATGAAAATATTGTTGACGAAGTGCAAACAACAAAAATTATTTCTTGTAAATCACTATATGCGTTTAAGAGGTGCTTTTAAAATATTTCTTGTGGCTCTGGAACCATAGAAACTAATAAAAATCCTACAGGTTGTTTTATTTTGACAGATCTAGGGCAATTTTAGTAATATTTTTGGTGACAAATGGTAGAATCTTTAAATAATTCAGCATGAAAAAATAAATGTTCCTAAACGATGATCAAACTAAGGTAACTTATGTTTCAAAAATTGGCGCGCTTTGTGCATCGATACAGCCATTTGATTTTTAAGTTGGTATGACTCTCCTTGATATCTGATAGAAGCGTCATATCATTTCGCTTGTTAAGTTAGAACTTGTAGCGTCTTTTGTCAAATTACAAAAAAAGTTAACATTTTTTTTAATCGAGTTACAGCGATGAAGCTATATCAAAAAAAAAACGTTTTCCAGTGGTATAAGGACTTTAGTTATCATTTTATTTATGTTCGCACAACTGTAGAAATAGCAGTGTCCAGTCGTCTCCCTATTTCATGAAAACTTGCACCTGCTTCTTCCATACCAACAGCTCATACCTTTTCAATTCAGATAATTGCCTGAAGCGACTTCATTTTGTCACATTTCTGCCTTTGGCATACAGAAATATAAAGGTAAACAAGCGAAAAGTGCATCAATGTTCAGTATATGTGCAGTGAAAGTAGCGCAGTGATTTTCAGTTTAATTCAAATATGCTCAGTCGTTGTTGCATTTTTTTGCTCCCCAGTGTATATGAATGCGACCATTCATTCATTCTTTGTCAACTGTCCGAAGAAGTTACAGTGTAGCGAAAGCCGTTATATTTTAGAGAAAAATATAAGTAGAAATTAGACAACTTTCTTTTATTTATACAATTTAGTATGAATTGAAACCATCCGCATTTCAAAATAAAATAACTGAACGAAATGAAAATGCACCAAAATGCACCAAATAGATTTACCACTAAACACGAAATCGTTTTCTTTTAATTTCTTAACGTGCGTTTCGCTAACCATGTTACTATCATCAGGAGATGATTCAATCTAATTCTAAAACTAAACAATAGTACATTTATAATCAAACTGTGCCTAATCAAACATGAACTGTGAAGAATAAACAAAAACAAATAAACGACGATAAAGAATGAATAAACAATGTTTTATAAAATTATAAAATATGTAAATTTGTCTCCTAATAAATTTTGTTTTTTTCACTGATACTTGTTTGCCTTAATCGTTAAGATATATAGGGTAATTTCAATGGGGTTTCAAGAGGGTAACATTCAATGGTATAAATACACACTTTATTTTAGTATATACAGCTAATAGTAACAAAACAAAATCAATATACAAAAAAAACTAAAAGTAAGAAAAATTCTAAAAAATCTTAACAAAAGAAAATACAATCAAAGGGCAATAACCAACATTGTTCAAATGATAAAACACTCTATTGCTTCAAATAATAATTTAACAGTCTATTAAATACATGCACATTAGGAGCGCTCCCTATGTGGGCGGGCAAAGCATTGAAGAGACAAACACCTTCCCAAAACAATGTCTTCTGGAGAGCAGTAGTTCTCACAATTGGTACATCATAATTGTTCTTAGAAAGGACATCGTAAGAATGCATATTTACTCTTTGTACCAAAAAAGTATTCAAATAATCGGGCAACAAATTATGTCTTATTTTATATATCAATCGAATGTTAGCCCCTTCAATGGCCCGCGCAATTGAAAACCAATCCAATGACCGCAACATTACCTCTATCGGTGTATACCTATTACAGTTCAATAGTACACGCATAGCCTTGTTCTGCTGTATTTGAAGTCTACCAATACTCTCCTTATTACATGATATCAGCGCAGACATACAATAGGTAAAATGGGGTAAAACTATAGTATTATATACATCCTCTTGGACCATGGTGATAAATGTGACGATATACGACTAAAGAACCCTATTTTTTTCCCAATCTTTCTACATAGATAACTGACATGATTACAAAATGTTAGCTGAGGATCCAACAGTACTCCTAAGTATTTAATTTCATTTACAATTTCAATATCACAATTATTTATATTTATTTTTAACCCTAACTCATTAAGTCTTTTGCAGTTTGCTTTAGACCCTATCACCATGCACCTTGTTTTCAGTTCGTTTAGTGTAAGTTTATTTTTGCATAGCCATCTAAATAGTTTTGCCAGTTCACTATTCATGGTTTCAACCATCTCAGGCAAATTATACCCAGACACAGTTACGAGAGTATCATCTGCAAAAAGACTAATAAAACATTTATCCAATATTGTAGAAATATCGTTGATATATATCAAAAACAGCAACGGGCCCAAAACACTACCCTGAGGAACTTCCCACGCACTTTCCCTCTTTGCCGACACTTTTCCCTCAACCCTCGTCCTATGATATCTGTCTGTTAAGTAACTCTTGATCCATTTTAAGGCTTTCGATCTTACACCATAACTTAATAATTTTTTACACAGTATATCCCGGTCAATAGTTTCGAATGCTCGCTTTAAATCTATAAATACACTAAGCACAGTTTTTCCAACCTTCATATCGCTCCTCCATGTTGCGCAGACATACTGAATAGCCGTCTCACAAGAATGTTTTGTCCTAAACCCTGATTGAGCAGAAAATAACAATTTATTGGTTTCAAAATAAGTTTTCAACTCTGTACATACTATAGTCTCAATGATTTTATCAACAACAGGTAATAAATTAATTGGTCTAAAGTCACTTGGTATACTAGGCTTTGGTATTTTTGGAATTGGTACAATAATGCTGGTTTTTAAGTCCTCAGGAAATGTATTCGTTTCAAAACTTGTATTAATTAAGTACAATAAAGGATAACCGATGACACAAAAAATGTTTTTCATTAACCTTATCGTAATTTCATTGTCACTCGTACTTCGGCTTTTTAAACTAAACACAACTTTTCTTAATTTGTTTAGAGTAACATGTTTAAACTCAGAAAAATCGTGAGTCCTGCATACTTTGACATCACTGCTCCAGTCCTGCTCTTCGATACTCTGTTCTACTTCATTCAAACTATCGAAGTAAAAGTTATTGAAGTCCGTAGTGAGTATCAAAGTCGATTCGCGAAAAATCGGCACGTCCCTTACCATTCCCCCCTTGTATTAAGGGGGGAAATTTCAAAAAATCGTTTTTTTTCATAATTCGGAAATATAATACATTGAAAGTATACTGGCAAGAGGAAAAATAAAAATACTAAATATTTACGGAGTTATGGAACATATAATCGAGCGCGTCGGAGCCCGCATATTATGAGCCAGAAAGACCCAGAAAGTGAAAATTTACCTCCATTACTTGATGAAGAAATTAGAGAGCATCTCCAGTCAATGTATGAAGATTTACTTCAAAGATGCTTGGGTGACCATACCCAAAACGCAAACGAAAGTTTTAACGTGACAGTTAAACGTGTTGATTTTCTCCAAAACACCTGCATTCTGGGCTAATAATTATCGAAATCTCAGTATACATCACTGTTGGGATATTTAATGAAGTAATGTCTGAATGATTGTGGCGTGTTCATATATTTTTTCCTTTATTTGGGTAAAAAAGAATCACTGAGAAATTTGTCTCCGTTTGGTTTTTTGTTTTTACCCAGTGATTCTTTCTTTAAATAAGAACAGGTATTTTTGATATTTTTTGAGTTTTAGACAGTGGCGAAAAACCCAAATAAAGGAAAAAATATATTTATGAAGTTACACTTCAATTCTTAGAATTCCATTTCAGAATTATGGATCAACTGGATATAATTATTGGCACCTATGCCAAAGTTTTCGCCCAAACCACCGATGAGGCACGAGTAACGAGACAGAACCGGAGGAGTCTTGAAGTCTTATGTCCGCAATTGCCCGAGTTATGTTGGCTTCCAAAGCGTCAATTTGTTGAGTTGCTGGTTTATCGGCATAGATCAAAGATTTAACATAACCCCAAAGAAAATATTCTAAAATAATTTAAAGACGTTAACCAGTCCGTCCCTCGAAATAATTTTCTCACCGAATTGCTCCCCCAATAAATCGATAGTTGCGTAAGCTCTATGACATGTGGAGCCGTTCTGTTGAAACCATATCTCCTCCAGATCAATGTTATTCAATTTCAAAATTAAATAATCGTTGATCATCGCTCTGTAACGATTCCCATTAACGGTAACATACTTTACAGCTTAATTTTTAAAGTAATACGACCCAATGATTCCACTGGCGTACAATCCGCACCATACTGTACATTTTTCTGGATACAATGGCAATTGTTGGATGAATTGCGGATTATTTTCACTCCAAATGCGGCAATTTTATATATTACTGCACCCATTTAGCCAAAAATGTTTCGTCGCTGAGCAAAATTTTACTGTTAAATTCTATATCGAGTTGCAATTGATTTTGAGCCCATTTACCGAACGTACGATACAAACGATGGTCTTGCGACTTGAATTATTTTACAAGCTGGATCTTGTAAAGCACTAGGCCAAGATCTTTTTGCAACATTTTCATTGCAGTCGAATAACAAAACCCAATTTCCAGCGTACGGTAACGAATTGATAAATTTTGATCCTCATCAATAGTGTCAGCAACAGCGGGGATATTTTCTTCGGAACGCACAGTTTTTTTGCCTTGTCTTTCTTTTAATATCGAACAGCGTTAAATGCGTTCGGAATGTTACGATAATTCGGCGAATACATCACTTGGTTGGGCGATTATGTGTATCATAAAATCCACGAAGTGCTCTATTCGTTTAGCGCACTGAATAATCGTTTTAATAAAAAAAACGACAATTTGCAAGCGTTGTTCTGATGTTAAATGTTCCATGTTGATTTTCTAGACCAGGACTCGCCAAACTTTCCAGCCTTATGGCCATAGTGATTACTCCAGTAAGTTCCAAAGGTCAAAACCGTTTTAATTTTCCTGCCATTATCTATAATTTCTAAACTAGTCACCGAGTACGCGCCTTAAACGAACATAGATAGCCCGCTAGTCGCGGGCCAGATTGATGACACTGGCGGGCCATAGTTTGGAGACCCTTGTTTTAGACTGTACTGAATAATTTTGATACAAGAGGCGCGCAAAAATCACCCATTATAAATCTACAAACTTATGTATAGATCTGAAAATGGTCAATTTAGGTGTTACAGACTATCAAAGGAAAACATGGATGAAACAGTAACTTTATTTACAAAAATATATATACAATATTAAGTCTTTCATCAGTCAAAATTTAATATCCATTTCCAAAATAAGCTCCACGATATTGCTGTTGGGCACTAACTCCTGAAGGAGCAGCAGAACCAGGTCCTGCAGGCTGTTGTCTTTCTGGTTGTTGTTGGGATCTAGCCAAAGGTTCAGGCTGGGCTTGAGCCTGAGACTGAGGCTGAGCTTGTTGTTGATGTGGAGCAAGGTAACCTGGGAGAGGTCCTTGACGAAGAGCTTGGGGATTTGGGGCAGCAGAAAGACGTTCGCTTTGTTGGGGGATTTGAGGAAGTTGTGGTTGCGATCTGGCTAATTGTTGTTGTTCTTGTTGCGATCTGGCTAATTGTTGTTGTTCTTGTTGCGATCTGGCTAATTGTTGTTGTTCTTGTTGCGATCTGGCAAATTGTTGCTGTTGTTCTTGTTGCGATCTGGCTAATTGCTGCTGTTGTTCTTGTTGCAGTTGTTGCTGTTGTTGCTGCAGCTGTTGGAGTTGCTCTTGTTGCAACTGCTGTTGTTGTTGTTGCAAATTGGCCAAATTTTGTTGAATCAATTGAGCAAAACTGGGTTGGGGATAGGCCTGTTGCAAACGAGCTGGTTCATTTGGTTGTTGTTGAGGAAAGTTTTGTTCTTGTTGTTGTTGGGGTTGGGGTTGGGCGAGTGATTGTGGAGCAGCTTGATTTCTAGCCTGAGGAGCGGCTCTCAATCTGGCGGATTCAATTTCAATCGAGTCATCTGGATTAGCGACTGGTACAGATGGACCGGCTGGTTGCGATGGGGCGACAGGTTGAGCTGGAATACCTACAGTTTGCGCTGGAATAGCTGCAGGTTGGAGTGGAGCGGGTGCAGGTACAGGAACAGGAGCGGCAGCAGCGACGGGAAGCGCAGCACGAGCTACAGCTGGAGAATAAGCGTAAGAGGTTCCAGCTAATAAAGGAGTAGCCGGAGCAACAACGGGAGCCGGAGCGGCTACAAGACGAGCTGCTGGAGCGGCAACATAAGGAGCTGGTGCACTTAGAAAACGAGCGGCAGGTGCAGACACAAAACGAGCAGCTGGAGCTACAATGGGAGCAACCGGTGCTGCAACTGGGGCAATGGCAGGAGCAGACACATATCGTGCAGCTGGCGCTAAGATTGGAGCAGCTGGAGCAGTTACCAAACGGGCAGCTGGAGCTATAACTGGAGGAGCAGGTACTGCCACTGGGGAATAGGCAGGAGCAGATACATATCGTGCGGCTGGTGCTAAGACTGGAGCAGCTGGAGCTGACACCAAACGGGCAGCCGGAGCTATGACAGGACCAGCAGGTACTGCCACTGGGGAAATGGCAGGAGCAGATACAAATCGGGCAGCGGAAGCTACGATTGGAGCAGCCGGAGCAACAACAGGTGCAGCTGCTACGACTTTAGCAACAGAAGCTACTGGTACAGCAGGTGAAACCAGAGCACTGTGGGTTTGAGCAAAATATTGCGAGCTTCGAGCAGATACCACACCAACAGGCACAGCAGGTGCTGGTAGCAGTTCGACTGCACTAGCAGAGATCTGAGCTACTGCCAAAGCAACGAAAGTAATCTAGAAAGGAACAAAGACATTTTTTTTGTAATTTCTACAAGGAAAAGTTTTATATCTACTTACAAATCGAAGCATACTGATTGATATTCCGATTTTATCTTTGTTGATTGAACAAAGAACTGTTCGTCGATGATGCATTCGTCGATCGCATATTTATATAAAAGAAAAACCCCACTATTCGGTTCGAAAAAAAAGACCTTTTACAAAAATAAGTTCTAGGACAAAAAATTTAGTAACCAGAGAATAATTATTGAAGATACACTGATTGGTATGCAAGCAATCAAAATGTCTTTGGCATAGAACCATAGAATTAAGAAATTTTTTAAAATAAAACAATGCGCAGCTTGGGCAACGTACAAAGTATTTTGGTTATTTTGAATTTGTTTTGCATAGATTTATATAAGTTGGGAATCGATCACTTACAGAAACAATTTTAACTAGTGCACGTTACGATACGGTTTGCTTAATGAACGCTCGCTCTAATTTATATTTTTAATCAGAATCAGATAGAAAAGTGGCGCCTATTTAAGTTTAATAATTTTTATTTTTTTAACTTTTCAACCTGTACATTATATTACTATATTACTATGACTAAATGGAATAATTAAAGACAATAGTTATCGTTGCCAATAAATAATAATGATAATTTCAAAGAGATTTGACAGTAGGGACCAAATTATCTGTTTTAAATTTTTCGACATGCGATTTGTTAACTATATCGGCATCATCAGGAGATTATTCAATTTAAAATTAAACAACACACGCAGCAGCTACGACTCTAGCAGCAGGAATTAGTGGTACAGCAGCTAAAAACCAGAGCATTGTGAGTTTGGGCAAAATATTGTAAACTATTAGCAAATATTACACGAATAGGTACACCTTGTGCTGGTAATAGTTCCACTGCAATCTTTGATGAATTTGAGAAGATTTACCACTACCAACACCAAATCACATTTTTTAATTTCTCAACGCGCGTTTTGCTAACTATGTTAACATCATCAGCAAATTATTCAATCGTTCAATCGGATTTAATTGATGATGATGATTGATGATTAATATATATATATATATATATATATATATATATATATATATATATATATATATATATATATATATATATATATATATATATATATATCTACAGGTTGTCTCAAAAATCAACGTCAAGCTGGAAACAGGTGATAGGCCAGATGGTGACAGTTATCAGAAAAGCAAAAAAAAAATCTTAGTCATATATTTTTATACTTATAGGCATTCAAAACAAAATTGTGAAAATTGACACCCTGTGATGATCTTTCAAGTACTGTGACTATAAATCTTTATTTTTCTTCATTATTTTTTTTGTGAGGTAACCCTAAATAACCCTTCTGTAAATTGCAGTTCTAAAATTAAAATAAAACTGCCTCAGTTTTAAAGAAAATATCACTTTTTTGTCCAACTACGTACTCAAAATAATTATATCGCTCAACTTTAACGAACTGTACTGGAAAAAAAATGTACTCTTTTGGCCAGTGACTTTAAAAGATGACGTATTTAGTGCGAATTCCAAAACGGTATGAAACTTGCTAGATATTTCTTAAATGTGGCTTTTTTTATTTCAGCAGAATATTTTTACTTAGTTAAAATGCTTCTAGTACACGCTAGGCTTTCTCCAAGTCCGTAACTTTAAGGGTCAAGTTTCAGTGAGATGGATAGAGACGCTATTATGGCAAGTGTGAGCGAGACAGAGAGTGACGTCACTTTTACCAAGATGAGTGAGACGGATAAACATGCTATTTCGACCAGTGTGAGTGAAAGGATAGCGACGCCGCCGTAGCTAAATAGTGACGCATGGGCACAATATGCAATGCTGTAGTACATTACGCTCCTTCATTTACTGCGCATCTTTCTGTATTCGTGTTGATTTCAAGCTTACTTATTTTTTGAGGGAACAATTCGATGACAAAAATTATTTCAAGAAACAAATTTCAAGAAATAATGTAATCATTAAAAAATGCTGATGGGACAAATAATTCAGGATCAAGAAGTCAGATAACTTTGTTTATCCAGGAGTAAAAACAAAACGAGGAAGGCCAGGAGATCAATGTTAAAATGAATAAAAGGAACAGAAGTGTCGAGGTGTCGAGTAAAATTCTGAAACCCAAAGCAAGCTCGAGGAAAGCAAAAGAAATACTTTATCGTACAGTAATAAGGCCGGTCACATTGTATGGATGCGAACTATGGAACCCGAATAAAACCGACTATATGAAGTTGGTGGCATTCAGGTGGATCTATGGGGGAAAAGAACGGAATAGGGATGGGTCAGAAGAACGAATAAAGAAGTAATGGACCTATACCAAAAAGCCCCAATAACGGCAGAGTTACGAGCACAGGGGAAAAGATCGCTAGTACACGTTGATGGACTGCCACAAAACAAAGTATCAAGGAGAACAAAAGCGGGAAAAAAGTAGAAGAAGACCAAGAAGAAAATGGTTGACTTCCGTGGAGGAAGATTTAAGAACTCTGAAGTTAACAACTGGGCGGAGAAAGCTACAGACAAGAAGAAATGGCGAATTATCGCCAATCAAGCCTTAAGCCTTTATGGCCTGTAGCGCTAGAGATTAGAATATATGGTATATGGTAAGTAATTGAAGATTAATTTCGTTCAGGAAGACTTTCCGTGTCAACGAATGAAGAAAACATTACCAAAATCAAGGATTTTGTACAGAGTCATCGATTAAGAATTAGAGACATTATAAATATGTTTGTGGACTATATTGACTTCTACGTGATAAAAATTCATTTTATCACGTAGAAAGTTATTTCGTTAATCACTGTTGATATTGTTGAAAGTTCATTTGGAGAACAATTTGACCATGTTTCGTGTGACTTCTCGACTTGTTCCGAAAACACATTTTTCGAAAAGTATTGTCGTGTTGGCGTTGCTGAAGAGATGCTTTCTTTGGATGTTAACATCTTAAAATACACAATACTAGTGATGGGACATGGACTATGCTTATAACCCAGAAACAGCTCAACAATCAAGCGAGTATCATGCCAAATATGAACCAAAGCTGGAAAAACTATCTCAAAGCCTCTCAAAATTCAATGTTATGTTAACTGTTATAATTAACATGGTATTATCCACAAAGAGTTCTTTCCAACTGGTCAAAGAGTTAATAAAAAATATTATTTAACCATCATGCATTATTTAAATTGTACTTAAGCGTTATTCACTAGACTTTGCGACAAAAAATCATCACACTCCGAAATAATTATTCGTCAGATCAAATAAATACCCTTTCACAAGTACCATATTTACCAGATATGGCACCCCGTAATTATTTCCACTTCGCGGATGCTATTTTTGGCCCAAAAAAATCATACAAGAGAGTTCGCTGGTCGCCTAAAAACTATTTCGAATAAGTTTCAAGGAAAAAACCTTGAACTAAGTGTATTGTAGTGACTGGAGATTACTTTGAAGGAGACAACACACATTTGGTTGAATAAATAAATATTTGTGTTTTATTTCAAAATTCCCTTATTTTTTGATCATAGATAATATTCTAAGACTAAAAATTATATTAAACAAAATAAGGATAGATCGTATCAGAAAATCGAGTATTAGAGAACAATGCGGTGTACAAGACATAGTGAGATGGATGAGACAGAGACGAGAGTAAACAATAATGAACTACCTTGTTTCTCACTAGAAGAAAATCTATGAAAAGCACTTGATCATCAGGAAAACCGTCAAAAAGATGCAGGTGCAATAGGAAATTGAGGTCACATGGGTATCCATAGGGGCTACAGAGGAATTAACCGATCACTAGAACTCAAAAAAGAAGAAGGAAAATAAGAAGAACTCATCATTCACTGCTATGTAAAAAATCTTATATAACCTTATAACAAAAAACAGCTAGACTTTGATATAGTCCCGAGACTTTTTGGTATTTATTAACAGAACTTATAGTTAATATACACTGATTATTAATTTATTTATGTATTACTTTAAATATACAAATTATATCCATTTTAAATAAATCTTCACTATATCCCATTTTAAGACAAATAAATAATTTATTTATAATTTTTTCCGCCCATTTTTTGTATAAAACCATTGGAATAATTCATTATTTTAAATAAATATACTATCAGGATAGCAGGAAACTGTAGCTACGCATCGTATTATCTATCCGAATTATTTTATATAAAATCAAAATGTAATTAAACTAAATCATTACGAATTTTCATAATTTCGGTAACGAGGCAATTTTTTAAATCATCATAATGTCAAGAAAACTTATTAATTTATTAGTTTAATGTTATTATTTAACACAGGCTCGCATTATTCAAAAATTTTATTCTTATTAGAGCAGCAGAAATAGATAGATGTAAAATTTTTCGTCAATGATTTTTTGCTTCTTTGCTATTTTGAAATTGATTTTTATAACTATATAAAACATTTCAAGAAAACTACTTTTTTTCTGGGTTGTTGTGTTTGTAATAGGCAACTAGTTATTCAGTGAGTTGCATCAAACTGTTACTAGATGCCCCTAGCTCCACCAGGGATGTTTAATAGTGCAAGTTTAAATCCACTGATAATTCTATGTACTTATTAATATATAAATTAATACTTCCTATTCAGAAATACTAGTTTTAGAACGAGCAATATCGGTATTGATCTTTGATACCATATGAAATTTTAAGACAAAATTTTGGGACATCATGGTATTTTAGACCAATACATGGTGCGATAAGTATTATTATCATTAGTCTCCATGCTTTTTTCCCTACTTTGATAGCCATTAAAGGGCTTTGCTGTTAATTCTACTCCATATTCTTAAAATAATATATTTTTTTGTTGATATAATGGGGATAATTTCTAAAGATACACTCAGGGTTTGGCAATGCGTGTTCTTTAGGGAGTTCCGGATTTTTACCAGCTAAAACCTGACCATATTCCTTAGGTTTTAATTTATAAACCTTCGGTCATTAATATTAAGAAATATCTCTTTAGATAATTCTGCAACCAGTAAAACTGAAAGCTTAATAAATATCTGTCCCGTGTACTTAGAATATATATGTATATATATATATATATATATATATATATATATATATATATATATATATATATATATATATATATATATATATATATATATATATATGTAAAACAATTGAAAAATATATTTCTCTAGAGAGATTTGCAACCAGTAAAACATAAGGCTTCTGATATATATATATATATATATATATATATATATATATATATATATATATATATATATATATATATATATATATATATATATATATATGAATAGATATGTAGTCACTTGTAGTATAGGGGAATTACACGATCAAACATACTAAATTTTCTGATATTTTAGATGTTAAACTGCAAATATCTAGTTTATATTTATTGGAACTAAAATGAATCTTTAAAGTTATAGCTATGATTTAAACAAATCTGCATCAGAACTACATCTAATATTATACATAATTTATATATAACTGAGGTAACCGATACTTGATAGAAATTCATTTGAAATAAATTAATTAAGATTTATATCTAAATTTATACTATATTTAAAACATGTACGTTTTACAACTGTTTCAGCATACAGTGCGTTTATATATATGAACGATATTAAACTTTATATAGTTTAATATAGAATTTAATACAAAATTTTAATTATATCTAATATCTATTAACATAGATACACGTTGTAAATATAGTGGGAATTTAAATATAAATCTTAGTTTATGTGTATAATTTATGGCAAACAAATTTTATCAGAAAGATGTAGAGGGTAGCTCCAGTGACGCAACTTATAAGCGAAAGACTAAGAATGACATTCAGTTCACATATTTAAATAATGTTTAGTTTTATGGTTGTTTTTTAACGTTTACATGTCATGAAAATACATGGGGAAGACACAAAAAGAGAAAATAAAGTGTTTGCTATAGGGATTCGTGATTGGGGAATGGATACATTTTTGTAATCCCAAACAATAAAATCATTGACTAGTGATGGAAAATCGTCCACATTAAGGGCAAATAAGAATTATCATTGATTATTCCCCTTGAGGTGGACTTGGACTTGATACACTTGTTGTGGACAATTTTCCACGACTAACAAAAATTTGTCCATTCGCCAGTCACGAATCCCTATAACCTTATTGTGAGATATTTTTCTACATGAAACTGTGCTACCACCTGTTGTAAAACCTGTGTAGGAATGGGCAATACCTTGTTGCATAACAGTCATACTCTCCGGAGATATATCATGATTTTGTTGATATTTTTCTAATTTCTAATGTTCTAATTTTGAAAATCATCTAAAATTAAATTTGTTATGGTTTAACTATACTTTAACTTTAACAAAACAAATTCTTCTTAACCATTTTCACATTCGACATGTTGTGAACTAATAATAATTCATATAATGTATCAGACCTTGTCAATACTAAACGCAGCAGTATGAACAGGTTCGTTGCATGAATATTGATGTGTTAATGGCTTTATTACCAATTAAAAACTTCGTTTGAATTTACCATCAGCAATACCGCTGTATATATTTTAAAAATATCCTCCTTGGGAGGTAATTCATATCAAATACGGCGTCAAAGGCAAAGATAACAAGGCCCAATCGAGGTAGGTTCATATTCAACAATATTTGTATCGGTATAAATAGTGGTGTATTAGTTTGATTTAGCATCACTTGATTTTCAGTACCTCAGTCAACGTAGTTCTATAGTTTTCGCCAAAACATGTATAAGAAAGTTAGTATTACATTGTGGTTTGTTTGAATTATTTTTCAAGCTTAAAAACTTTTGTTACAGATTGTTTTCGTTGCTATTTTGGCTGTTGCTGTAAGCTCACCCTTACCTGAGGCTAATCCTGCCCCGGAGGCTAAGGCTGAAGCAAATCCGAATCCCGAAGCTAAGCCCCAAATCATTGTCGATCCCTATGTGGCGGGAGTAGCACCAGTGGCTCCATTGGCTTATGCTGCTCCTTTAGCATATTCTGATTATGTGCTACCGTCAGTATATGCATCGCCATATGCGTATTCACCCTATCTAGCAACTAACCCAGTAGTAGTTGTTTAAGTCTAGTTTTCACATGATTTGTTGGGTTTGGGAAAAATGATGTGATATTAAACGAAATTTTTGTTAACTTATTTAATAAACTACTAAGAAGATTTATATTTGTTTTTATTCAAAGCAGTTAAATTAACAGCTTCACAATAGCTTAGAAGATAATATAGTTGTTATTATAGTAGTTAATGTCTGAATGATTGTGGCGTGTTCATATATTTTTTCTCCTTTATTTGCGTTTTTCGCCACTGTCTAAAACTCAAAAAATATCAAAAATACCTGTTCTTATTTAAAGAAAAAATCACTGGGTAAAAACAAAAAACCAAACGGAGACAAATTTCTCAGTGATTCTTTTTTGTAATAAATTTGCCTAACGAACAATATTTTTAAAGATATAAAAATGTTATAAAAAATTTACAAACTTTTAACGTTAACGTTTCGGAGGGTAATCTCCCCCCGTTTTCAAAACTGAACTAAAAAATAAATTATATTAATTTGTAATATATAAAGTAACGAGTGAAAGTAAATATATTTTTTTGTATGTCAACGATACTTACATTGACAACAATGGATTTTCATGACAGTGACATACTATCAAAAAATATATATAGGTAATGTTTTCTGTGTGATTGTTTATTGTACTGATTGTGTATTCAAATATTTAAATGTTTTTAATTGTATTCTTTAGAATCGGGAACCATATTGAATTTAAATCTACCGAAGGCATAGCAATACAGTTATTTTTATTTAAATTAATTATAGCGGTTATTAAACAGGTATTTTTGATATTTTTTGAGTTTTAGACAGTGGCGAAAAACCCAAATAAAGGAGAAAAAAAATTATAGTAGTTATTAGAAGATAATATAGTTGAAAACAAAAATTGCACAGTGGGCTTGTGGAAACTATTAAAAATTTTCAAAAAACAAGAGAAATTCTGGCACGTAAAAATTATCAAATTCTTCAGTGGTCATCAAACGTCAATTAGCGTATCCCGTACAGTGTTACCAGAATAGTTTTGCAGAGACTACTGTGTCGATTCTAAAACCACTAGAAAGCCACCAGCGCTTCCTCGAAGCTGAAATAAAGAAATAAGGACTTAAAAAAAAATAAGAAATTTTGTTAATTTTTCGTATGTATTTTTATTATAAAACCCTTTTTAATCATAATTAACACAGACATAGCATTAATCTTTTAATAATAAGCCAAGAATTACGAAATTTATGATTATGCTGAGCACCATTAGAACACTAAACATTTTTTTCCCACTAGAAGAAGATTAAATTCACTAGTTTTAGTGGTAAAATCACCCAGGTGACAATACTGCTCCCAAGACCGGTTTCTGGCCTTAAACCCTCATCAGTCGGGCTCGAGTTGAACATTCGAAGGCAACTGAAGGAATTGTGCGATCATGAATACGGTTGGGACTCTACCAGCTGAGGCGGGATTTTTAGGGAGAAGAATCCCGGGTGAATGGTGAGACCTCTGCGGCTTCATGCGCGCGCGCATGATATATATATATGGCATATATTAGATGATCTATATCCTCCTGTGGCAAGGTATTCCAGGTCAGCCGTATTCATTGTTCAAGTTTATTTTTGAAGCTGCTGGTAGTCAGAGCAATGACTTATACGTGGTCTATAGGAGATAAAGATTTATTATTTGACGAACTGTACGTGATGTGACGCTTTCTTACTGAAACATGATATTTATAATAGCTATCAGACACGGCCTAACGACAGGTTCCAATGGTTCCCAAGCATATAACTCCCCCTATCACAATTCCTAAAGTAACAGCTGTGTGTCGTTCTAATACGAAAGTTTTGCTACCTTGAAAAAGATCTGATACGTCTTTCTGCATTTACCACGACTGCCTAAATAAAATTTAAATCTATTTTTATAACGCAACGTAAGTTTTATAACGTTTAAATGGACAATTTCATTTTTCAAGACACATTTTGAATGAAACATTTTTTAACATCAAAAGCAAAATTTAAACAGTTCTGATTTTCTTTTTAAATTTTCAAGGATTTTAATGTCAAATAGTGTTAATTCTTTTATTTTAAAAATTTCAAGATACTTAATTTTATTTCTAAAGGGAAAAACCAAATTAGGTCTTATTAAGCATTGTATATGCACACATATACGTATATAATTTTTTTAGTTTTTTTAATAAAATTTTATAGTTTTTAATGTTTATGATTTTTCACGTGTAATAAAAAAATCAGAAAAAAAATTTGTTGTGTAGATGGTTTATCTATTGTTTCGTACCAAATTTTACAGAGCGAACAAACTAGGAACCTTATTTTATGCCACTCTGTATATAAGTAATGTCTGAATGATTGTGGCGTGTTCATATATTTTTTTTTGATCGCCACTATCTAAAACTCAAAAAATATCAAAAATACCTGTTCTTATATAAAGAAAGAATCACTGGGTAAAAACAAAAAACTAAACGGAACACAAATTTCTCAGTGATTCTTTTTTGTAATAAATTTGCCTAACGAACAAAATTTTAAAGATATTAAAATGTTATAAAAAAATTTTACAAACTTTTAACGTTAACGTTTCGGAGGGTCCTCTCCCCCCGTTTGCAAAATTAAACTAAAAAATAAATTATATTAATTTGTAATATATAAAGTAATGAGTACATAAGAACAGGTACTTTTGATATTTATTGAGTTTTAGATAGTGGCGAAAAACCCAAATAAAAGAGAAAAAAATACCTGTATAAGTGTGGTCCATAATGGTATATTGCAAATCAACCGGCAGTACGCATTGAAAATTATGAACATTTCCGTTAATTAGCTTTTGCTCTGCAGGGCCTAACTATAGATGTACATTCTAGAACAAAATTAACCATTTTATCAAAATATTTGACAAAAAACTTGAAATTTACAGTTGTAATACCTAGACACAAACCCTGTAGACTTTTGTATATGGTAATGTTTGACTTATGGTAACGAGACTTACACTAGAAAAAAGTAACTTTTATTTTTATAAATGGTATCACTATCCACTATATACGCCACTTTTTATTTATTTATTTTTTTCACCAATATCACCAAATAAAGGGTTATTAAATCAAAGCTATATATTTTTAATTTTGAAAAAAAAACAAAATAGTATAAGATATCGAAGTGATTTTTCTGTTTTAAATATTGGTTTATGGCATTTTTATTTCAAAATAATTTCATTTAAATGACCACCTCTGGATTAAAAAAAAACTCTATTCTGGAAAACCAATTTTTGATCATCTTGCCACATCAATCGGCATCTGTTTCACCAATAACACGAACAATGTTGGTTTTAAGATCATTGAGTGTTTGTGGTGTATTGGGTAAACCAAGAATTTCACATGACCCCAGAGAAAAAAGACCAATAGAGTTATATCGCATATACACCGTCATTGAACTTTTCTCTTGATACATTAATTGTGTCACGAGATGTATAGCATGGTGCACCTTCTTATTGAAACCACATGTCATCCAGATGAAAAGCATCCAATCCAAAGCCAGAAAAAATCAGTAATCATGTTTCTGTAACGATCTCCATTGACAGTAACTGCATTTCCATTTTCGTTTTCAAATAAATACTATCCATTTACATCTCCAGACCATAAAACACACCATATTGTTAATTTTTGTGGTGTTTCAAGAACAGTATGTCAGTTTTCTTCACTTCAAATGCGACTATTTTTACGCAAAATTTCTACGCAACATTTGATTTGAGTTCTTGTGTTAACTGAATTTTATACGCCTCGAAATATAAATCTTTATGAAGAAGATTTCACAGCGTCGATGTTTTCAGCGATATGTTTAAGTTTTTGATGGATTTGATTCTTAACATCACAAACACTACCATTTAATTCATTTTTATTTAAATTAAATTACGAATAGTAAGCTTGGTAGGTCGATTAGTTAGTCGATTGTTACCAAACCTAACCTAACCTAGCCTAAATCAATCAAACCATTTAAAATTTAGTAAGAAATTTCAAATTTTACTATAGAGTTGTGAAGGGCCGTGTCTCTCCAATTAGGCCCTACTGACTAAAAGTTAATCAAGAACTATTTCATCATTTTCAAAGCTAATCTCCGTAATAGATTTTGTGACATTATTATGGACCATCCTGTATATTTATTTATGGATATATTTAACTACATTCAGTTAGTGTTAAGCACGATCTAATGAACCTAGATTTCGACAAAGTCATAATGGGAATGACTTTCATACATTTTAATTTTCGTTGTTTTCCTTTTTGTTCGATGACAATGACCCAAAACCTCAACAACTATCAAATATTTCAGTTTTTAATTAGCTTTTGGTTTCGATCAATCGTTAATATGCAGGGAGCATTCAAAAAACTGTTATCACTACATTCAGGGTGCTGCATATTAATTCAACGAGTTAAGTAATGGAGTTATATCAAATGTATAATTAATAGTTAAATAAAAATGCTATGTGCTCTATCTTTGTCTAATGTATTGGTTCTCAAATTATAATATATTTATAGTATATTTATAGTAGTCCAAAATAGGCTTTCTTAAGGATGAAGGAAAATATATTTAAGTGGTTTCTGTAAGTATTCCTTCATTATAAGTGTGTATATCGAAACAACAAACAATCAAAATGATTAAAGTGGTAAGTTTAATCAAAAAACTCTTTAGATTTTAGTTAATATTTGATTGTATGAATTTGCCTGGAAAATATTCTGATAGTCTTTTCTCCTGACCAATAATTTTGTCTGCCTCTTATTCAGTTTCCATTGTTATTGACTGTAGATTATCCTATAATATTTTTGGTGGTCTTTCAACTGGTCTTCTGTTAAAATGTTTATTGATTTTACAGGTATTTGCCAGCTGGTCTAGTCTGATCCTCTCTACTTGTTTATTCACTTCTTGTTCGTATTCATCCACTTATTAGTGTTTTAGATGATATATTGCTTTGTTTACTTGTCTATCTCTCAGTGTTGGACTTTTTATTGATCTTAATATCGAGTTGCTCGGAACGTTCGTAAGGTTCGTATTTTTTTCCAGCGAAAGAAAATGTTTATATAATTATTTATTCAGTTTATTATGTAGTAACCATTATCATTTGTAACTCTTTTGCCAAGAAAATATCACCAGGTTGCTTTTTGCCTCTTCTTACACTTTCCCATTTATACAATTTTAGAACGACCGGAATAAAGGGTAGTCCCAAAGTGCGATGTCTTGTGAGTAAGGTGAATGGGGGCAAAATATCCCAAATGAAGTTCAAACAATTTTGTCCGGTCTTGATTGAAATGTGTGAGTTGTTACCAATCATACCAAATGTAAAACATAATTTTCTTCGGATGAAGGTCGTCGGTCGTTGTACTTAAAACCGCTGACTCTAAACCGCCACCCTCATGATAATTTTCGTTGCCCGTTATTGTACACGATCCACTTTTCATTACTAGTTACCATCCGCTTTAGAAATGGAGCATCAGATTTTTGTTAGCAAAAGATCACACGAAAACTTTCGGTTTCTAGATTGGCTCAGTAGTTCGTGAGGGACCTACATATCATATCAGCAGACATACCCATTTTTTCAGATGGCTATAAATGGTCGATTTACCATAATTTAAATTATCTGTTATCTGGTAGATCGTGGTGAAGGACAGCCAGAGTGATGTCGATTTTTCAGGTCAAAATCTCGGTGTCTGAACCGACCAAACTACTTTTTCGACGTGGTTTTTCCAAAACAACCCTTTCCGTAAATAGCAAAAACCTTAAACTTGAAGACATTTACCACTAAACACCACAACACTTTTTTGAACTGCTTGACGCACGTTTCGGTAAATCTCTTCAAGTTTAGTGTTTCACACCAAAGGTTCCAATAGAAAAATTAAGCAAAAACCTTGTTTTTTTTTGTTAAACAGAGTTCTTGTCTTTTTTTTTATATAAAAGCAGAATCTTACTAATATTATAAATGTGAAAGTATGTTTGTTTGGTAGTTTGTCTTTCAATCACGCTCGAACGGATGGAAGGATTGTAATGAAATTTGGCATCGAAGTTAATTATGTCATGGAATACGACATTGGGTTTTAAATAATTTTTTCAACGCAAGTTTCAGCGAGGGTTTACATCAATATGTAACATACTTGATAAGTACCATTTACTTTCCGCGACTTCTCCGAAACTATAAGACTACAAATTTAACAACTTACAACCTATAAACATAAAATTTAGCAATTTGACTGTTCCTCATGCATCGTAAATGTTCGCTAAGAAGAAGAGTTCATAAAAATCAGCTCCTTAGGGAGGTTGCGGAAGCGTAAACGATACATATACTAGATAATCTAAAAGTTTTTGAAATTTAAGCCGTACATACTTGAAATTTGACAGGCATGTTCTTCTTCCCAGGACATCTTCACTGGTGTTCGCTTAGGAGGAAACTCCTAAGAGTGGTTGTGGGGGCGTAAAGGGTAAATATACTCAGAAAATTGAAATTTGGAATTGTATTGTCAATAACATCAATTGTCAAATAGCCTGCAAGTTATCGATCGAAATTTTCAATTTGAATCAGTTTGACCACCGGAAGGCAAATTTTTAAAAACTTAATTTTTTTTATTTCAGATTTTCATCAGTCTATTTATTGTCGCCATGTCTCTAGCCTCACCAACACCCAAAGCTAATCCTGAGCCCCATTTCTTAGCCTCTACTTACACTTCATTAGCTGCCCCTGTTGCATACGCAACCGCATATACAGCACCAGTGGCGTACTCCAGTTATGTTTCACCCTACGCTTACTATGGATATTCTCCATATGTAACATCCTACCTGATATAATGTATTCGCTATTTATAGAATCACAACCTTTTTGTTATATAGTTGATGTAATCAATAAAGAATTAGTATAAACGAGTCGCAGTAAACATTGATTTTTTGTTAATTTATTCAAACAGGATCTGAACCAGATCATCGCTTAATTATATCTCGTAAGCGGACCCAGCAAAATTCAACAAAAATCGTTTTCAATGTCCATCATAAATTAGCAGAAGAAGCGTCTTCCTTAAACGTATTTTAATAATAAAAACAACTGGTTTAAGATTTTTTTCCTTTTATCTCATTAATGGTATTCAATAGACTTGATGATTTTAATGTGTTATGTTTAATTAACAAAAAAACTATTTTATTAATTAAAAACATAAATCTTTTATAATTAAATCAAAATCATGTGGCAAATTCTGGAATTGCGTCGGTAAAATGAATATCAATAAAAGATTGAATCAAGAGATCTATAGTGAAATACACAAAGGTGATGGAAAAATGAACTAATCCAAGAAGAGAGTAGAAGTAGATGATTAGCTATGGCAACATCGAACTTGTGAATGAACTTACTCATCTGGGAAGCGAATTTACTGATATTGTGAATGTTAACAAAATCTCTTACTTCCTGTAATCTGACTTAAAATTTAAACTTATACACAGGAAAACGAAAGTTAAGATTTATAAAACAATAAAAATATTCTCATGGATCAAAAACAATAGCATTTTTCGTGTAGTTTAAGCTTCTGTGACGTAAATTGATCAATTGTAATTTTTTAGTCCAGGGCGAATTTTTTAATCCATGTCGACAAAAACCTTGAAATGGCGCATCTCATCTGAGACTAAAACTACCAACTATAAAAATATTCTCATGGATCAGAAAAATAGCATTTTTTGTGCAGTTTGAACTCCTGTAACTTAAATTGACCAATTGCAATTTTTTAGTCCAGGGCGAATTTTTTCATCCATGTCGACAAAAACCTTGAAATGGCGCATCTCATCTGAGACTAAAACTACCAACTATAAAAATATTCTCATGGATCAGAAAAATAGCATTTTTTGTGCAGTTTGAACTCCTGTAACTTAAATTGACCAATTGCAATTTTTTAGTCCAGGGCGAATTTTTTCATCCATGTCGACAAAAACCTTGAAATGGCGCATCTCATCTGAGACTAAAACTACCAACTATAAAAATATTCTCATGGATCAGAAAAATAGCATTTTTTGTGCAGTTTGAACTCCTGTAACTTAAATTGACCAATTGCAATTTTTTAGTCCAGGGCGAATTTTTTCATCCATGTCGACAAAAACCTTGAAATGGCGCATCTCATCTGAGACTAAAACTACCAACTATAAAAATATTCTCATGGATCAGAAAAATAGCATTTTTTGTGCAGTTTGAACTCCTGTAACTTAAATTGACCAATTGCAATTTTTTAGTCCAGGGCGAATTTTTTCATCCATGTCGACAAAAACCTTGAAATGGCGCATCTCATCTGAGACTAAAACTACCAACTATAAAAATATTCTCATGGATCAGAAAAATAGCATTTTTTGTGCAGTTTGAACTCCTGTAACTTAAATTGACCAATTGCAATTTTTTAGTCCAGGGCGAATTTTTTCATCCATGTCGACAAAAACTTTGAAATGGCGCATCTCATCTGAGACTAAAACTACCAACTATAAAAATATTCTCATGGATCAGAAAAATAGCATTTTTTGTGCAGTTTGAACTCCTGTAACTTAAATTGACCAATTGCAATTTTTTAGTCCAGGGCGAATTTTTTCATCCATGTCGACAAAAACCTTGAAATGGCGCATCTCATCTGAGACTAAAACTACCAACTATTAAAATATTCTCATGGATCAGAAAAATAGCATTTTTTGTGCAGTTTGAACTCCTGTAACTTAAATTGACCAATTGCAATTTTTTAGTCCAGGGCGAATTTTTTAATCCATGTCGACAAAAACCTTGAAATGGCGCATCTCATCTGAGACTAAAACTACCAACTATAAAAATATTCTCATGGATCAGAAAAATAGCATTTTTTGTGCAGTTTGAACTCCTGTAACTTAAATTGACCAATTGCAATTTTTTAGTTCAGGGCGAATTTTTTCATCCATGTCGACAAAAACCTTGAAATGGCGCATCTCATCTGAAACTAAAACTACCAACTATAAAAATATTCTCATGGATCAGAAAAATAGCATTTTTTGTGCAGTTTGAACTCCTGTAACTTAAATTGACCAATTGCAATTTTTTAGGCCAGGGCGAATTTTTTCATCCATGTCGACAAAAACCTTGAAATGGCGCATCTCATCTGAGACTAAAACTACCAACTATAAAAATATTCTCATGGATCAGAAAAATAGCATTTTTTGTGCAGTTTGAACTCCTGTAACTTAAATTGACCAATTGCAATTTTTTAGGCCAGGGCGAATTTTTTCATCCATGTCGACAAAAACCTTGAAATGGCGCATCTCATCTGAGACTAAAACTACCAACTATAAAAATATTCTCATGGATCAGAAAAATAGCATTTTTTGTGCAGTTTGAACTCCTGTAACTTAAATTGACCAATTGCAATTTTTTAGTCCAGGGCGAATTTTTTCATCCATGTCGACAAAAACCTTGAAATGGCGCATCTCATCTGAGACTAAAACTACCAACTATAAAAATATTCTCATGGATCAGAAAAATAGCATTTTTTGTGCAGTTTGAACTCCTGTAACTTAAATTGACCAATTGCAATTTTTTAGTTCAGGGCGAATTTTTTCATCCATGTCGACAAAAACCTTGAAATGGCGCATCTCATCTGAGACTAAAACTACCAACTATAAAAATATTCTCATGGATCAGAAAAATAGCATTTTTTGTGCAGTTTGAACTCCTGTAACTTAAATTGACCAATTGCAATTTTTTAGTCCAGGGCGAATTTTTTAATCCATGTCGACAAAAACCTTGAAATGGCGCATCTCATCTGAGACTAAAACTACCAACTATAAAAATATTCTCATGGATCAGAAAAATAGCATTTTTTGTGCAGTTTGAACTCCTGTAACTTAAATTGACCAATTGCAATTTTTTAGTTCAGGGCGAATTTTTTCATCCATGTCGACAAAAACCTTGAAATGGCGCATCTCATCTGAAACTAAAACTACCAACTATAAAAATATTCTCATGGATCAGAAAAATAGCATTTTTTGTGCAGTTTGAACTCCTGTAACTTAAATTGACCAATTGCAATTTTTTAGGCCAGGGCGAATTTTTTCATCCATGTCGACAAAAACCTTGAAATGGCGCATCTCATCTGAGACTAAAACTACCAACTATAAAAATATTCTCATGGATCAGAAAAATAGCATTTTTTGTGCAGTTTGAACTCCTGTAACTTAAATTGACCAATTGCAATTTTTTAGTCCAGGGCGAATTTTTTAATCCATGTCGACAAAAACCTTGAAATGGCGCATCTCATCTGAGACTAAAACTACCAACTATAAAAATATTCTCATGGATCAGAAAAATAGCATTTTTTGTGCAGTTTGAACTCCTGTAACTTAAATTGACCAATTGCAATTTTTTAGTTCAGGGCGAATTTTTTCATCCATGTCGACAAAAACCTTGAAATGGCGCATCTCATCTGAAACTAAAACTACCAACTATAAAAATATTCTCATGGATCAGAAAAATAGCATTTTTTGTGCAGTTTGAACTCCTGTAACTTAAATTGACCAATTGCAATTTTTTAGGCCAGGGCGAATTTTTTCATCCATGTCGACAAAAACCTTGAAATGGCGCATCTCATCTGAGACTAAAACTACCAACTATAAAAATATTCTCATGGATCAGAAAAATAGCATTTTTTGTGCAGTTTGAACTCCTGTAACTTAAATTGACCAATTGCAATTTTTTAGTCCAGGGCGAATTTTTTCATCCAAGTCGACAAAAACCTTGAAATGGCGCATCTCATCTGAGACTAAAACTGCCAACTATAAAAATATTCTCATGGATCAGAAAAATAGCATTTTTTGTGCAGTTTGAACTCCTGTAACTTAAATTGACCAATTGCAATTTTTTAGTCCAAGGCGAATTTTTTCATCCATGTCGACAAAAACCTTGAAATGGCGCATCTCATCTGAGACTAAAACTACCAACTATAAAAATATTCTCATGGATCAGAAAAATAGCATTTTTTGCGCAGTTTGAACTCCTGTAACTTAAATTGACCAATTGCAATTTTTTAGTCTAGGGCGAATTTTTTCATCCATGTCGACAAAAACCTTGAAATGGCGCATCTCATCTGAGACTAAAACTAGCAACTATAAAAATATTCTCATGGATCAGAAAAATAGCATTTTTTGCGCAGTTTGAACTCCTGTAACTTAAATTGACCAATTGCAATTTTTTAGTCCGACAAAAATATTCTTTGTATGTCGACAAAAACCTTGAAATGGCGCATCTCATCTGAGACTAAAACTAGCAACTATAAAAATATTCTCATGGATCAGAAAAATAGCATTTTTTGCGCAGTTTGAACTCCTGTAACTTAAATTGACCAATTGCAATTTTTTAGTCCAGGGCGAATTTTTTCATCCATGTCGACAAAATCCTTGAAATAGCGCATCTCATCTGAGACTAAAACTAGCAACTATAAAAATATTCTCATGGATCAGATAAATAGCATTTTTTATGCAGTTTGAACTCCTGTGACTTAAATTGACCAATTACAATTTTTTAGTCCAGGGCGAATTTTTTTAATCCATTTCGACAAAAACCTTGAAATGACACATCTCACCTCGGAATAAATCTAGCAACTATAAAAATATTTTCATGGATCTGAAAATTAGCATTTTTCGCGCCCTTTAAGCTCATGCGACTTAAATTGATCAATTGTAATTTTTTAGTCCAGGGCGAATTTTTTTAATACATGTTGACTACGGAAAAAATCTTCAAATCGCGCATCTCTCTTGAACTAAATCTATCAAGTTTAAAAACATTCTCATATTCTCAGAAAAATAACATTTTTCGATCAGTTTAAGCTCCAGTGACTTAAATTTTTTTAATTTTTAAAATATATTTTTTTTATATATATGTGGACAAAAACGATATTAACGAAATTTGTACACGATATTAACAAAATGTTAACACTCCACCAGACCATTTCATAAAGGCTTTTATGTCTTATTTATTTTGTGTTCATTTATAAATTTTTAATAGATAATTCTTTACTACTTTTGATGGAATTTTTAATTATTTTATACTTAATAGATAGACAAAATAGGCACAGATAAGGTGGAACAATATTTTAATATTGGTTGTTAATAATTTTTGTTCTCGTAAAAGGGGTGGTAGTCCAGAATAGGTTGGGATTCTCTGGTCTAAATGAATTAAATTGCAAGGGGTCTAAATTGAAAAAAAAATCAGAGACCTTTGTGGTTTCTATGTTAAAATCCAAATATTGTAATTTAATATTTTTTAGTTGAAATAGAAAACCTTTAAAAGTCGAAAAACTTCAAAGATAAAACGATAGAAAACGATCCATTAGTTGAAAACAATTTCAGATTGTTCGTTTGTAAAGTTTTTGAGATATACAGTAAAAAACTTCGAAAAAGTTTAAATAAGTTTGGGGGTCGTAAGGAAAATAAAGTTTGTCTCTATTCGTCGCAAACAGGACCAGTTCAATTTGTAAAATTATTTCGCACTTCGAACGTGTTCGGTACACGTGCCAGCGTTAACTGTTGCTAACGTGGCCTTCCGCAAAAAACAATCAGAGAAGCACTTGAATATTTCTACATATATTTATCGGATAAAATGCCCTGGAAAAGGTATTAAGAGGGTATCAGTTTCGATACTGTTTTGCATTTTACGCTAATTACATTTTTTTTCGATGTTTCGCTTCTACTTACACGTGCAGTGAATATTGCTCGCATCAGAAAGTATTAAGATTGATTTTAACATTTTGTAATAAAGTTTAAACAAATAATATTAATAAAATGTAATAAATAAATACATCGTAAACTTAACCAACGATTCTTTACATTATTTTGAACAAAAAGTTTTCTTAAAATATGCATCCTAGAAGAATACTATATTATTTTGTTTTTATAATTCACAAAATCGCCAATTGTTCGAAAAATTCAGTTTTTTTTTCATTGTTCTCTCGAAAATAAAATGCAATATGTATAAAGCCATTAATTCTGTACTTTTTGGAATACATTTGGTTTGTTTTTAACAAAAAATGGAAAACTTCTGCATTAATATCGTTTAATATCAAAGTTGAAATTACTAGCACTAATTTTTACACATTACAACACATTTTAGATCATTCACGTCACATTAAAAAATGCTTGATCAATTGTTTTATTAAATTTACGTATGGTTCTAATTTATTTTCTCGAATACTTTGTAAAAATCCCGGTACATTTCTACTCTGGTTGTTCCGTAAAATAACAAGCATATTCGCTTAGAGAATACAATTTGATTTTAATTAGACTTTACATATACTGAAAAAATTTTTGTCTACCAACGCATGGAATCATCTCAATTAGATAATAATCAATTGCCTATCTCTGCTCAACTGCCAGCATGCGCCAACAGATTCTAAAATTTCAGCGTCATCAGCAGAATTCAAGTTGAATGCAAAGAAAGCAGTTGATGATGGCACCACGTTGAAGTACGGGTGAAAGATCTGTGTAATAAATATTACTCTCTACGGCTCTGCTACGCTATAATGTGGGCATACCTGGTCAAAAAGTAAGATGGATTGTTATTCAGTTCTTGTATATATATTATTATTAGGTGCGTATAGACCCGGTTGGATCATGCAAAGCATTCTGACTCATTTTCGAGTATTATTTCTGATCCTCCACACCTCTCTCATCCTTTCTCCGTGGATTCTCTTTCTCTTCTTCGTCCACTTTGTTCCCGATCTCTTAGAAACTTCGCTCTCTGATGCAACGTTCCACATATGTATTTTGTTTCTGTACGTTCATCTAACCTCAATCTCTGTCGGACCCATTTGTGCCTTTCCCAGATCAGATCTGACTTGTGTGATCCATGGTACTGTTGACTTGACTCCTTGTATGTATGTAAGAGTTCTGTTGGTTAGTCTTGTCGGTGGGAGTCTACTGATATGTCCATAGAATTTCAACCTTCTTTTTCTTATGTCCGCCACTAAGTTGGACATTGTCTCTGTCGTTTGTCGAAAATGTAGTCTGTATCCTCCTCTGTCAGTTTTGGGTCGAGAATTTTTCTCATAATTTTACATTCTTCTTTTAGTATGTTTTCTATGCCGCTTTGTATATGAAGTGTAAGTGTCTCGCTTGGGTATAGTACTTTTGGCTTGATTACTGTGTTGTAGCGTCTTATTTTTGCGTATATTGGTAGGCATTTCTAATTGTAGATATTGTGTGTCTTGCCGTATGCCCTCTTCATCTTCTGTAATCGAGTCTTCTGTGCTATCTTCTCTCCTCCTGTGGGTTCGAGGATCTCACCTAGGTGTTTGAAGTGAGTGATTCTATTTATTTTGCCGTATTTGGTTTTCAAGTTTTGGACATCTAATTTTGAGCAGAAGAATTCGGTTTTTGAAAGGAGATTTGTAGGCTGACTTTCTCTGTACATTCCTTGAGGACTTCGATCTGTTTGGTTGCCCTTTTTTCATTGTCTGCGAGTATAGCTAGGTCGTCTGCGAATGCCAGGCATGCTATTTTTATGTTGGTTTTGGATCGTCCGAGTCGTATTAGTTTCCACTGTCCTTGCTTTTTCAGTTCTTTTTCCCATTCCCTTATGACTTTGTCCAGGACCAAGTTGAAGAGGAGTGAGGATAATCCATCTCCTTGGCGTACTCCAGATTAAACCAGGAAGGGTTCAGAAATTTCTTCCATAAATTTCACTTTAGAGGTTGTGTCAGTCAGTATCTGCTTGATCAATCGTGGTGTTTTGGGGTCGAGTCCTTGTTCTTCTAGGATGTTGAACAGAGATTTTCGGTCGATGCAGTCATATGCTTTCTTGAAGTCCACGAAGGTGCAGATGATTGGGACGTATATATATATATATATATATATATATATATATATATATATATATATATATATATATATATATATATATATATGACTACTATTCCATGACTTCTGAAAACAGTTTTATACCATTTCGCTCGTTATCTTAGAAGTTATTGCGTCTTTTGTAGTTTTAAAAAAAATTGACAACAATTTTATAAAATGGTTTGGCAGTCAGGTATTTCAAGAAACGTCTTTGACTATCCTCAAATGTTTTTATCTGACAAAATAAATCTTAAAATACTTCGTGTTGTATCTAGTGGATTTTACCACAAATTCCAAGATCCTCAGCATCGAACTGGCCACCTGCTGATTATGGTGATCGAACGACAGTTTTTTATACATAAAGACATGAAGGTCCCAAACAATTCCGCAATCCTTCGAAGTATTCTATTAATCTTAAAGGAAAATATATTTTTTTACATTTGGTAATATTTACATGGAACCCATTTGAAAGGGACTGAACATATTTAAATATATTCAACTAAACTATCTTAATTTTTATGTATATTAAAGAAGTAGTAGCGAATATTGAAATATCGAACATCCAGTCAGTTTTGCGTCAACCAGACAAGGATGCATCTTATCGCCGACTATATTGAACATTTATGGTGAATATATCATGGTCTCAGTATTGGTGGTGTTAAAATAACTAACTTAACATTTGCCGATGACACAAAACTTCCTACGAGATCGGTCGAGGAACTGATCTTAATTATTAAAAAAATAAATGGTGAAAGACGTCTCTACGGACTAGAAATAAACGGTTAAGTTAGTAAGATATTTCGTCTATTTTGGGGCTTTAATATCGATACAAGGGTGGTAACACTCACGAGATCAACAGAAGATGCAAAATGGCAAAAAATACAATGATAAATTTGCAGAAGATCTGGAGCGATAAAGACATAATACCGATCACAAAGAAATATATAGTAAAAGGCTAAATTTTTTTCGAATTGCTATATCCCGCTGAAACATGTACCATTAAAAAAACAAGACCTCAAGTGCATTGATTCTTTTGTACTTTAGTGCTAGAGATGGGTCTTCGCGTTCCATGGACTGCCAGATGAACAAACACATTCATTATTCAAAAAATTAATCATCCCATAATACTATTCCAAATTATTCATGAATTTTATTACTATTTCAAATTACTACTATTCCAAATATTACATTATTACATTATTACATTATTACATTATTACATTATTACATTATTACATTATTATATTATTACATTATTACATTATTACATTATTACATTATTACATTATTACATTATTACATTATTACATTATTACATTATTACATTATTACATTATTACATTATTACATTATTACATTATTACATTATTACATTATTACATTATTACATTATTACATTATTACATTATTACATTATTACATTATTACATTATTACATTATTACATTATTACATCATTACATTATTACATTATTACATTATTACATTATTACATTATTACATTATCACATTATTACATTATTACATTATTACATCATTACATTATTACATTATTACATTATTACATTATTACATTATTACATTATTACATTATTACATTATTACATTATTACATTATTACATTATTATATTATTATTCCAAATTATTCATGAAAGATTTTTCCGCTACATTGAATGGAGGGGCGGTAGCAATCTCAAAAGGCTGCTTCTGTAGGGATAGATGGAGGATTCTATATCATGCGACACACCTCCAAAATGGACATCAAAATTAAAGACCTAACTGCTTCATCTCTCCAATATGCAACCTTGGAAGCCAGAAATAGATAATGCTGACCAGAAGTAGTCCGAAAAGGCTGCAAATTGAATGGGTTTCCATAGATCGCGACTTTTCCGAAAAGAAGAATTCAAAAAAGAATTTTATAACACAAAAAAAGCCATTCAAAATTAAAGATGTGGATTTGAAAGGCATTAAAGAGTAAATTATGTATTTAAGAAATTGACAAGCATTGACAACATTCTTCTAAATGCGGTAAATATTTTGAAACTAAGACACAAAAAGCAGTTACGCAGATTAGTTATATAAGCAGATAGTTGAACATTATTACATAAAGGCTTCTCCATTATCATTTATCCTGATTGTCCTAAACAATCTACTATTATCCTTTGGAAATAACCGTTAAATGTACTAATGGAAATAGATTTAAACGAATCTAAGGCAGATAATATTATTATTATACAATCAATAGCATTATTTTGTAAAGATTATTGTTTTAAATAAATAAACCGTACAGTCATTACACGATACAATGCTGCTTTTACCGGAATAGGTATGAATAAAGTTGGATAATCTCGAAACAACGAAGCAATTTGCGTCATATCGGTTATTCCGAAAAGCCATCCTCTACAAACAAAAAAAATATCCACTTTAGCTCCTATTTTTAATAATTGATTTTTTTATTTTTGCAACTTGATTTGTTAATAATGCTTTATCTCTTATTTAAAAAACCATCAACACTGGCAGTGGATATCTTCAATATGTTTAAATGCTTTTACTTAAGATTTTTATCTGTGGTTGCCCTTTCATCCGAAAAGTTCATAGGATTTTCCATTAGTTAGAGGAAAGTGACCAAAGATGGAATACCATTTTGTGGCATAAAAACACTATCATGAATTGAAGGCTCTTAATAATAATCATACTCGGTCATATATCTTGCATTATCTTAGTGACAGTCTTGTTTTCTTAGTTAGTTAGCTATTTATAGAATAGACACCCAAATATGGAATATGAAAATAACACACAAAGTTAAAAAAAAAAATAACAAAAATAGTAACATCATTATATAAGAGAACTTGGGACTTCTACTTGCATAAATCATAAACGAAAGTCACAATCTCTGGATCAGCGCAGTCATGATGTGCCCAAAGCTCATGTTTATCCTTGAGTATCTTCAGAAAACAGTCCCTGACAGAACATACATTCGGGGTCCGCTGAGTTGTTCTCTTATTATGGCATCAGGCTCACTGTCTGTATTAAACTGGACTCCATCTGCCTTAGTATTCTTTTTCTCTTCCTTTTTGTTTTCTGTTTTTTCTTATTATATTTCTTGGCCAATTTCTATTTTTTTTCGATTTTTTTCTTACTTTTCTCGATGAAATCATTTTTATATGGTGAATAAGTGATTACTGCTGCCACATCAGCTTTCCTTCCTCGGTTAGATACTATTCTCTTTTTTGTTGGAACTGGACTTACGTTATAAGGAGACACAAAATCAAGATTGTTACGATCAAGTCTGAAAGTTAAAGGATCAGGTTCATAATGTGTTTCAAGTCTAAGTTCGGCGGCTGAAGTATTATTTGAAGTAGAATTGTTACCCGGTGAACTAGAATTGGTAGTGGATGGTCCTTCTTCAATCATGGGGTTTGATTTTGTCGATATGATATTTACTGTACAATCATCTTTTACAGTATCTTGTTGCACAGCAATAAAGTCAACATCGCTGAATAAGGTTTTAATTAATGGCCAGAATCTTGTAACCTGGAACCCACTTACATCAGTCGCGCCTATTTTGTACTTTTAAATAAGCGTTGCCAAATATTTCTACAATGTCAAAAGGACTTAATGCTCTGTTATTGTTTCTAATCCAGATTTGTATTTGTTTCCATAAAAGTTTTGTATAAAGGCTGGAGCTGGTGTATATCATACCAGTTCTCCATACCCAGAAATGATTAAAATGTTGTTGATTTCAGTTAAATATTATTTATATTTAACGCTCTGGTATTCAGTTTATATATATATATATATATATATATATATATATATATATATATATATATATATATATATATATATATATATATATAGTTTTTTGACTTCTTGTATAACGTGTCCATTTATAAGCCATCCGACGAGAAGTTGGCGAAAATATGAGTATTTTGATTATGGAGAGGGACTCCCTATTCTTGACGAGACAGCATATGTCGGTACCCTGATGAATCTAACCACCAACAGACGAAACATGTGCCCTCCAACGTAAGGGATAGGTGGGGTTTCCTCCCGGTCATAGCATAGTGATCAGCCTCAGCATAGTGATCAGATAATAATAGTCTTTATGATGATCAGAATAATCTTTGAAGTTTGAACAACTATAATTAATCATTGTGCTTGAGTGTTCCATTACCCGAATTGCCCCATCCACAATATTGTTTAAGTTATAACAAAGTAAAACATCATTTACTCTATCTGCTGTCATTTCACCGCAAATAATTATTTTATAGTTTTTGGGTAAAAAAAAGCCATGTAATCATGGTAATAAGTTTGCTATTTATGGCCCATTCTGTTTAATACTTTCAAAGATTACATTATCAGTGGAAAATCATTCTAAATAACCGGAATTTAATACCAAAAATGTCCCTGTTCGAAATTAAACAAAATATAAAGCCATTCCAAACCCATAAACGGTTTCTGTTATATTTGCATGTATAATCACGCTGCGCGAAACAAAACATTCAGCCTAATCAGGTAAAATTAATCTAAATATTTGGTAAAACCTTCGGAACGATACGCAAGAACTATTTAAAATTCAAGATGGCAACCTACGGTTTTCTTGATCTGACCTCAGCGCCGATGTTAGTAGCGCGAATTCTTGCAGTTTTCGTATAAATATAGTTTTCGAAGCCGAAAACACCATCAGTTTCATCAAACTAGTTAACACCACAACACATCAAACATGTACAAGCTTGTAAGTAGCTCTGTAATCGAAGATTTTTTTATTTCAGTCTATCTTCAAAACAGAAAATATTCGTTTTCATTTTTGACTTATTTCAATTTTTCAATTTCAAAATTTCAATTTTCAAGTTTTCTTTGTTTAATTTTTCTTCTAATTTAAATTTATTTTGGCTTCAGAGTAATTCCCTCTCATTGCAATACGCTTATTCCAATGATTTTTCTAGTTTTCGAAACACTTTTTATTTTCGACTTCTGTTATTTCCTTCTAAGTGTCCAGCCAAGTATTTTGAATGACTTTTATAGACCAAAAATGAGGCCCACAAAGTGGTTTCTTCAATCGAAGGAATAGAAAGGTCACACAGTGCCATATCTGGTGAATATGGTGCATGTGAAACTATTTGTTTGATTTTTAGTCAGAAATTAATGAAACATTTTTGCGGTAACGGAGGGTGAGTTAGGTTGTTCATCAAAATTAATTAAAATGATCCAACTAATTTTGTAGTTATACAAGGTTCTCGATTTAGGCAACCTTTTCTTTATTGGTTGATGTGGAAGACCTTCTTGAACGAGGCTTATCATCAACTGCGTTTTTACAATTATGGAAGTTTTTTAAACAGTTTTTAGACATAGAATCTTCCAATTCTCCAGATCTAATGTCATCCGATTATTCTCTATCCCCCTCAAATCTTCTATTGGAACCTTTGGTGTGAAAAATGAAACTCAAGGAGATTTACTGCTAAATACCACATCACTATCGACGACTAACTAGCTCGACGAGCCTTTCCCTAACCATGTTAGCATCATTAGGAGATAATTTAATCTATGTTAACATCATCTATGGTAGTAATATCAAGAGATGATTCAATTAATCTAGATGATTTAATCAACCAAATCTCCTGGTGATGGTAACGTGCGTCGGGAAGTTAAATAAATATTATGTAGTGTTTAGTTTTAATTAAGTTCGAGTTTAGTTTATCCCTTAACCTAAAAGAAGAGAAACAGTGAACTTATTTATCCGTCGACGAAGACGTAATGAGGGCTATGATTTTTTTATTTAGTTTAGTGTATAAATAACTTTTTATTTATTTTTTTCTAGTTCGTATTCGCTGCCATCTTGGCTGTTGCTTTCGCCGTACCAACCCCTGAAGCCAAAGCTGACCCCAAGGCTAAACCCGGTCTAATTGCTGCGCCAGCTGTAGCATACAGTGCTCCACTGGTAGCTGCCGCCCCTGCAGTAGCCGCCTACAGTGCTTCTGTTGTAGCTGCTCCTCTCGCCTACAGTGCCTATCCTGCTTATTCCGCTTATTCAGCTTATGCCTCCCCATACGTAGCAGTTCTTTAAGTGGACAAAATAGGATACCGTAAAACAAACAGCGCTTGTATTTCTGGATGTTCGATTTTTCTTGGATAAATGATTTTGGATTCTTTTATTGTGATTTTTAAAAATTAAAATAAATGTTTAGCAAAAAAAAATTATTCTTCAATTACAGACGTCACTTCAAATGTTCTGGTAATTTAACAATCCTGATGGAATACTAAATTAAAGACAACTAACACACAGAGCTTTACCACCGCTTTCACCAATATATTTAAGGTTATTTGAAACAAAACATCAGTTAACATCATCAGGAGATTCATTCTAATGCTAAACCTAAACTATAATGTATGTATATGAAAACTGTACCTGATGAAGCGTATAAAAATCATAAACGGTTAATAAGTTCGATTGATATTTCAAAACAAAAGTTGACTGCATAGAACAGATGCTGTATAGTAATTCATGGATTTCTTACATTTTACTGTTTGAATACTGTCCAATAAGTCACTAATGAATATTTGCCAGCAAAGATCATTAGACTACTGCGGGAAATACCATACTCAACTAACAGTATGCGACGTTTGCCGCTTCTGTTCAACACTGTCATTGACACCATCATGAGAAAACTGCTCACTTATAGACGGGGAGTTCAGTATGACATCAACTTTTTTATTTTAGATCACATATTTGCTGACGAAAGTGCACTTTTTACAGATGCTTATATAGGGCGATTTTTTCAGTGTGTCTGAACTTTAAATGCGAATAAAATAACAAAAATTAGATGACTTATTCATTGGTGTTAATGATTGAAAATAATTTCGGGCAAATGTCTGCCGCAGCTACTTCTGGCAAAGATTATCCTGTCAATTCAGTTTCCGAACACTTTTTGAAGCGATTGGGGTAGTATATCCGCAATTGTCTGAGTTATGTTGGCTTCCAAGGCTGCAATAGTTGTTGGTTTATCGACATATAACACATATTTAACATAACCCTAAAGAATATAATCTAAAGGAGTTAAATCACATGACCTTGGTGGACCATTGTTGTGCAATAAGTCGATGGTTGCGCAGTATGACATGTAGAGCCGTTCTGTTGGAACCACATTTCCTCCAGATCAATAGCACTCAAATTCGAAATAAAATAATCATGGATCATCGTTCTGTAATAATCCCCATTAACGGTAACATGTTTTCCAGCTTGATTTTTAGATAATTATGACCCAATGATGCCACCGGGGTACAATCCGCACCACACGGTTAATTTTTTTAGATGCTACGGTAATTGTTGGAGCACTTGCGGATTATTTTTACTCCAAATGCGGCAATTTTATTTATAAACATAATCATTTAGCCAAAAAATGAGTTTTGTCGCTGAACAAAATGTTGCGGTTATATTCTGGCTCAAGATACAATTTTGATCCCATTCGCTGAAAGTACGACACAAAGGATGGTCTTGCGGCTAGAGTTCTTGGACAAGCTGGATCTTGTAATGCATTAAACTAAGTTTTTTACTAAACTTGAAGAGATTTACTACTAAACATCAAAACGCTTATTTTTGTTTGAACTGCTCGACGCACGTTTCGCTAACCATGTTAGCATCATCAGGAGATGATTTAATCTAAGATCAGATTAAATCATCTAACATGGTTAGCGAAACGTGCGTCGAGCAGTTAAAAAAAGCGTTTTGGTGTTTAGTGGTAAATCTGTTCAAGTTTAGTGTTTCACACCAAAGGTTCCAACAGAAGAATTGATCTAAGATCTTTACGTAAAATTTTTTCACGTAGTCGACGATTTGATAAATTTGGATCTTCATTGACACTGCCAGTCACAGAGGTGAGGCCATTGTTTTTGTTTTAATATCGAGAAGCGTGAATTTGATAATAAATTTCGACAATTTGCAAGAGTTGCTCTGATATTAAACTTCCACGATTATCTGTCAGACAATACTGAATAATGTTGACACTAGAGGCGTGAAAAACCATAATTCGTTTCGTACTCTACCTATCAATTACCATATCTCCTACCCTATATCTCCTATTGATCCACTTCTCTCTCTCCACTCACCCTCAGTTTATTCCCTATCAAGAAACCTGTCCCAAGTCTTCTCTCCATTAAATTGACATTCTCTCACACTCTCTATGACCTGACACCTTCAATACCATTTACAATGAAGCCTCAAAATCAGAAGTGGAGAAGCGGAGGCTAGCACTACATTCCTTCATGGCGAGTACTGAAGTCGTCGCCTTCACTCGCTTTGTAATGTCCCTAACCACGAATGATTGGTATTATGAATGTCCTTTACTTTTCTTTGCCAAAAATTTGGACGTTAATATCTACAATGTCTCTAATACTTTCACGAAGATTACTAAGTACAATTACAAAAGAGGCTAATAAGCGAAATAATATGAAAACTAAAAAAACTTAACAAACTTAAAACAAATGGTTATACCCATACGTAAAGGGCGCGATTTTTTAAAAGTTGCCATACTTTCTGATCATAGTTGTATGTAACAGTTTAATTTCCATCAACAATAAAACAATTTTGCAAACAAATGTAATTATATCAAATATATTTCTTTCATGTGAACGTCTAGAGATGATTTAATTCACTGCATGTCAGATACAGATCATTCCTATGTAAATTTCTCATCATGAAACCAAGCAGATGGTTAATGACGTAATCCATACCTTTTGGATGATATTTCATGACTAAAAGTCCCACGAGGCCGTTCGATGCATAGCTGTTGAGTTAGATTATTTTTTAATTCATTGTAAATTGCAGTATAATCTTCATCGAGCTAATTTTTTAATCCAATATTAATAAAACCGTTTGGCACATTTTTGGTCTGTCAGTACTATGTACCATAAAAGAAAATGTCAAATCTAACAGTGGTAGTGTTAAATAAACGTCTAAATAGAGTTCAATTAACTAAACCTCAGGATTATCTAATTGAGGGAGCATCTGCTGTAAACTATGTAAGTAATATAAATGAAAAAAGTGAGACTTTTTTTTCTAAACATGTGTTTTATTGTCAGGCAAAAAGATCACAATAAAAGAATCCAAAATCATTTATCCAAGAAAATCATTATCCAGAAATATGAGCGGGGTGTCGTCAATGCGATCGCGTTTTGTCCATTTAAAGTACTGCTACGTATGGAGAAGCATAAGGTGAATAAGCTGAATAAGCCGAATAAGCAGGATAGGCGCTGTAGGCAAGAGGAGCGGCAGCAGCTACAACAGGAGCACTGTAGGCGGTTACTGCAGGGGCGGCAGCAACAAGTGGGGCACTGTACGCTACAGCTGGAGCTGCAATCAGACCGGGTTTAGCCTCAGGGTCAGCTTTGGCCTCAGGGGTTGGTACGGCGAAGGCAACAGCCAAGATGGCAACAAATACGAACTAAAAAAAAAAAATATATATTTATCTGAGGTAGCCGATACTTGATGGAAATTCATTTTAAATAAAAAACCAAGATATAGAACCAAATAAGTCTTCAGTTTAATTTAGTGTGTATTTGAAAAAGACACTGTGTGTCGAAACAATTGTCATACGTACAAGTTTTAAATATAGTGGAAATTTTGATATTAATCTTGGTTTTTTATTCAAAATAAATTTAAATTTAATAAATACTTACAAATTTGTACATAATTAAAGTTGTTTATTGACTAGTTTGATAAAACTGATAGTGTCTTCTGCGCGGACACCAGTATTTATATGAAAACTATACTGCTTCGCGCCATTGACACCGACGTTGAGGTCAAACATATAGTGTAAAACCGTAGGTTGCCATTTCGAATATTAATTGATTCTTGCGTATCGTTTTGAGTGACTTAGGAAATATTTCAGATTGCTCAGTTTTGCTACATTCACCAGAGAATTTTTGAGCACATCACAGTGAATTGATCTTTCCCTTTTGTAGAAGAGAAATATTATTAAGGAAATACACGTCGAGAAACTGCAGAAACAGAAACCTCTAGAAACAGGGAATGTGGTCATAGTTTTAATTCGACTGATGCAAAAGTGTGTCCCATGTTTTTGAAACATATTTAAGAAGCATTTTTTTACTAAAAATTAAATTTAATCGATAGTATGTGTCGTTCTGATCGTGATGATCTTTCTCGATCTCGCCGGTAGCCGCATAATCTCTCACTCATAGAACTTCTGAGGTTTCTGGTTAAAAAACTGATCCAGGTGATTTTTCAAGTCTTCAAAGGAAGTACAGTTTTTATCATCTAAACTATTTTTTGAAACGATCCAAATAATTGTACTTCGGTCGGAAGACACAAGGTTAAGAGAGTACAGGGGATGGACCAATACATGCCAGTCAGGTTGTAAAAGTTTTTTAAGGTATTCTCAAACTTGTTTTCTAATCAATCTAATTAATTTAATTAATCTATCTACAATATTCCCATTATAACCGTTCACTTCGGCTAACTCTCGAATCATTTTTATTTCTTTATTATAATTATCTATCTTTAGAGAATTATTAATTAATCTTTCTACCATAATGTTTAAACTACTGTCTTATTGTGGTCGCTGTGATTTGAATCGTTAGAAATGTATCTCGAAGTGATGCTGTTCTTTCCAAAAATATCAAATTATAATCTATTTTATTATTCGGAGATAAATTAAAATATCCCAAATGGCAATATGTCATTGTTTTTGAGTTCATGTGAATCTTATAGTTAGGTATTTATAATTTAAGTTTTTAACAAAATTTTTATTTTCATTTTTTTTAATATCGAGAATTGCAAAAACGCTCCGTCATCAATAAATCAATTCAATCTGATTGAATCATAATGATGGTAACATGGTTAGCGAAATGCGCGTCGAGAATTAAGAAAAAAAAGATTTCGTATTTAAGGGTAAATCTCTTCAGTTTAGTGTAACAGAGTACGTTAAGCATACCTAAAGATCCATACTATATGGATATAAAGAACATATTGTATACATTAGGCATGGGAGAAATCTTGTGTTGCCAAATATGCAATCCTAAAGACGATATACAAGATGCCTCTCGCATCAAACAAGACATTTAAAAAACACATATTTATTTTTTCGGCAAGAATCATTATTTTTATTCAAAATAGTCTCCTTGGGCGTCAGTACAACATTTTGCACGGTCAATTAGATTGACGAATGCATTTTTGAGTTCGGTCAAAGATATGTCCTTCAAAATGCGGGTCGACGCCTTTTGAATGGCTTCAATGTCGGCATAACACTGTTCTCTCATCGATAAATGAAGTTTTTCGAATATGTAGAAGTCGCAGGGAGCCAAATCAGGCGAATACGGGGACTGATGGGACGGCGTATTATCGTTGCTGCTTTATTGACGGTATTGTGGCGGTACACGACGAATACGAGACAACGGTCGCTGAATAACACAAAGATAAAACACAGTACTGATCGTTTAACCAGGCGGAACGAACTCCTTGTGCACAATCATCTCCGAATCGTAGAAACAAATCAACATTGTTTTGATTTTTGACTTCTTGAGACGACGACTTTTCTTTGGATTTGGCTCACTCGGATGTTTCCATTCGATATTAACGATTAGTTTTTGGATCAAATTGAAAACATCACGTCTCATCACCAGTAACAATGCTGTACTTGAAGTTTTCGTCCTTTTTCGACTCCTTAATCAAGTCGTTGCAATGTAGGATTCGGAGCAATTTTTAGATCGAAATGATCGGTTAAAATGCGATGAATTGAAACTTTGACGTATTTTGACATATTGATGACGGATTGAAACATAAGACGTAGAGTAGGGTACGTTCAGAACTGCGGCGTTATTTCACATAAACTAAAAAAATCACCCTATAAGTAAGTAAGAGGAACTTTCTTCGGATTCCAGGCTTTGAAATGAAACTCTTTCTGTTTTACTGAAGGGTCTAAATTTTAGGCTCTTATGCTTTTCTTACGTTCTTTCACAACGGACACCAATGAAGAGTTAAAGCTCAAAGGGTGAAAGTTGAGGTTATCACTGAACAGTTGTCACTCAAAAAATTTTGATATCGAATGAATATGCTTGAAAAGCAGATCTGATCAGCTAGTTCCCCAGAAACCTTTAAACGGAGTTCAAGCATGCGTACAATGCTCTTGGTGTACATTGCTACAAGTAAAGGGTGTGGGAAGTATCACGCTACCTTTTCTTTCATAATATTTGTGACAGTTTGGGGTTAGGCTGTTGTGTAGTGCACACGTGCAAGTATTTTATGAGGATTTTTTAATGAAAAGGATTACTTAAATAAGCCTCAAACTTGCTCTATCTGTTACTTGTTATTAACTGTTATAATAATTGTGACGAACCAACTTAATAGTGTACTACATATTCATCATAGTGTACACAAAAATTACAAAATGAATCTAATAAAATGTTTTTTTGAGGTTACATTTTTTTGTTCCCCAGTATACATTTCGTCGGATCAATTAAATCACATGAATTTGTTTGTCTTGTAGTCCATTTGTCTGATGAATGACCATCTGTCAACAGAGCTTAATTGGTGAACAATATCGATTGCGATTTTTCGACCAGGATTTGACTTAAACAGTAACGACACGGTAAATTGTTTTAAGGTGTTCTTCCAACCAGTTTTTTTGGTCCGTTTCCTTCTGTCGTTCTGGTGTAGGTTTCAAGTTACGCGTCACATTATTGTTATGATTACCGGTAGCCCACATTGATGATAAAATCAGTATGTTTTAATTTTTATCATGGCCATTTTTTATGCTGCAATCAAGCTTTTTATTTACTTTTTAATGTTAGTAATACTTGAACTTGCATCATAGACAATTTATTTTTTTAAATGAATGGTATGACTCAAAATAAATATCCAGTAAAATAGAATGTAACTAATTTAAGGAAAACTTTATATATACTGGGGAACAAAAAATGCAACATCATGAAAAATATGTTGTTTTTAATTGATTTTGCCATGATGATTTCGTCAGAGAGCCATGTAAAGACAAAATTGCAAATAATATTTGAAATAAAAGTCAAAATATGGCAAATATTTCTAAAATTTTCAAGCGTCTGCGAGAAAACGTTTGTTTTTATTTAAAAGCTGATAAGGGAAATAAGATTGTAGTAATGGACAAATCTGATTACTTCGAACGCATTGAAAAATTAATTCAAGACGGTCGATATAAAGGATTACTTAAGAATCCATTGTCAACAATGGTTAACGAATTCAGAGATACATTGATACATTTCTATCAGCCATTCATTCTCCAACATACAACTTGGCAAAATGGTTAACAGGCGAATTTGATAATCTACCAAACCAACTACCTTCCTGTTATGTGATAAACTCAATAAAACATATCGAATAAGTCAACAACACACATCTACAGGAAGGTGACGTATCATCGTTATTTCCGGGTATCTCGATTCCACATACCTTGAAATACCTGAGGGAGTTACTCGGATTAAACGGTTTTAATAACAACATTGCTTCTGAGGCCATCTCCTTAACAAGATTGTGTTTGAAACAAAATTGTTGTCAGTTGTGTATAAACCATATAATAAATTAAGATATGTCCTGAGTAATCCAAAGGATAAAGTAAAGCAACATGAAAAGTCGGGGATTTACGAAATTAGTTGTCAAGATTGTGATCAAAGGTATATTGGGCAAATTAAAAGATCTATATTAACGAGATATAAAGAACCTGGATAAAGGACCTATTCCGTTTAGTCAATTTTTTCAATTATTAATGTAAGGCTCAGTAAACTTCACGGTTCATTATTTTTACACGCTTTATTAGGTAGGGTTATCATATAAATAGAACATAGTTTAATTTTAGAATTAGATTAAATCATCTCCTGATGATGCTAACGTGGTTTGCCGAACGTGCGTCGAGAAGTTTGGTGTTTAGTGGTAAATCTCTTCAAGTTTAGTGTTTCACACCGAAGTTTCCAATAGAAGAATTAATATATGATGGTATTATCTAATAATAAAGTAATAATAATTAAATAATCTAAATAATATAGTATAATTCATATGGTATGATGGTATTTTTTAATGAGATTGATTTTTTATTATTTTCTATACAATTTTACATTGTTTCCTTCAAAGTAGATGCCTTGGGAAGAAACACAGCGCTGAAGACGGATTGTCTACTCTTCATAGCAGTGCTGACGCTCATACAGCACGTGAAACATTGACTTTATTGCGTACACAGTCTGGAGGGAGGATGATATCCCGGAATGGGGACGTAAATTGGCCACCAAGGTCATGCGACTTGACGCCGCTAGACTATTTTTTGTGGGGCTATGTGAAGAGCAAAGCTTACGAAAATAATCCGCAAACCGTTCAACAGTTGAAAGAAGAAATTAGGCGAATAATTCGTGACATAACTCCGCAAATGTGTTCAGCAGTAATCGAGAATTTCAACAAAAGAATTGTGAGCTGCCAGAGAAGTCGTGGCGGTCATTTGACAGATGTTGTATTCCACGTATAATTGTATACTATCCAGCTTCGTACTGCCATAAATAACTTTCAGGTATCTTATGAAACGTTTCTTTTATTCGTTACTAACATTCGAAACCTCTTAATGGAATACCCTAAATATATATATATATATATATATATATATATATATATATATATATATATATATATATATATATATATATATATATATGCATCCGTCAAACTAATCGAAAAATAAGCATCGGTATTAAAATGTACATTGGAACATAAAATATAAATACCAATAATACTCTATTATTCTAGTAATAAATAAATATTGCTAAATAATGTAGGCAAAAAAAAAACCATTTGATTTGGAAATGATCTCCAAATATTTCCTTATAGTAATAAACAAACTATTAATTATGTTTTTATTATACAGGAAATATTCGGATGATATTAATCCCAATAAATTTTTTTGTTAATTTACTGAATTATTTATAAATATTTTATATGGTATAAGATAAATTCAAACCCTTCCATATATATATATATATATATATATATATATATATATATATATATATATATATATATATATATATATATACATACATGTCCAAAAATTTGGAATATTCAAACATTTCACTTTTTTATTGATATTAAGTTTTGCTTTTACTCGATACCAAATGACTAATGTGGCTAAAATTGATTTATTAATTTGGAGTGCAAAAATTACATTGTGTCAATTGCCTTGAAAAGTAATTTAAAAATTAAGAGAACAACTATCAATAAAACTAATAAGCAATACTTCCTCCAAGGGTCTATATGTATGCATATTAAGCGAGTTGGGATGCTGTCGATTAAATCATCAATTTGGGCTTGTGGAATTTTCTTCCATTGTTTACGAGCAGCATCTTTTAGTCATCGCGAAGTAAAAGGAGGATTGTTTCGTTTCTTGATGTGTGTTTTCAGAATATCCCAAGCATGTTCAAGGACGTTCATGTCAGGGGAATTTGCTGCCCATCCTAATTTGGTTATTCCCTTCTCTTCAAGAAAATTTTGTACTGCTGCAGGTCGATGAGCAGGTGCGTTGTCATCCATGAAAACAAATCCATCGCCCACTGCGCCTCGGAACAGAAGCACAACATGATTCTCTTCTCTTCTCTCTAGAACCAGTCAAACCGTGTCATCGGAGAACATCACGTTATTCCGGTTAGGACTATGGTCCACCATTCCTCAAGCCCATTGCAATCTTACATTTTTTGTTGAAGAGTTAGTTTGGGAACAGGTCAAAGGCTTCTGCGATGCAAATATACCGTTTTCAGTGTGAGCATTTTCGCTTATTGTGAAACATTTACTCCTTCAAGTCTAACAAACTCCCTTAATATACCACTGTAGATTCAAGACGATTTCTTGGAGTTATTATTGATATCTTGGAGTTATTATTGATATAACACAGTGCCACTGTGTTCATCGTTTTCTACCATTTCTGGGGCGATCCTTTTCCGATCCAATTTCCGCGATATCAATTTGATTAAAGCACTGTTGTCATAAAGCAATTACTCTTGATATGTTAAACTGAAATATCCTGGTTCCGGGCATTTTTAACCGAATTGATTCAAAATTGAAAAAGAACTGAAATAATGTATAAATACCAGTATCAAAGGAATGGGCAAAAATCGAAAAACCTGCATTATCAGTAAAACAATGCTTTTGTTATTTTCATTTAAAGACGGTCTAAAATAATAATCCATCACAATTTTTGGAGTATCAAAGGCGTAGATATCCTATTTGTGTATGTATATATATATATATATATATATATATATATATATATATATATATATATATATATATATATATATATATATATATATATAGAAAAAAATAGTGTAACGGGCTCGTGTAGGAAAATATTAAAAGGGCTAAAATTAAAAATATTAAAACTGGTTTCTGGTCTGAAGCCTAACAGAAACCGGTCTTGGGAGACGCTTGCTGGCGCTTTGGGTAGCGGTTGAAGGAATGACAAAGCACCAATGTGGAGGACGCGTAAACGTGTGTATGTATATAAGGTCACTATTATGTATATTGTCATTTTTTCTCTGATAATGCTAGAATGATAATAGCAGTTGAATTTGGCATCGTTGGAAAGAGCACTTTTTTCTGAATTCAATCTATATTTCTATATGTACATCGTTTAATTTTCGAATCATTTCTCTCCAACGATACCAATTGAATTCAATCATCTTCATCATCTATATCATCATCTGTATCATCATCTGTATCATCGTCTGTATCATCATATGTATCATTATCTGTATCATCATCTGTATCATCATCTGTATCATCGTCTGTATCATCATCTGCATCATCATCTGTATCATCATCTCTATCATCATCTGTATTATTATCTGTATACCACTCCGAAGATGTATACTACGTAGAGGATGTCGAAGTTGAAATAAGTGACTGAAAAATTACTAGATTGAGAAAAACGATCAAATTGTAAAAAATAAAGAATCTATAATATATTAGAGAAAAGATGTTATGAGTTATGAGAAAATGGATAACCAGAACAAGGGGACTATATTAAAACCAATCTCATTCGCAGAAGTCATTGTGAATGGAACTCATTCGTTTTTATCACGTAATAATTGTTTCAAACCTAATTAACAAATGAAACGTAATTAAGAACCTAAGTAGAATTATGTTAGCTAGATGAACTAAGAGTTCGGCAGACGAAAATTGTGTACACAAAACTGTTAACCCTCATTTTCAGAATACACTAAACATTCAGTTCACGAAAAGAATTGCTACCCACTACTAAGTGACTCCAGCTTCTGATGCGTCCTGAAAACGGATCAGAGGCCTTTCTGTCCTCCACTTGAGAAGCCAAAATTGTACCCAGATGGAATATTGCCTACATGACGAGTCTCATTACACAATTTATACATCTCGTATACTGGGTGTCTCCTTTTTCATTCTTCAGTATATTTAAAGCACGACGATTGTAATAAGATCGCATGCTTACTAAAAGAATCCCCAAATTAACCGAGAACTCTACAACATAAATATTTTATTTTCTAAAGACTCTTAAATATTTAAGGAGGGTGTATGATGATAATCGTAGGAATAAAACGAAATGTTTTATTATTTACATATTATTTTATTATAGCTAAAAATGACAATACTATCAGAAACCAAGTTGCATCATTTAAATTGATATCCAAATCAAAGCCTTTTTCAAAATTCAATTCCTCCTAATTCTAGATTTAAACTACGACAGCTGGAGCAGCATAGGCTGAATAGGCCAAGGGAGCACCATAACCGTGAACAAGAGAAGGAGAAGCGTAGCTAGCAACAACTGGAGAACTGTAGGCACTGTAAGCCAAAGGTGCGCTGTATGCTGAGTAAGCCAAAGGAACTACTCCGGGTTCGGCTTTAGGGGCAGCGAAAGCTACAGCCAAAATGGCGGCGAAAACGACGGCGAACTGAAAACCAAATGAGAACAAATATATCATATTTTAATGGAAGAAATATTAACAGTGATAAATTGTGAAACAGGAACACGAAGAGAGTTACCACTAAATACGAAATAACTTTATGACACGCGTCTCGATAACCTTGTTAGCATCTTCAGGAGATGATTGTTGATAATGCTAACAAAAGTTTAAAATAAGTGATTGGGTGTTTAGTGGTAAGGGCCTTCGAGTTTAATTAATAGTGATACTTACAAATTTGAACATATTTGCTGAGTGATTTGATATTTCAAGTCGAACGATCAAATGATACGCTTACAATGAAAACCCCGTCCTTATATACAATAAATATCGCAAGATGTTCACCCCACTTTGTGAAGAACGATTGTCTTCCGACTTGAATCCTGTTTATATTTTTTTCTTGGTCTTGAAGACCGAAGAAATTGGGTGGAGATATCCTTGACTTTGTCCAGCTGCTTGTACCGGTCGTAGACATTGAATCACATCTAATTTAAATTAGATTAATTGATACACATTCGTGCGTAAATTGAAAACTTATTCTGCAATTTTTTACCCAGTATTAATGTTGTAAAATTTACATAATTATGTCATCAGCATAGTTAATTTTTTATAATTCATTTGATGATATCGTAAATTTACTAGAGCTATGGAATTAAATATATTATGAAAATTATATGGTAGTTTGATGACTATAATGGAAGCTATTTTATTTTCCGAAGATAAAAAATGTATCATTATGAGGCCATTTGATGACGATTCGAAGAAGAAATGTAACGAATCCGAAAGATCGCGATCAAGTGGGTGGTCCCTTAATTGGATAAAACCCTGAGAATGATGAAAGTTTCTAGTACTACTACACTTTGTAATTATATGATACTCAACTTAATTCTCGACCTTTTTGACTACCTTTGACATTTATTTATGAACAGGTAATGCAGACTTGATCTTCGAAGTAATCTGCTACATTTTCTATACACTTTTGCCATTTCAGGCGACTGTCGAATCCCAGATTGAAAATAAACTAGATCGTTTTTATGTGATTGAAGCTTTTTTCAACTTTCTCGAGAAATGGGAAGTACCTAAACCTACCTAGTACCAAACCTAACTTCCAAAGTACTATGGTATATTGTGTCGTCCTCTTGATATCATATCTCATGGCGTTCATTTATGGGTAGTTATTAGTAGTAGCATTCAGAAAATTATTGAATAAATTTTGCAAAAAATTCAAATACCGTTTAGAATTCCTCAATTGTAAAAAAAAGTTTTATTATTTTATCCCAGTAAATCCGACCCCAATTGTTAGCCTTTAAATAGTATTTTGATCATGTGTCTTAATGCTGAAATTAGGGTTGTTGCCGCTCCATTATCGACAATTTTGGGAACTGACTGTTCCCTTTGAAGTAAATGTAGCTTCGTCAGAAAAAAGTTCTTACTATAAAAGGATCGTCTTCTAGCTCTCCTAAGATAAGAGAACAAAATTCAAAGCATCTATCATAATCTCTATCTCGTAATGTATGAACAAATTAAGGTTTATATAGACGATAGTGTTATTATTTAGTGTTACTTATTTTATTTGGTTGCAAAGCCCTTTACGCAAAGAATGCCCCTTTACGCAGAATATTTTGAATTTCCTACTGCAAATAACATTACATTTAACATCGTTTCCTCATTAGCAACGCGTTTTTGACGCTTGTTCTTGAATTTATTTTTAACATCTCCATATCAATTCTTCTATTGGAACCTTTGGTGTGAAACACTAAACTTGAAGAGATTTACCACTAAACACCAAATCACTTTTTGAACTGCTCGACCAACGTTTCGCTAACCATGTTAGCATCATCAGGAGATGATTTAATCTAGATTTAATTTCAGATTTAATCTAGATTAGATTTAATTTAATTAGATTAAATCAGCTCCTGATGATGCTAACGTGGTTAGCAAAACGTGCGTCGAGCAGTTCAAAAAAGGTGATTTGGTGTTTAGTGGTAAATCTCCATATGTTTTGAAATTTTCTAATATTTTTCTTGCTGTTGTATTGCGTGCATTTTTGTCTGGATGTTTGTTATTAACCATTTCAGCTGCTTCAATTTCTATTTTATCTTCCAAACTCAATGTCGCCGGCATTTCTAGTTGTATAGAAAATGTGTTTAGAAGTGGAATAAAGTGACTGAGATGTTGTCAGAACAACTGATTACGAACTGTATACTACTAACACTAGGAAGAGTATGGACAAGAATACAATAAAAAGTACATTTTAAATATATTTTTTAACCAAAAGAAAAAGAAATAACTGTTAGTCATTATAATCTTCAGTATTTTAAGAAATGTACATACTTTATTCTTTTGCAGAATTAATAGTTTCTTACAACCCTTTTTTATGGTTGTTAAATGTTGATGTCTGATGATTGCGCTAATATTTTCTCAGAAAGCAGAATTTTCCATAAAGAATAATTTTTTCGTTAAACCAAAAATTTTAAAAAAATCCACTTACAGCCAACTTAAGTAGACACACTGTATAGATATATATATATATATATATATATATATATATATATATATATATATATATATATATATATATATATATATATATATATATATAAAAGGTGTTAGGTAAACATGCGGCAAAAATTAAAGGGATTATTCCTTGATTTATTTTAAGAATATTTTGTTGTATGAAGATTTTTTAAAAACCCCTTTTGTTTCGAAGATACAGTACATGTAAAGTTGCTCAATCTACAATAAATGTTCGAAATGACTTCCTCCAGCCTTGATACAAGCATTCAATCTTCTCGTCATTGACTGCCGAACTCTTTCAAACACACCAGGGTCGTTTTTAATTGAGTTACACCCAGCAATTATCCGATTTCGCAAATCATCCATAATTCTTCAATGGACTAGCGTAAACTAATGACTTCAGATATCCCCAGAAGAAATAATCCAGGGGGTTTAAGTCCGGGGATCGAGCAAGCCATGCGTATGGCCTACTTCGACCAGTCCAGCGATATCCGTATGTTACTGTTAAAAAATCACGAGCAACCAAACTGAAATGTGGTGGTGCACCATCGTGCATAAACCACATTTCATGCCTTGTTGCCAATGGTACATCTTCCAGAAACTCAGGCAGCGTTGCTTCCAAAAAGTTGCAATACACCTCGCCAATAAGTCTTTGTGATAGAAATACCGGTTGAATTAAAACTATTACAAAACTATCTTCGCATACCTCATGCGGATTTTCATCTGCCCACACATGGTTATTATGAAAATTCCTTATTGCGTTTCTTGTGAAAGTGGCTTCATCGGTGAAAATAATTTGTGTCAGGAATAGAGGGATGCGAAGTAAAGTTTGCAATATCTATTGGCATAATGCAATACGTGGAGGAAAATCAACAGATAGTAGTGCCTGAACGCGTTGAATGTGGTATGGATACAACAAATTGTCCTTAAGAATTTTCCAAACTGTCCAGTAACTCACATTCAAAGCATTTGCAATTTTTCGCGTAGAATTACCAGACTCTTCCGCTATCATGTCCAACACATTTTGTTCCAATTGTACCGTTCTTACAGTCAGTGATATTCCTGACCCTTCAGTTCGTTTCAATGTGCCCGTTTCACGAAGACGTCGATGAATGTTTTCGAAGATTTTTCGGTCCGGGACATTACGGGCTGGAAATCGTTCACTGTACAATCGCCTAGCTTGTAATGCATTGCAATGAGCAAGTCCATATCTGAAGTGCATGCCAGTCATCTCAGCGTTTGTATACATTATGATAGAGGACTTCGTTCACTATTTAAGGCACGTCAAACAGCCAAACGTCACTCAATCTATGTAAACAAATGCGACCGATGAAATCCACTTACTAGACAATACAGCCGTTCCAAGTGATCGAGATCGAAAAAAACATTTTTTGTGCTTGATAAACTCATTGACGTACACCCTACTTTTATTGTCATTAATGATTTCAACAAATATCGAATACCGCATGTTTACCTAACACCCTGTATATATATATATATATATATATATATAATCAGTGATTAAACCATTCATGTTTTCAATATACAACAAAGAAACAACTCTTAGGACATGTTACTATTAATCCAATTAAAACCTGATACGAGTAAATGTCTACGACCGGTACTAAAACACTAAAACAGGACAAAGTCAAGGATATCTCCACCCAATGTCTTCAATATTCAAGAACAATAAAAAAAAGAAGTATACAGGATCGAACTTGGAAGGCGCAACAGAGTGGGGTGAATATTTTGGAAAATTTAACATATATAAAGACAAGTTTTTCATTGTAAATGTATCATTTGATCGTATAACGTCAAATCAATAACACAAACATCAAATATGTTCAAATTCGTAAGTATGAGCATATAAATCTTTTTTGAAGTCTGAAATGTTTTTTACTTGTTTTTAGTTCGCTATTGTTTTTGCCGCCATTCTGGCTGTCGCTGTCGCCGCCCCCAAAGCTGAACCACAACCAGGTGTGGCTGTTCCTTTAGCATACAGCGCGTACAGCGCCTACAGTGCCCCTGTAGCTTACAGTGCGCCAGTAGTAGCCAGTTACTCTTCTCCATCTCTTGTTCACGGTTATGGAGCTCCCTTGGCCTACTCAGCCTATTCAGCTTATGGTGCTCCAGCTGTTGTAGTCTAAGATCAAAAAGCTACAGAATGAATTATAATTTTAGAACACTGGCTCAGATTTTGGACATTGATTAGAATGATGAAATTTAATTTTGACGCATTTTGAATTTTAAAATTTTTAGCAAATATAAAAAATAATAAGTATTTACAATAATATTTTTTCTTTATCTTCCTAGAATCCTTATTAAATCACCCTTTAAGAATATCATATAATTGGCTTTGATAATTTTGTTTGTTTGTTTCTTTTTCTGTTGGACGAAAAAGGATTGGTGTTACTACAAGATTGGATTACTTGCTGATAGATGATATTGAACGATTATGATTTTTAATAAAAGACACAAATATGTTGATTTCACCATAATGTCTGATGATAATGTCATAATGATAATATCTGATATGATAACTCCCGGATAGATTTGTTTCGTATCATTTTTATTTAAATCGCTGAGCATAACAATAGAAAATATTACGCCTTCAACTTAATTATTGGTCATTACTAGTATTGAGAGAAACAACGTGTCTCATCATCACTAATTTTCTAATTACAAAAATGTCGAATGTATCAATGTAATGTATATGCAATGTATAATGAATAATGCAATGTGTATGCATATCAATGTATTGATGTAGTGTACGGGGGTCGTTCAGTAAGTCCTCAGAAAAAAATAAAAAAACATTATTTTAAGTAGATTTTTTATTTGTCAACTTAATCTCATTTTAGCTCTATACACTTTTCCAAGCGTTTCTCTAACTTCGTTAAGCCGTTTGAAAAGTAAGATTTCGGAAGATCCTCAAAATGGGCATCTGTTTGGGCAGTGACCTACTCGTCCGATGTGAACCGTTGTCTGCTGAGCCATTTTTTTAAGCACGGAAATAAATAAAAAGTCACTGGGGGTCAAATCCGGTGAATACTGTGAATGTTGTAATAATTCAAACTTTAATTTCAAGATTTTGGTCATTGAAACTGTGCAGGTGTACACCGGTGCATTGTCTCATTGGATCTTTTTCTTTTTCTTGTTTTCTTCGCTCAGCCAGTTATTGTTTTTCTTTTTTCCAAGTAGTCAGTGATGATTTCGCGTGAATGCCAAAAAACTGTAGCCATAACCTTGTCAGCCGATTTCACCGTCTTCGTTTTTTCGAAGCCTGTTCCCTTTCAAACATCAACTGTTTTGATTGTTCCTTTATTTCTGGAGTGTAGTAATATATCCATGTTTCGTCCACACTTAATGTTATATTCTTTGAGAACGGGTATGGTTTTGTTGCAAATCAAAAATAGAGCCTTATTACTAGACTCAATCACTAAATATTGAAAGTTCCATTGATCTTTGACTGTTCTGCATTCGCAGTCTATTTTTCATTTCTTTTCCATACTAGTAAATCACACACAAAAATAACAAGTCAAATCAAAATACTGTTACGTATGGGCGTTGGTCTGTTCGAAGATGTCTTTTAAACGGGGTTACGCACTACTTTATTCCAAAACCGACAATTTCGTTTCCTTCGCCTTCCCTAGGCAGACTAACTCGTGGTCGCGCCTTTAGCCATTTTATACTCCAATTATTGTCATCTCGAAGTGAGTGGAATGCACCAGAACTTTCTCGAACCAACCAGGTTATTCACGAATGTTTAACAGTCACTGCACTTTTTAAAGTACTACTAAGTATGCTCGTTCAGGGCGCGTACTCGGTGACTAGTTTAGAAATTATAGATTATGGTAGAAAAATTAAAACGGTTTTGGCCCTTGGTACTTACTGGACTAATCAGTATAACCCTAAGGCTTGAAAATTTGTAGACCTCTGCTCTAGAGCCCATAAATGTATAAAAAATTAATGATAAGCTCTGGTTCCTTTATCAACGCAAAACTCACCGGATATTAGATCTTCAATCAGTGCTCTGTTTTTTTCGCATAGATATCAAATTATCTTTATAGATAATTGTTGTAAACAGTGAATAACTAGGTATTTCAGAAACGTAAATAAATTTTGTTACACCTTAGTAGTAATTATTGCACTCATTACCAATCAAAAATAAACCTTTTGTACAACGATCACTGATTTAGAATAATATAAATTCAACAAAAGTTTCTCCAAATAAAATAAATTTTTCATTTACCTTGCATCTAGACAGTTTATTGCTAGGATTTTAAATTTTCGCTGGATCTTGAAGGATATTACGTAAAATTCGACGTATTCAAGGATTTTTTATTTAATTTTACTAATTCCGATAAAAAAATGCAAGATTGAAATGTATCCTGAAATGTGGAATATTCTTGACGAAATATTCATGTACGAAAGTAAAGTTAACGTCAAAGTCGAGGATAATTTTAAATAGTTTATACTTAATAATCGTGCTCTCATAATTTGTTCATTATTCAATCAGCTTAACATAGAAAATACTCTTTGTTGTTACATAATCAAAACAATTAAAATATCAACGACTGGTATACCAAAATCAAGGATTTCTCCAAATAATTCTTCGATTAGTAAAAAATGCAAACAAATTCAACAACGACAACTAGAGAGGGGATATTTTTTTGAAGAATTCTGGCATATAAAAAGGCGATACTTTGAAAGAAAAATTATCATTTGATCGTAAGAAATCAAATATCACTAATACCAACCAATATGTTCAAACTTGTAAGTAGTAAATAATATTATATTATTCTAAGAACTATATTGTTACGTACTATAGCACCAACAATAATTGCCATGTTTTCCGTCATTATTATTGCTTGCATATTATAACATTTAATTTTATTATTTTTTTTCTGTATTTTTTAATATCTAATATGTTCTTTAATTATTTCTAGTTCGCTGTTGTCTTCGCCGCCTTCTTAGCTGTAGCTTTCGCTGCCCCCAAAGCTGAACCCCAACCATGGGTTGCTGCTCCTTTAGCCTATAGTGCCTATAGTGCTCCTGTGGCCTACAGCTCCTCAGTTGTCTCCGCCTACAGCGTTCCCTCTGTATATACTTCTCATTTAGCTTATTCAGCTTATGCCGCTCCTGCTGCCGCTGTTGTTGTTTAAGTCTGCAGGAACCATATGCAAACAGAACGTCCTTACAAAAATCTCAACTTTTTTGATGCCTTCATCATTTTTATTAAGGCTTTGAAATATAATTATATAAAAATATGATAAAAATAAATGTTGCTTTGTAAATAATAAGGTGTTTAATTTTGGAGTTACTGATTTATTCGATTTTTTTTATTGATTTCGGGATATCTAGCTTCCCTTATTTTTGTTTGCTGGACTCCTTTTCTATCAGACTCTAAACTTAAATTTCGGCATTTACATGACGTGGTTTATTCGCTGAACTAGAACAGATGTAACACTAAACAACATTTTTTTTGTTTTTCTCCTCGCGCGTCTCGCTAATCTTGTTAGCATCATCAGGAGATGATGCTAACCCTTAGAGTCGTTGCGTCCCCTATGAAGTTAGTTGAGAATAAAAGGTGACTCTTTGATGTTGTGTTATTGTTCATCAGATTCAAGAAAAATAATGTGACCTGTGACGCAATCCTGTAAAAAATGAATTCCCTACAACCATCCAAACAGGCGAAATCATGTGGTTATCCTGGTGAGCCATCAATCAAATATCTACGACAAAAAATATTACTGTGTATATGGTGTGGTCAGGTGGGTGCGTGCATTATAAGTTGTTCCAATTTAGCCCAACGGTCACTGCTGACCCTTACCAACAGCAATTGATTCCTGTTAATGACTTTCTGGAGGGACCCTTACACTGGCAAAGGACGAAGAGAGGTCATTTTGCTTTAGGACAATAGACGGTCACATGGAGCAAAACGAACTTTGGAAACCATCACCGAGCTGAATTATGACATCTTATCGCACCTGACGTATTTCTCAGATTTGGCCCTTTCGGATTTCCATCTCTTCCGATCCTGCAAAATCAACTACTTGATAGACACTCCACATCTCATGGGGAAGTCATCAAAACCATTGGGATTTTTTCGATTTTTTATTTTTTGAAAGGAGAGGAAAGTATCGACAATCCTTCTCGACCCTTCAACAATTGAAAATGATGAGTACCGACTCGTCAAAACATCATAAAACCCTAGGTCCGTTGGTTCGTTTGTTTTTGCGAATAGTTTCTTTTAGGTACTGAGAAATAGTAAGGTTTTCATAATGTTTCGACAAGACCGCACACGTTATTTTCATATGTTCAAGTTGCAGGCTCGAGTTGCAGGATACGAGATTCCAGTGAGAAAAGAAGGAAGCTAATGCCTAAAATGTTGATTCTCAAATGACATCCCATTCAGATTATTGATTTTTCAGGTTATATTCGTAGTAGGTTCGCAAATTGTACTTCACTTTGAAGCTCAAAGATGGCATTCTTTAAATAATGTATAATGCTAAAGGAATCCTATAGGAGAAAACAACCGATGAGCTCTAAATAACTTGACATTACTAAAAAAAAAACTAATAGATCAGGAACAACAAAATTAAACATCATATTATTTTCAAAGCAACATATATTTTTATCATATTTTTATATCAGTTTATTTCAAAGTTTGAATGAACATATAAAAATTATTAGGGCATCAAAAAGTTGAGATTTTTATAAGGGCGTACTGTTTGGATATGGTGTTAGTAGACCTAAACAACAACAGCGGTAGCAGGAGCTGCATAAGCTGAATAAGCCAAGGGGGCACCATATACAGAAGGAGCGCTATAGGCGGAGACTAATGGGGAGCTGTAGGCAATAGGGGCACTGTAGGCACTATAGGCTAAAGGAGCAGCAACTAGGGGTTTGGGTTCAGCTTTGGGGACAGCGAAAGCTACAGCCAAGAAGGCGGCGAAGACAACAGCGAACTGGAAAAACCAAAAGGGCACATATTACATACAAAAAACTGCAGCAAACATTTTAAAATAGAAAATTTTATAATATGCAAGCAATTATAATGAAAAGAGATGCTACTTACAAGTTTAAACATGTTGGTTGGTATATTTAATATTTGATTTCTTACGATCAAATGATAATTTTTCTTTCAAAGTTTCGCAGTTTTATATGCCCGAATTCGCTAAAAAAAAAGTGTCCCCTACCTAATTGTCGTTGTCCTCAAAATTGAATCTGTTTACATTTTTTACTAACCAAAGAATTGTATGAAGAAATCCTTGATTTTGTTATACAAGTCGTTGATATTTTAATTGATTTGATTATGTAACTACTGCAATTTCTATTAAGCCAATTGAATTAGAAACAAATTATGACAGCTTAATATTAAGTATAAAATGTTTAAAATAATAGTTGACTTTATTTTTTTTTCTGTATCTGTATTTCCACCTACGTCCTACGAGGGTAGCTATTTATGTATAAATGAATTTGTTGTTTTTGAAAATAGTCTCCGCGACGATCTATACACTTTTATATATGTTTCAACCAATTTTCGTAGCACTTTTTCCATTTGGATTAAGGTATCTTCAAAATATGCATTTTGAACGCATCAACTGCTTCGTCTGGCATCGAAAATCGTTGACTATGTAGTTTATTCTTCACGGACGGGAGCAAAAACAAATCATTGGGAGCCAAATCAGCACTTTACGGCGGCAATTCGATGTTTTGACCAGTGAAACATTGAGTTGTTCGTTCCGAAGGGTGAGAAGTCACGTTGTCGTTGTGAAGCATGATCCTCCATCGCTGATTGTTTTTTCTTATTTTTTCTGATTTTTCAAATCACTAAACAATACAAATCGCGTCCGTATGAACGGAAATTAAACGGAAATGTATTTTTGATCGAAAATTGATTAAGTTCTTAACATATTCTCTTTTTAGTTCAATAAATTGGAAAAAAACAGGATTGTTCTTCTCTAAGAATGAGAACATTGAGATCCAATTCCTTGGCATTGTTTAAATATGTCTCTTCCATTGTATAGTTTGATCTTCTATGACTTCGTTTATGTGTGTATCATCGTACAACTCTCTAATCTCGTTATTTGTTCTCTCGCAGCCTTCTTCAAGTTGGTCTTCCAAATATTTTCAGGATTTTTCTTTCACCTATATACAGTGACTACACATCTTTTTGTTCCAATGACCATGTCTGGCCCATACCCCACAGCTAGTGCACAGCTCCATGCCTGGTCTCTTGTTATTATAGGACAGACTCCAGGCTTATTCACACTATGTTTAAGGTTCTCGATATATTTTTTCGTCTAAATACTTTACTGAAGGCATAAACGCATCTGTTTTCATTTATATGTTTTGGTTGTATTTATTCCACAGATCCTGGATTTCTTGTCACTGATAAATTATAACTTCTTTCGTTGTCCTTTTTTTCCACAAACTTATCCCCTTTGATGTATTGCTTATCTGACTATATATTATGTTCATTTAATTCTTCCAACATTGTACTGTTTCTTCTAGTGTGATAAGCTCTTTTAATGTTTGCTTTTCTGATTACCTCCTATAATATGATGTTTTAATAATATTGTGGACAGTGTTTTTTAAGGCAATTCGTCTTTGACTTGAAAACAGTTTGACACTATTTTCTATATAATCTAAGGTAATTGAGTTGTACCTCATCTACAATACGTCCACTAATTCCCAATTTTTCAACCTTTGCATGTCTCTTTCCTCTTGATCCCGCCATAACTTGCTTAAAGTCAGTAATTCCTTTAAAACATATTTAAACCATTACACCTTAATTTCTTAATTCCTGATTCGATTCTTGATAAAAATTGATATTCTTTTTTTCCCTTATTTTTGCTACGTTAGTTTTTATCTGTATATCCCTATTGTGCTCTATTAATTACTTCTCGTATATGTAACAAAGTATCCTCTTAAGTTTATATTCTTTTCCTATGTATGTTCTGAGTTGTATTTTTTCCTTCTATAAATTTCAAAGAGACAATGAAAAAAATAGATAATTGTGAATAAATTTTTTAATTTTATTAATACATGTATTTATTACACTACTATAATTTCATTATTATTTTGTTAAAGCATCAAAAAAAACTGTATCTCGTTTTATCAAAATAGTACGAATTAAAATATCAACTGGTACCGAACGAAGTCTATCAAGATTCAAGGATATCTCCACCCAATTTCTTTGATTCTTAAAAAAAATCAAAGAGAATCAATTTTGAGTAAGACAATTGGAGTGGGTATACTTTTTTTGTAAACATTCACGTATATATAGATGACAATTTTTTAGAAAAATTATCATTTGATTCAAACAGATCAAAAAATAGCCACCATGTTCAAATTTGTAAGTGTTAAGACATTGTTGTTGACTTTAAAATATGAGGTTTTTTTTTCTATTGTTTTTAGTTCGCTGTTGTCTTCGCTGCCATCATGGCTTTGGCGTTTGCTGCTCCTAGAGCTGAACCTGGAGTAGTTCCTTTAGCTTATTCGGCATACAGTGCGCCTTTGGCCTACAGTGCTCCTGTCGTCTCCAGTTACCCTTCCAACGTTGTGGCTGCTCCCTTAGCTTATTCTGCATATTCTGCATACGGTGCTCCTGCTGTGGTAGTGTAAAATTATCTCAACATATTTGAAATTAAGCAAAAAACGTGCACAGTTTCTGGACTTTGATTTAGTTTAGTTCTTATTTGGATTTCATTTTGAATGTCAATAAAAATTACATTAATTTTTAATTAACAAGTGTCTTTTATTACCATATAATTAAATTTTTTTAACCATCCTGTATCTGCTCAAGAGCAATACGCTTTTTAGTAGATTTAGTAAATTATAAGACATACAACACTAAACACGAAATAATTTGTTTAATTACTCGAAGATGGCTAATGTTAGTTATAATTCCTGATGATGCTAAAATGGTTAGCGAAACGCGTGTCGAGAAGTTTAAAAAAGTGTTTTGGTGTTTAGTGGTAAATCTCTTCAAGTTTACTGTTTCACATCATAGAGTCCAATAGAAGAATTGATGATTAGGTTGGTTAAAACAAACTTTCTTTATAAGTAATAATAAAAATTCTTCATATATCTCTAATTACTAGTATTGCTATGCGAAATTGGTGTTAAAGAAGTTTTTAAATTGTATTTGAAGAATCGTCAATTCTCTTTATTTTAACTGTGTTCAGTTTTTGATGTTTAATGTGGTCATCTAATGAGGTTTATTTTCATCCAAATTCATATCACTAAAGGATAGAAAATCTACAATTGATTCATGATAGATTTCAATTTTTTTGAGTGCTTTCTTTGACACATTTCGAAGAAACATACAATAAAATTAAACCAGCAAGAAGTATAATTTTTTAAATCAAAATGTACTGTTGGGTGTGGTTACTAAAATATCGGTATGGTTGCGATATGTGGATGGCGTTTTTGCACCTTTCGATTTAAAAAACGAAAGTTTAGTAGATTTTGTGAAAAACTGGAATGGTAGATCCCAAAAGATAATATTCACGTACGGACTCAAAAACAACGATGGATTGATTGACTTTTTGGATATTTTGGTTAGTAGGAACAAGAAAAATAGGTTACATTTTGATATTTTTAGATAGAAAAAAACACCATCACTTCATTCCTAATACCACCAGCTGTCAAAATAAGGTGATTCGTTTAAATTTTATTGTAAATAGATAAATCAATTTTCCACTAAACAGAGTTAATTACAACAAAGAATTAAAATTAATTAGGGAGGTGTCCGAAGTGAATGATTATAATAAGAATATTGTGTAATCGTAGCCTTCGTTCGCATTAGAGTTATTTTTTGTTTCGCCGGAAAAATGTTAAGTATAACAATAGAGCAACAAATTGTTGTGAAATTTCACTTGAAACTTGGAAAAACCACTATTGAAACTTAAAATTTATTGAAAGAAGTGAGACCAAACTTTATTTTTATTGAAAGAGAAAGAGGTAATCAGAGAAGACGTTGAAGGATGGGTCACCCTTCCACTTTAAAAACGGTTGACAATATTGAAAAAATCGGTAATCTGGGTTAACTATTCATGCGATTGTTGAAACTATTGGAATTGACAAAGAATGCGTACATTTTGCATAACAATTTTAATATGCAAAAATGTGTGCCAAAATGGTGCCTAAAATCATCACGTTTGAACAAGAAGCTCGAAAAATATTTATACTGGCACTTTGAAGGCCAACGAAAATTGTCCAAACTTATTGGAAAGGAAAATAACATGTGACGAATCGTGCCATGCACTGGAAGAGCCCAAATTCGCCGAGAGCCAAAAAAGCTCAAATGAGCAAATCAAAATTGAGAGCAATGATAATTGTTTTTTTTTTGATATTCATAGGATTGTGTACTTTCACCTGAAGGTTAAAATATTAATCAATATTTCTATCTTCACGTTCTTGCTGAACTCTGTGGAAGAATAAGGAAACAACGATCCAAATTATGGAAGTCATGAGTTCTTCATCAAAACAATGCGCCAGCTCATCGTCTGTCAAGAGGTTTCTAGCCAAGTACAGCATCCCAGTGTTAGACCATCCGTCTTATTCACCGGATCTTACGCCGTGCGACTTCTATCTGTTTCCTAAGGTAAAGCCTGCATTAAAAACAACAAGATTTTAATTCGTTGAAGCTGTGAAGGAGAAAGCGGCACGCGTTCTGAAGGAGCTGACAGAACAAGCGCTGTTTCAAACAATGGAAGATTCGCATTGAACGTTATATGGATAGAGGGGAGGGGTGTATGTTAAAAGTGCTGATAAGTAAATATGTATGAAATCAAAATAAAATGTTTTACAGCGCCAGACTCTATGCTGCTTTACTCTTAACAGTAAAACTAAACAGTAAAAACGTCTCTTTTTTACGTCAGTGTTTTTTATGAAATCTGTCCCGAAAAAATTATATTGATCTTGCAAAATGTATAAGTGGAAAAATACATTTTGTTTATTAGCAACTAAACAATTAAAATCATAATTACATAACTGTTTTGTTCCATGGTGAAACAACATTTTTTCTTTCATACAAAAGAAAAACCTAAACCAAAGAAAATAAGAAATTTGCTGTATAGTTTTAATATACGCACTCAAAAAATATTAATTAAAAGTCCTCTTTTTTTCTGGTTAATGCGCCCTCAGGAATTATATCAAGAAAATACGATTTTACGGCACGTGTGTATCAAAGCCTGTCGATAACAGCAAAGTTAAAATCTCCGTGTCAAAAAAAATATATAATGTTGACAAAATATGCGCAGTTTCAGTCCCAAAGGAAAATAACCAATGAAATAACTTCTTTGTGGTGGTTCGTGGCAATTATCAAAAATTGGAGCGAGGATTTTTCTATTCTGCAACCGATAATTAACAGAGAAATATTAAGATGACTTGGGAAGTCCTTGAATAAAAATAAAAAAATAGAATTTATGTTAAATTTATTTTTAAACGTGATATGTTCCTCCTCGATATATTCGGATCAAGTCTAGATACAATTCAGAATAAGTCATCCCGGTGACCATATATATGTATCACATCTCCGAAGATGTTGTCATAGACTGTTCGAGTGTTCTTTCTCCTCCACACTTCTCTCATATTTCTTCGTGGATTCTCTTTCTCTCTTCCGTCCAGTTTGTCTCCGATCTCCTCGAAGTTTCACTCTCTGATGCAACGCCCACACATGTATTTTGTTTGGGTACGTTCTTCTATTCTCAATCTCTATCGGGCCCATTTGTGCCTTTCCCAGATCCGCTCTGACTTGTGCGATCCTTGGTACTGTTGACTTGACTCCTTGTATGTATGTAAGAATTCTGTTGGTGAGTCTTGTGGGTGGGAGTCTACTGATATGTAAATAGAATTTCAACCTTCTTTTTCTTATGTCCGCCGTGTACGTTGGACATTCTAGAATGTGGTATTTCTAGAATGTAAACTGTATCCTTCCTCTGTCAGCTTTGGGCCGAGAATTTTCCTCATAATTTTGCGTTTTTTTTTTTTAATATGTTTTCGTATAATATGTTGGCGTATGGTACCTCTGGTTTGATTACTGTGTTGTAGTGTCTTATTTTTGCCTGTGTGGATATGCATTTCTTATTGTAGATATTGTGTGTCTTGCCGTATGCCCTCTTCATCTTCTGTGATCGAGTCTTCTGTGCTATGTTCTCTCCTCCTGTGGGTTCGAGGATCACGCCCAGGTATTTGAAGTGAATGACCCATTCCCGTATAGGTCCCTAACCTATATCGATCAAACAAACCGAAAAATATCTGCCAGTATATATATATATATATATATATATATATATATATATATATATATATATATATATATATATATATATATATATATATATATATGTTTGTGCGTACTGTTTCACGTATGGAAAAACATGTATTAAATTTTTTCCGGAAGTACATCCGTTGTCGTAAGTAAAGAGTCCAACTGACTTCAGTCCAATTGATCGACTCTTCACTCGAAGCGGACAACACTGGAAAATGCCAAGTGAGATTTTCGCGAAACGTTGTGACTCTTCACAGAACGAACCGGAATACTTTAGAATCATTAGCTATCATCCCGTGACAATCATAGAAGTCGATTGGTCGATGTCCATGTCGTGAAATAGAACATATGATACTTTTTATAAAAATATGTCAACTGAAAATAAAATAAGAGTTCATAAAAATCAATTTCTAAGGGGGCTTAGGGGGGCGTAAAAGATAAATATACCCCCGTTTTTTAACCTTAAGTCCTTTAGAAATGTGGCAGGAATGCTATAGATGATTCGATTAGATGATGATTAGATATCCGCTAAGGAGGAGGAATCATAAAAATTAACTCCTAGGGGGTGTTGCAGGGGCGTAGAATATAAATATACTCCCGTTTTAGAACAATAAGTCTCACAAACTACATTTACCAGGAATGTTTCTGAGCCTTCGCAGATGTTCTCCAAGGAGGAGGGTTCATAAAATTAACTCCCAAGGCGAGTTGCGTGGTGTAAAAATGAATATGCCCCCGTATTTAAATACGGGAGTATATTTATTATTTTAATACTAAGATTTAAATTAAAAATTAAAAAAAAACAAATAATACATGTAATAAACCAACTTTATTTTATATAAACAAAACAAATGAATTATCGCAAATATTTATTTCCCTATCAGTCAAGTAGTTTGTTTGCTAGCCTTAAAATATAAAAATATAACTAAGTAAATATATCTTGATAAATTTTCATTTTCCAATCTATACACAATTTGTACTACAGCAAAGTCAACGTCCACTCATGAAATTTATAGAAAAAATTGATATATATATATATATATATATATATATATATATATATATATATATATATATATATATATATATATATATATATATATATATATATATATATATATATATATATGCTAAAAGTGTTGAAAAGGAGTGACACGGATGAACAGAGAGAAATACCCTGAGAAGCCAGAAATCACTCCGTATGATCGATATTTGAATTAATTAAAGAAAATCAGTTGCATTGGGTCGAGTGTCTGATGTGATCTGAAGAAAGACAGAGGAAAACCGAAGAAAACGTGTAATAACTTAACAGCTGAAAATCTAACGAAACGAGCAACGAGCAACGGTGATTGCTGATAGATAAGAAAAAATGGAGAAGGATCCACCAGGCAGGTAGATGGACAGCGTAAACTGCATTCAGTTACATAGAAGAGGTGAAAAAAAGTAAAGATTTAGAGTTAGAGGTGCATCAGCAACTCAGGTTATGTAACTACTAGATCTATAGCTTAATATGCGCTTCGAACCGCATTCATCGGATAGCGGTAACTCTGATAAGCACACCTTTGGGTTATCAACCCTTGATTTTTTGTTTAAGAGTAAGTCTACCGACTGATAAGTGACAATACCTCTCTTTCTTAAATAGCAACAACTTTTTTTAATGAATTGTATTAACATACGCGCTATTTATTTTCTTTTTTGCCTACAATCATTGTATAGACTGAAATATAAGAACGTAGATATATTTAAAATTGCAAATATGTGAGAAATATTTTTTATAAAAATATGCTGCTAAATCATCATGTTTACATTCTGCAAAAAGATAAGGTTTTTATATCAATTTTGATCCTCTCTCAAAAGATTTTTATACCGCAGTTTACGAATGATTTTTTTTCTTTTCTATTTTTAAATTTTATTTTGTTGATGTTTACGCGAAATAAAGAAAAAAAAATTAAAAATAATTGGAATATACGTATCGGGGGTGTGTTTTCCTTTATAATGATTTTCGTCTAATTACCCTACGTTGCGGTTCACAAAAAAAAATATTTTGACATTGTGATTTTGTCAACAAACAAGTGATTATCGGAATATTTATAAATATTTTACAATTATTCATATAATTGAATAATACCTTTTTAGGTGTTACATAGATAATAGGCTCGACAAGATTTCTTTTTGATTTGAGATTTTGAAACCAACGACCTGCATGTAGTAGATTCTCTCAGACAGACTAGCTTCACCGTCATAGTTAGGTATCCACTAGAGTCCATTAGGAGCTTGTAAGTCGCAATAGTCTTATAACAGAACGAGCTCCCTATTATAAACCCCTCAGAGGCGGTAATAGAATCAGCTGATTTTAGGTTATATCACGACCGAAAAATAATAGCCGATAAAACTGGGCACTGTAATAGGCCAGGCATTATATCGTTGGAGAAAAATAAGAAAACAGCATTCCGGATCGGCATAGCTGTCCCAAACACCCACTACATTCAAAACACTGCTAAAGAGAAGGTACAAAAATACACAGACGTTGAACCACATTCATATTGTGATATTGATCACTCCGACAATTGACATTATATCAAAGAATTTGAATAATAACATCAACTTTCTAGGACTTGACGAAGATGCGTTTACAATAATGAAGAGGGCGTTTATCCTTAATACCATCCTCATTGTTCGAACATTTTTGCAGGATTGAACTCCGCACTTGATTTAAAATCTAGTTTGGCTGGGACAAAAAAATAAAAAGGTATAATAATAATAATATGGATGGATATGTCTTCCTTAGCAGACTATTGGAGATCGGTTTGGAAAAAATCAGATGGCTACGAAAAATTGGCTCCTTGGGTTAAAACCATTCAAGAGAAAACAAATACCTTCCCAGATATGGACTGTAATGATTTCACGGCGATTGGCATTTACACTGTTGTCAGGAAGACTCACAACTGGAAGGCGCCTGGACCAGATGGATTACATAACTTTTGGATTAAAAGCTTTATAGCCGCTTATTTTGTATTTGCAAATGCATTTAAAGAAGTTTTATTAAATTCAGACACTTTCCCCAACTTCTTAATGGGGGGCAATACATATCCACTGTACAAAAAAGAGGACGATAGGCAACCCAATAACTATAGACCAATCACATATCTGTCAGTATTATATAAACTGTTCACAGCCCTACTGAATGAAAAAATCTACCAACATTGCGATAAAAACAACATTGAAGAAGAACAGAAAAGATGTATAAGAGCAAGTATGGGGTGCAAGGAACAGTTGACGATCGTTGCTGTAGTTCTTGAGCAAGTGCGAAAAAGAACCCGCAACTTAAATATCAACTACATAGACTACAAGAAAGCATTTCATAGTGTCCCGCTGATTATTAATTCCGTAAAGTGTCTGATGAGGAAGTGGAAAACAAATATTTTTGTAGATCAACAATGCATTGCTACTACAAATATCGAGAAAGGAATTTTTCAGGGAGATTCCCTTTTGCCAATTTGGTTCTGTCTAGCCTTGAACCGTTTGTCCACACTACTGAACAGCAGCAATATTGGATATAAACTTAACATGAGGAATCCAAGAAAGCTCTCTCGTTTACTATATATGGACGACCTTAAACTATATGGAGAAACTAGGGAAAAATTAAACTCCTTGATAAAAATGGTCGAAACATTTAGTAGGGATATCAGAATGTCATTCGGAGTGGACAAATGTTCTACCATTAGCATACAGAAGGTAAAGGTATAAAATCAACATTCAACATTTTGTAACATACAACAACTGGCACCAAAACAATCATACAAATATTTAGGAATACCTCAAAAGCAAAAACCTGATCACAACCAGTTAAAGAGGGACTTTTCAACTCTATACCAAAAGAGACTTACAAAGCTTTTAAACACCAAACTGAACAGTTGAAACCTCATTAGAGCGATCAACGGTTAGGCAGTGCCAACTCTGACATATTCTTTTGGCATTGTTAAATGGTCAGAAACTGACCTTGATGAACTTGCTAGGTTTACATTCCGAATATTAACAAAGTTCCGATGCCTGCATCCAAACTCATATACAAAATATTATACATCCCAAGAAAGTTGGGGGTAGAGGCTTTGTAAAAGTAAAGAATCTCTGTCTCAATCAGGAAAATAGGCTTTCACCGGCCTTTTTTTTTACTTTTCGGGCTATTGAAATCCTATAAAGTAAGTGAACCTGTGGTGTTTTGCTCTGAAGAATTGTTTACTTGTCATAAATGCTGGAGGGGCGGCGCCCCAACGCCGTCTCTCACGAGCCGCCACTGATTTCGAGTAATGAGGGCTGTCAATTCAATCTGAGTAAGACCTCAGACAGGGCTATTAATTTTGCTAAGCCCTAGTTGAAAAATGACTTTTACAGTGGCTCAAATAGATCAGTTTAGATTTGCAGGGTCTTCCGAATATCGGACATTTCTGATCAGGAGGATACCGAGTTAATACACGCGGTTCAGTCTGTTTGCATTTGCATAGCTCTGAATGTTTCTTCACGCCATTTGTATCGATCATTTGCCGTCTTTTTCAATTCAAATACGCTTGAATTTTTTAAATACGGCTTTGTAATGTCTTTGTATCTTCTTTTTGGACATCTCAGATTTCGTTTATTGTTCTTCAATTTGCCATAGAAGATCTGCTTCGACATCCTCCATGACAAATTCCTCCAACCTTTGGCAATGACCTATCTGCTCTCCAGCTCAGCCATTCAGCTGAGCTTTTATGATCTGGAGTTTTATGCTCAAACTGTTGGTTTTCAAGTAGCTCCACATTGGTCTGATAGTCTTGCCATTTTATTCTTAAGGTTTTCTGGAGGCAGCCTTGATAAAATCTTTAGAGTTGTTTTATTTACTTCTGATACAGAACGCAGGATTCTGCTACATACCGAAGAGTTGGAATAATAATCGCATTGTAAATTTTGATTTTAGTGCATTTGCGGGAAATATGTTACTTCTTTCAGTGTCTATTTAGTATATATGGTCTATATAGTATATTGTCTTCTGTCTCTATTTCCTTATTTGGAGCAATTTACAGAAATATTTTCGTTTTTTGTTTATTAATTTTAAGTCCCAACTCACCATAGATCCCACTAAGCAAGTCTCCGAGTAATATTCTATCCTTCAAAGAAAAACGAATCATACAATTTCATTGCATTATGAGTAAACGACATTTCAAACATGGTCGAAGAATAATGGGGTATCGAAGGATATTATACCTTTATGGTATAAAATGTTGGATATTTGGAATTAATTAACCGTAATAAAAGATCAGAAAATATAACTTAATCAATTTTCTAATCTGTAATTATTTACAGTTGCCGGAAAGATATAGAAGTTTGATCTTATCATTTGAAGTAAATCTTGGTGTAGCGAACAATTTTTTTAGATTTTGGATGAGAAATAATCACGGTTGAGTCGTCACAACCATCAGTTTTTCGAACACCTACTGACAGAAAAGATCAAACAGAGGGCATCCGACCTTACCCAGATTGGTTAGTGGCATGAGTGAGCACAGATCCCTTATAAAATTCTACACTTTTACTTAGAAAAAATCATAAACAAGTACCAATTCGATACCTCCGTAATTGTTGAAGTGTTTGAAGAAGTGTTGTGACAGTGAGTGAGGCATCGATAAAAATAAGTGGTAGTCAGAAGGGGTCAAGTCTGGTTAGTAAGATGGCTGGAAACTCTTACCCCATCCGACAAGAGTTTCCATGTGTGATGGGGCAAAATCATTTTTCCATATCTAGTAGCCCATTCTGGTCGCTTTTCGATCAATGCCTGACTTAAATTGATCATTTTGACGGTAGCTAACGGTATTAACTGTTTCACCTGGTTTCAAAAGCTCATGGTACACGACCCCCTTCTGATCCCACCAAATGCACAGCACTGTCTTTTTTCCAAAGCGATTCGGTCGTGTGGTCGATGCTGATAGTTAACCTGGGTCAACCCACGATCTTCTGCGTTTTGGGTTCTCAAAATATATTCATTTTTCATCTCCAGTCACGAACCGATGCACAAAAGTATTTCTTTCATGTCGAGAAAGCAAAACTTCGCACAGCGTTTTTTGGTTTTTCCATCTGCCTGTCGCCCAGTTAATGTGGTACCTATTTTCCTACCGTCTGGATCTTTCCCATGACATACAGGTGATCACAAATGATTCGTTGATCAACATTTAACCTCTATGCCATTTGTTGTTAAGTTGGCATATCGTCCTCTTCCAACAAGGCTTGCAATCGGACATCTGCAATTTTTTTCTGTTGACCTGGATGTTCTTTGGCTTTCAAGTCGAAATCACCACTTTTGAATTGTCTAAACCAACGCCCACAAGCGTGTTCCGTTGGGACATTGTCACCGTAAGTTTCCACAAATATACGATGCTCTTTATTTGGTTGGAAATTCGACATGTATACTATACGAAAAAAATTGACGGTAATGACGTTTTGAAAGGTACTGTCATAGCAACAAAATGACATAAGAGATTAGACTTTTCTGATGACCTGGATGTTCTTTGTCTTTCAAGTCGAAATCACCACTTTTGAATCGTCTAAACCAACGCCCACAAGCGTCTTGCGTTTGGACATTGTCACCTAAGTTTCCACACGTATACGATGCTCTTTATTTGGTTCGAAATTCGACATGTTTACTATACGAAAAAAAAATGACGGTAATGGCGTTTTGAAAGATACTGTCATAGCAACAAAATGACATAAGAGATTAGACTATAAACCGACCAGTGTTTCCAGGGTTCTTCAATCTCTTAAACAATTAAGTACAATTAACCGTCAAACCTAATATAAACATCTACTGTGAGCTGGAATCGAACCCGCACCACCTTATTCCTGCACCATCGAACCTCTATTTTAGGCACCGCGTCAATGTGGCCTTCAAATATAAAAAAAGATCTCCAAATCGTTATTCAAACAATATTTCTGGCTTCTGATTTGTTAAATACCAGCAAAAAATGTAACGTACTATTTATAACTTTTAGATCGTGAGAAGTCTCCATCAAGTAACATGGTTTTCTTGTTATTATCTCCGATAAAACTTCTAAAACGTTTACCGAAGTGAATATAAAAATTGGTTTTATTAATTGTGTTCAAAATTATCTTATTTCACTGAAAATAAGAAATAAATAGATTTTACACGTCTGGTCAACGTCTGCATTGAATGAAATACAGTGTTATCGACCGGAGAACTATATACAAAAGGTAAAAGAAGTCTAGGTTGTGATAACAACTAACAAACAGGTTTTTTTACATGGCGTAAAGGTGCCAGAGCATGATCTGGATAGTTTATTCCATCATTTGCTTATAAAATTCTCTTCGATCCTTATTTCGTAAATGTTTATGGAAAGACTAATCAATTTTTTGGGTAATTTCCACTTTATTTAACACGTAAAAAATTATTTAACACATTAAAAATGAAAATTAGACATGAAAAATCTTTGTTCAAACATTTGTGTTAAATTTGGGGACCTAATAATAAGACAAAATAGATTTTTGTTGGTCGTCGAGGTTTTGCGGCGTTTATCTTCTTCAATTTATGAAGAAGGTGACGGTTCCGCCCCTCATTTGGTTGAACAGCAGTTGGAAGATGTGATAATCGGTTGACGCAAGATCTGGAGAGTACGGCGGATGCGAAAGAACCTCCCGTTAGGGGTCATTCAGGGCTTATTTGACGATATTTGCTGTTGAGGTCGTGCATTGTCGTGGAACAAGCTGACTTGGCCTTGTCGATCAGGTCTTTTCAGTTTATTAACTGATTGATGGTAATTTACATGGTGTGCTGGAGGTAGCATTCGTTGTCGAACAAACGCGATCATGCTCTTCTTAGCATGAACTTCTTGCTTAACTCTCAGCTTTGGCGTGTCTCCTGTGGCCATCCACTCCTTCTTTTGCTTCATAATGACGTAGATACACCATTTTTCTTCTCTCGTGAAGATTCTGTACAATAATTGTCGCTTGTGGGCGCGTGCTGCTCGGTGTTGGGCAAAATTTTGAGCAGCTTTGTTGCAGGACATTTTCCTTGTTGTCGTGGGTTAGTTTATGGGACACCCAAGCTCCGAGTTTTTTAGTAAATCCCATAGATTTAAGATGTCCAGGGATTGACACAAAGCTCCAGTCCATCTTCTCAGCATGTTTGACGACCGTCTCCCTTCAAAAGCCATTTAAGATGGTCCTCGTCGAAGTCGCAAGTTTTACCAGAGCTGGGCGTGCCGTGCCGTCTAGATTGAAATTTGCTTCTATAGCTTTTTGATCACGACGAAAGTTCAAATATAGCAAGTGTAGAAAATGAAGTTTTTTGCCACTTAGAATTATCATTTTAAAAGCCTGAAAGAAAATTGAAATAAAGTTTTTTCCCAAAAATGATGTCAGTAGTTTTGTACAGTAAGAAAATGACTTTCGAATTCATATATAACTGATATGTAAATATAAAACTGGTATGTTTGTATATAAAATACGCGCATTATTGCCACATTTCCAAGTATGTTATACGTTTTTCCCACCTGTTTGACAATTTGTGGATGCCACATCAAAAAAACTATTGTTTTTCTGAGGCAAACCAGTCATCGAGCCATTTTCGTACCGTTTCGTAAAAAGTAAAGCGCTGCTCAATAAGTGAGTGTCCCATCGATGCAAATACATAGTAATCGGATGGAGCCAAGTCTGGTGAGTAAGCCGCATGCGAAAGTATTTTCCAACTAAACGCCTCAATCATTTCCTTGACCAGTTTTGGTGTGTGATGGTGTAGCCGTTTTTCACACAAAACTTGATTCAAATCAATCAGTTATTGTCGGTAGCGTTCAGTATTAACGGTTTCGTCGGGTTTTAACAGCTCATAATAGATCACGCCCTTCTGATACCACCAAACACAGAGCATTATCTCATCATCATCTAACAATGCTTGCAATTCACTGCCTTGAAACTTTTTCGATGGTTTTCCATATTATTTGTTTCTCATGTTAAAATTGCCACTTTTGGATTTTTTAAACCCCTCAAAACACTGTGATTTATCAAGAGCATGATCACGGTAAGCATTCGATGCAATTCTGCAGCAGTTTTCTTCAAATGGTAACAGAAAATCAATGTTGTCCGCAAATTGTATTTTCCAGGCACACAATTCGACATGTTCAACGTTATTACAACTACTATGTCGTTGTATGACACTTGTATTGTTGTGAGTTGAAAATCTTTGCCAGATGTCAACAAGGAAATGGCTCCAGTGACGTGGTTTGACGGTAACTATATTGACAGCTATGGCCATCTATGAGTAAATTCCGGTTTTATATTTACAAACATGGTACACTTGCCGAAACAAATAAAAAATTGAGAAAAACAAACGAATTGTAAAACCGTCAGGAACTTATCAAACAACCCATCACTTGCATCAGACCTATATCAAACAGAGACTTTTCGAACTGCACCGTTTGGTTTTTTGTTTTTACCCAGTGATTTTTTATTTATATAAGAACAGATATTTTTGATATTTTTAAAGTTTTAGATCGTGGCGAAAAACCCGAATAAAGAAAAATATATAAAATATCTATGCTAGCATTCGTTGAACGTGCCCAGCGGTGTACAGATGCGGAAGGGATGTATTTTGAATTTAAAAAAAATGACAAAACTAATTGTTTTTTTCTTAATTTGATCAGCTCAGTTATTTTTCCGACATACTGTGTATGTTTTGATACGTTTTTTTGGCTAACCTAAGTGTAAACCAAACACACCCCTATATTTGTAAATATTTTCTTGTCCTTGGACCCAGCCATGTAATTTTATGCGATAATTTAGACCCCCGCGTCGAGGTAAACAACAGAGGGTAAATTTCAACAGATACGGGGTAATTTTGGGAAAACGTTAAATTGTATTCGGGACACAATGTTTTGAAATCGAATTTGTACTTTATTATTTCGAGGACGATATATTGCTCGGGATCGTTTTGGATATTTAAAATGTATTTTTAGATGTTGAAAATAAATTCTCCTCCGCCAAACGATATTATCTTTTTGTTTTTTTTTCACTGACCTTACCCTTTTCGGGTCCGCAAGTTAAATTTTCTGTGAAATTGGCCAGCCTAGCCTTGTTTTGTCCGTTCTCTTTTTTTCTTTTTTATGTTACTATTTCTTCAACTTAATTCTCGACCTCTACGTTTCATCAAATGCAGCTTCTATTAAAATCAGGATGTGTTCTGTAAATATAACCTGAAAAACATTCGAAAAGCAACATTTGAACTATTGTTGTTTTGCCTTTCAACTTAAAAAAAATGCTGTGAAAGCTCAGGACAAAATTTGTATCTTTGACATATACACGGCGTACCGTTGACATATAGATGGCGTCGCTTACCAGTGGTTAATTGTGCCAACCTTCAAACGTCATGTATCAACATTTCATGACAATCTGTGTACCATTTCTGAGTTGTTGTGTTTTAAGCTACTTTTGTTATTCTTTAAGCAATAAAAAAAAAGAGTTTTCGGGAAAGTCTTGTTTTTTGATGAAGAAAAATACTGTTGAAGCAAAACAATGACTTGATATACATTATCCGAACTTTGCCAAAAGCAAATCAAGCATAATGGATTGGTCTGCTGTCCAAAATGAGGTGGTTACACCAGACAACATCAGAAAAATTTACAAAATTATTTCGCAAAACCGTAAAGTAAAGCTGCAGGAGATGCAGCTGATATCATGAAGATATCGACAGAAAGCGTTTACACCATTTTGCATGAATATTTGGGGAAAGAAGGGGAGAGGGGATTATGGAAATGAAATTTTGGTAACGCGGATGTGGTAAGACTGTTATGAATAAAGTTTGAAGCGAAACAATAAGGGAAGAAATGGGAGGACCTATTGATAATGTAGAAGCGAAATGTCTAAGCTAGTATGCCCACTGATTTCATTCTTTCGCTATGAGCATTTTTCCTTTCGTCAGACCAAGTTGTTCCAGTCTTAATACATTTTTCTCTCTGGCCAACCCCCCAAACGTTAACCTTGTGTCTGAAACAGCCTCTATCCTGAATTTCATTTTGTGAAATATTTGCTGATCTTAGGTCCTCTTTAATTGCAGCAATCCATTTAATTATTTATACTTTAGCTCTACTCCTATTTTCATAAAATTCGACTATTTGTCCAGTTAGCCTACTCGGATTCATCCGTTTTATGTGTCCGTAAAACTCTCGTCCGTCTTGTTTTTCTCATATCGCTATGTATATCTGTGTATTGTTTGATTTCTTGGTTTTCTCGAAGTCGGTATGTTGTGCTATTTATTTGTTTGGGGCCTAAGATTTTTCTTATGATTTTTTTTCCTTCTTTTCAATATCTTCGACGTCTCTCTTTTTATAATATATAAATATTTTTTGTAAGTCTCAATGCAGTCATGCATTGTCTCATGCCTGGCCTTCGCAGACGACCTAGCCATACTCGCAGACAATGAAAAAAAGGCAACCAAACAGATCGAAGTCCTCAAGAAATGTGCAGAGAAAGTCGGCCTACAAATCTCCTTTCAAAAATCCGAATTCTTCTGCTCAAAATTAGATGTCCAAAATTTGAACACCAAATACGGCCAAATAAATAGGGTCACTCACTTCAAATACCTGGGCGAGATCCTCGAACCCACAGAAGGAGAGAAGATAGCACAGAAGTCTCGATTACAGAAGATGAAGAGGGCATACGGCAAGACACACAATATCTACAATAAGACATGCCTATCCACACACGCAAAAATAAGACCCTAGAACACTGTAATCAAACCAGAGGTACTATACGGAAGCGAGACATTTACACTTCATACAAAAAAGCGGCATAGAAAAAATACTAAAGGAAGAACGCAACATTATGAGGAAAATTCTCGGTCCAAAACTGACAGAGGAAGGATACAGACTACATTCTCGAAATACCACGGAGAGAATGTCCAACCTAGCGGCGGACATAAGAAAAAGAAGGTTGAAATTCTATGGACATATCAGTAGACTCCCACCGACAAGACTCACCAACAGAATTCTTACATACATACAAGGAGTCAAGTCAACAGTACCATGGATCACACAAATCAGAGATAATTTGGGAAAGGCACAAATGGGTCCTACAGAGACTGAGGATAGAAGAACGTACAGAAACAAAATACATATGTGGAACGTTGCATCAGAGAGCGAAGTTTCGAGGAGATCGGGAACAAAGTGGACGGAGGAGAGAAAGAGAATCCATGGAGAAAGGATGAGAGAGGTGTGGAGGATCAGAAAGAACATTCTAAATTTTTTTCTAATTTTCAATTTGTCTCGATCAGGGGACTCCGAAAGAAAAATTCATCCCTCACCATAAAAAACTCAATTTCCTCTCCTTCCACTCTAACCTTTTTTATTGTCTGATATTGTAATTTCCCAACCATTTTTACTAATTTGTTCGAGATCATGCAATTTCTTAATATACTGATCAGATTTTTTAGTCTATGAATGAATACATTTTTATGCGTTGATATATCGTATTTTATTTGTTTACTTTATTTATAATTTCCATATCAATTCACATTAAAGCTATATCCACAAACAATATGTAAAAACAATGCTACAATTTGGTTAATGTCATCAATCAATTTCTAAGGAAGGATATCTGTGTAATTCTCGCAAACAGGAAAAAAATGTTTTGGTTAAAAGAAGACCTCGTCAGCAGTAATTCGCGTTGTCTCAGGTCGGGGATTCATCGACTTTGAGGCACCAGAAGATGTAATTTTCCTAATGTCGCAGAAAAAAAATGGAAAACTAACTAGAGCTAATTTGACTGGAGAAATATTCTTGATTAGAGATCCTTGTGGGAACTAAATGAACATACATTGATATATTAGCAAGCATATAATAAAAATTACATGACTTGTATGATGTTTCTTTGGTTGAGATTTGCCAGTTTTATAGTAAAGTATTATATAGGGTGTGACAAATAGCGTAGTGATAAAGTGACTACCTTCACTGTATTTGCAGATTAGTAAATCTGCAGAATGATACACAATGTGTGTTGGTTTTAATATAAATTGGAGCAATAATTATTTAATTGCGACTCCTCAAAGGTTATTTCGTCGTGAATTCCTTATAAACCGTCATCAGTAACACCTGATCACGAAAACATTAGTGAAACACTAAACTCGAAGAGATTTACCACTAAATATTTTTTTCTATACTTCTCGATGCACATTTCGCTAACCATGTTGGCATCATCAGGAGACGACTCCGTCTAATTCTAAAACTAAACTATGTTCGATATATATGATAACCGTATTTAATGCAAGATGCAAAAAAACATGAACCGTGATGTTAACCAAGCGTTACATTAATTATTCAAAATGGAATAAGTAATTTATCCCAATTCACGTTTTTTTTTAAATTTTGATATTTGTTTATTATTACTATTTACACTTTTAATAAGTGTTAAGTTACGAACCTACTTTATCCCAAAAGTAGAAAAAAATAAAGAAAATAACAATTTCATTTTTGAAAAATTAATATTAACTTGAAAAAGACTTTTTTTGGGAAAATTGTTTTAAATGCCATAAATGTTTTAATAATGCGTTTCACCCCTTGCTGTAATAAACACCCGATTCCATTGATTTGTCGAAGAAAACGTTTCCTAAAGTTTCCTCGGAACAAAAACGTTTTTAAAACGTGATGCGTCGATTTAATAAACAGCTGGTCCCACTACAACCCCATTTCGTCCACCTGCACCCTACAAACTTCGTCCAGATATTTCGTTGCATCGACCAAAACCAACAAACATGAAATCGGCACTTTTTTTCTTTCTATTATCCAGCAGCGGGACTCATTGACACGTGTAACAACTGAATCACACGGTTCATGATGTAGTAGCTTCGTATTTAAAACGTGTTGGCCTTTCGGAGGATGACGTAGGCATAAAGCCGCTGGTAGTTTGGCGGGGGAACTTCCACAAGATTGCACGATATTTTTATGCTTCAGGGCTCAAAGGATTTATTTTTTCAGAATTTCTAGTTTTTTTTTGTTTAGAAACTGTAATTTATACTTTCTAATTGTTATTGAATATACATGAGACATATTTAATTCAGATCATTATATTTATTTGGTTCTCTTTTCTCACTGTACAATGAAATATTGGATATTAATATATGAGATACATTCTGATCAGTTGTTTCCTGTGTCTTTTCCAGTTCTTATCCACATCCCCATCCCTCTTATCCCCAATGGACGTTACAAGGGTTATTAGAGATGTTTTCGGTCTGCAACAGAGAAGGTGTGCCGGTTAATGTTTTTTAATTTTTTTAAGAGATGGCGCTGGAAACAAGGATCATTCATTCAGAACGCCATTTTGTTTTTCTATCTTTTTCTAAGGACTTATTGCACGACCCTCATATATCTTTAACACAAAAACTGATATACCTTTTGCTTGCTTACCTTTGTGTTTTTATGTCCGATTGCCAAACATTATCACGACAGATTTTTTCTGCATCACATCATAATGTAATTTTAATCTCCATACAGACCGATTGAAGCATGTATAATTAAACTATAACTGATTAACAATCTTGGTAAATCCATTCAATAAAAAAACAAGGATCACCAATAGATGAAGTCATCGATATCACATCCTTGTATATAAATATCAAGCCAAAAAAACCAATAGATCAATACCCGGAGCAGTATAGTTATATTCAGATCAAATTAATTTACAAATATGAAGAAAAACTTACAAAATTATATCTTTGTTTCATAATCTTTAGAAACAAGACCAGAACAGTAAACAGAAAAAAACCTTACATTTGTATTCCACTATGTATCGAGGATGGTCGCAATGGAAATGATGTGCAACAGTCGAAGAATCACTAATTGAATGTTGTCAGAGGATCGAAAAACCCAAGTGACGTATGCATAACGTTCTTTTGTTTTTGGATTTGTTATTGAAACAATACACAATGACAAACTGAATGCATCGGGAATTAAATCGATTTGCATTTGATATAAATTTGTCAAGTTTGATGCAGTTTGGAATTATGCATCAATGACGATTAAGTCAATAGATGGCGTAATAAGACACTAAACAAGATTATTTATATTATTACTTATACATAAACTTTTGAATCATAAAACGATTAATACATTTTTAAGTGGTTTATTCGTTTTCGGGTTTCTCTTAGGGTCGAATGATTCTTTCGTCGTAGTATGTATCACATGCCGAAGACGCATTGTTCTTCGCAGGTGTTATGTCAATACTGAACAACTTCTTTCATCTTCGAAATTTACAGAAGACGTTCATAAGTAAATTAACTGAAACGTTAATCGTCTTGTTCTCTCGATCAGGGGTTGTTAACGTTGTCATTAGGTGATTCTCGCAGAGTTTGTTGAACTGAGGATGCCTTGAATTAAGTTTTTTTTCCGACTGTTAAAGGATTGGGATCTACTACCAGCAGATAAAGCTTCGGTATTTCGATATTTATGGAATTGTACCGACTGCGCCAAATTGGCCAATCTATTTATTTGGAATATTTATTTAAAATTATAACTGACAGATGAGTTAACTGATAATCTAACTTAGACTAATATTCTGAGATCGGATGTACGAAGGTTGCTGTTTATGAATCCGGAATAATAAATGAAAACAATTTATCATTGAAAATGGTTTTATTATTTTTCAAAATATTCTCCGCGACGATCGATACATTTTTGCATTCGTTCGGACTAATTTTCACAGCACTTTTTCCATTTCGTTTGAGGTATCTTCAAAACAAGCATTATATAAGGCACTTCTATCTTTACTTCTTTTCGTTTTTCTCAATTTATTTCGTGATTTTCACCTTTTGTTGTATCCAGATATCTTTTTCATTTTTTCTTGTTATCCTTAATCTTCATCTGTAATTTTTTTGTCCACCATTCGGTTTTATTCATGTTTTTATTTATATTTTTTGTATTTTCCCAGCTTCCTGTTGCGGCCTGTAGTATTATATCTTTGAAAAACTCCTAGTTTTCTTCCACTCCTCACCGCTCTTATTCTTCAAATTTCTTCTTTACTAATTTTTGGTAATTTCTCTGGTAATAATATATATATATATATATATATATATATATATATATATATATATATATATATATATATATACCCTCGTAATTTATCAATTTGGTTCATTAATCTCAAGGACAGTCGGATGTCGTGTGGCTGATTATCGTGTCTTGTCGTCGATGGTCACTTCCATGCCATCATACTTCTTCACCGATAACCTTGCCATCAACCAGCTGGAATTATTCAGCCAACCGTTGAATGCCAAGGTTAAACACATACGTTAAACTAAAGAGATTGCTTTTTGTAACAGCTTTTCCATTTGTTCGGCGTGCTTCTGTTTGAAATTTGTCTCGTTATTTTTATTGTATCAGTTTATTACATACATTCAGTTTAGACACACTTAATTATTTTTGAAGACTTTTTAAAATAACATTAATTAATATGACAACTGCAGTAAAATATATCTTTTTTCATCTTAAGGGTGTATCGCAGGTACAACTGGCGGAAAAGGTACTGAATATCATAAATTCGACAATATCTTTGCTTTACAGAACATAGAAAAGGAAAATTAATAAAGATAATGCTAGAAAATAATGTACAATTAAAAAAGAAAGAGCAAATTTCACCTATCTAGAATTGAATTAATAATAAGAAATAATATAAAAAAAAAACTTTTGATAGTAAATATGCGTTTTTTTTAACTTTTCGGCAAGAATATTTTTTATTTAAATTTTTAGCACTACGAACATGGAATTTTTAGTAATACTTAAATATTAAAATGATTAAAATGATTTAAACACTAGACATAATATTCTTTACTCAATCCTTAAGTCCCTGTAAAAATTTCAAATCGATTGACTAAGCCGTTCAAAAGTTATTGAAATTTAAAATTATCGTCATTTTATACGTGATTTTACGGAGATTCACTAACATCAAAAATTACACATCTAACAAATATTCAAAGAAAAAGTTATCGAGCGTTCCTAACTTTCAAACTGTTTGGAACTAATTTTGCAAATTTTTATTAATATCCATTTTCGGTATTGGATTGTTGAATTAAGTTGACTTGAAGACGTTTTTCAAAATATTTCTAAAGAAAAAATTATATTTTTTTAATTGAATTTAACTGCATCAAAATGTTAAATACACCCTCAATTTTATAGAAAAGGGGAACAATTAATTTCAATTCTTAACCTTAATTTAGAAGGGTTAGTCGACAAATTCTCAACTTGGTAGAGAAAGCAACATTTTTGAGATATTTTTATTTTCAACGTGTTCATTGCAAAACAATATAGACTAACCTACTGATGTCCTACCCATTCGACTTACAAAGGCTACTACAAGAGTTCTATATAATTGCAATGCAACATATTATGACAATCACTTTCGAAAAATGATAAGAATCTCCTCCAGTAGGAAATTGAAAAGGGAAACAATATATTACAGGTCCTGCAGTGCCACCAGAAAGAAATGTACCGGTGTATGTGTATCTACCCATAAGTTTTTACCAAAAACATCAAAAGATCATTCGCAAGGAAAAAATCTACACTAGACCTTTGTTTATTTATTTATTTATAATAACATTCCAACAGAAACGCAAATAGAATATCGATGATGCGATGGAAAGGACGGTCGTTATTATATCATTGGGAATTTAAGCTTATCTCAGTTTGTTTTAACGGATGATGATCTGAATGCATAATGATGCTTTCTGATCGATATGGGACAGTATAAAAGTGACTTCCTATGGGACGTGGGTTTAAATTGAAGAAGTCATTCGATTTAGAAGAAATCTCCCTTTAGCTTGATAATCAGCATCCATTTTTTTTCTTTTTGATTTAACAATGGCTAAAATTGTAAGTTTTTTTTTATTATTTTTTAAAATATTATTGTTTATTCTAACACTTGTTAGTATTGTGTTTTACTTTATTCATTATTTAATGTTACATATACCATACATAGACTGGGTTATTTTACTTGCATTTAAATTTCCTCTGATTCATATGCCGTTGATGCAAAAGTTAAATTTTATCTTTCACTCCAAAATCGTCTAACCTCTATGTCCATCATAATTAACTAAACAAAATCCAGAATCATCACTAAAACAAATAGAGTTCCATTCCAGATCCCGTTAGGTTCCAGTTCTATTTAATTCAGTTCCATTAAGTTCCAGTTCTATTTAGTTTCGGGAATTAATTCGACACCATTCCAAGTGACACGCTTTATAGTGCCTATTTAGAGGAAGCAGTACACACACACACCCACATCTATTCTGGAAAAAATTCTCCCATAGGGAAAAATTTTTAGTTCAGTTTTAAAAGGGTGTCGGTGCAATATAACAAGCAAAAAAAATTTTTTCATTAAAAATGCTATAACTTTTGAACGGTTTGAGATAAAATAATATTAATTTTAATATTATTAATAATTTTAATAATAATTTTCCTAGGCATATTCTTGTGGGGCATTAAATTCTCTAAAAAACGACCCCAGTTTTAATTTTTTAGACTCAAAAATTCGTATACTTACGGGCTATGAAAGTTGAAAAAAAGCAGAAATATGCAGCTAAAACGGTATATTTCTGCTTTTTTTTAATTGGAATTTTTGAGTCTAAAAAATTAACTTTGGATCATTTTTTAGAGAATTTAATGCTCTACAAGAATATATGTGAGAATTTTTTTATCTCAAACGGTTCAAACGTTATAGCATTTTAAATGATTTTTTTTCCTGTTATTTAAATGGCTACCGACACCTTTTAAAATTGAATTAAACATTTTTCCCAATGGCAGAATTTTTTCTCAGTAAATCGGTCCTTTTAAGACGATAAATTCGATAGGTTAGTTTTTTTGTTAGTTTTTCCTCCATTTCCTTCTATCTTTTGCTTTTTCTCTCCATCCGGTGATCTTCAATTGTTTCAGGGCCCTCTCTACCTCTACTACCTTACCTTTGGCCTCTTTGATTAATCTGAACCACATTCGTTCGTTCGTTCTATGTTCTTTCCTCCGTATATCTTTCGTACTGATTTCCTCTTCCATACCATATTTACTTTGCTTTATTTGGAGGCCATGTTTCGCTCGCGTAGGTGACGATGGGTTTTGTTGCTGTTTTATATATTCCTATATTTGCTTTCCTGGAGTTATGTTTGCTTCTCAATACCTTCTACAGTGCACCCAACCAACGTTTTCCCGCCATTATTCTTGCTTCTATCTCTTCTGTTATATTTGGTGTTCTGGTGAATTTAGTTTCTAAGTATGTCAACTGGTCAACTTCTTCAATCTTATAAACCTCCTCTTTACCTCCTTCCATTCCTTTCCATTCCAGATATTTAGTCTTTCTCTTACTATATATATATGCGTGTTCCCTGTTTCCACTTATGAAATGGAAACATACGCTCTAATATCAACTTCAGCATACAAATTGAGGGTTGCGCAGTGAGGTATGGAAATATCAATGCTTTCAATGCAAACCTACTGGAATCATGAATGTCATCAGTCGTACAGCTGCCTTAAAATGGAAATGGGCAGGATATATCGCCAAGCTGCGAGACATAAAATGGCCATGGAAATTGCGGAATGGAGAGTGATAGAGAGAGATGAAATCTCCTAGTGGAAGGCCTATGTAAAGCAGTGAACGCAAAGAACTGGATGATCATTAACACTTTAAACTATATAGTTTTTTTGTTTCAGGTTTTAACTCTTCTTGTTTTGGCCATCTTCGCCATTGCTTCTTCCTTTGCAGCTCCATCTCCAGCTGCTTACCCAGTTGCTGATCCAGTAGCAGCTCCATCTCCTCAACTTTTGGCTTACCCATATTACTCAGCTTATGGCTACCCGTACTCCTCCTATGCCTACTACGGATAAATCCAGATATTGTACAAAAATTGTTCTATTTTTTTATATCCGACTTGCCTTTTTTTATATTTTATATTTTGCATTTAAATAGAATTATTTCTTTTTTTTTTTTGTAAAATGTATATTTTAGTTTGTATAAAGCGCTTTGTATATTTGATATGTATAAATAAAGTATAATTTAGCATCGTAATTTCTGTTTAACTATTAATATTATTATTAACTAGAGTTGTCAGGTTACCACTACTTTACGTAAACCACTGTAAACGTTCCTACTAAAAAATAGAAAAACACAAATTAAGGTGGTACACTCAGGATAATTATTTGTTTCAAAATATTCTCCTTTCTTGTCAAGATTTTTGCCATTCAGAAATCTCAGCGTCATCAGATCTAATTTTTAAAGCGATCTCAGAATCATTTTTATAGGCTTCAAATGCCTAATCAGGCATTAAAAGTTGATCGGTACAGAATTTAATTCCAAAACTCGCGAACTGAAATAATTCGTAAGTTCCTAAATCTGGACTATACGGCGATGATTTATGATGAAAGAAAATATGACGATTTTGATTTCTTTCACGAAATTCGCTGATGACTTCCGACAAACAAACTGCCGCAATCAGTCAGTATTGACAGAAAACTATTTTACATCTTTTTGTTCTGTCAATTTCGTTAAACAAAACATTTTATCCAACTTGTTTTCTTGTCTTCGAAACCGTTTTGTTGCTCGGTTTCTGTTATTTCCTTCAAAGCGGCCAGCAAACTCCCTTGAAATACCATCTATGGACTCAAAATGTCATCCACAAAGTGGAATTTTTGATCGAGAGAACAGGAAATAGTCGCATAGTACCATATCAGGTGAATATGGTGCCTGTGGAACGACGTTTGCTTGAATTTGAGCGAAAAATTATTATAGTATGTGATACTGAATTTTCGTGATGCAAAAACCATGAAATGTTTTAAAAATATTTAAAAATAATTTGTCTTGGTCACTCCTTCAGTTGCTTTCCGAGAGTTCAGCTCGAGCTCGACTGATTCCCTGGTTTTTAATATCTCTTTTTTTTCCTTTTTAATGTTCTCCACGAGCCAATTTTTCATGAATTGTTTTTCCACAAATCTGGACGTTTTTTTTTTGAATGGACTGTAATGTTTACTCTCAGGGATTGCTTAACGGTGGTGGCTCGTGAGAGAGGGCGTTGGGGCGCCACCCCTCCATCATTTATCACAGTAAACAATTTTTCAGAGTAAAACACCATATTTTATTTCCGTTCAGTTTCTTTCCTTTAACTCATTTTCCTGGTTCACCTCCTGCAAAGGGTTTCAATAGCACGAAAAGTAAAAAGGAGGAAGGGGAAAGCAAAAAAAAATCTTCAGCAGCACTATTTTCTTCAACGCCCCCCACTTTAAAAACCCACGAGCCTCAACTGTTGCTTAATAATATAATCCTTGATTTTGGTTATATTTTTTTCACTGGTTTTTGAAAACGGCACGAAAAAGCTTACAAGAAAAGCCTAAATTGTTCATCAAAATTGATTAAATTAATCCAAATCTCTACTTAGTAATAGCATTTATTTTGGTAATGTTTTCTAGATTGGTTGACATGGATGGTCTTCCTGAATGAGGTTCATCTTCAGCTACTTCTCTACCATCATTAAAGTCCTTGTACCAATATTATTTCATTATTAGCTCAAACAATTTCGTTTTTGTACTACATTTACTGGATATTTATAAAAACAATTAACAATTACAAAAGACACATAAACTATTATAATTTCCAACTCAACGAAGGAAATGATCTGAAACTTCTCTCAGATGTTAAAAACAGTCACGCCAACCTAAAAGTTGCATTGATATATAAACCGTCGGAATTTTTAAAGCAAAATTCCCTTTACTCTTTAATCATAGAGTATCGCATTCAAATATCTAATGACACCTGGATCAAGTGGGCGAAGCAAAGATGTCATATTAGGTGGTAAAAAAATCGCTTGAACATTTTCGTGTTGTATGATTAGTGAAACAAGATGCTCAGGAGCGTGGTATACTATCAATAAAACGTGAAATGGTAATCCTTCCTTCTCGAAATATATTTTTATATTCTTTTTGGTCTATTTGAGCCCCACCTTTTGATTTAATTGTGTAAGGGCACATGCTTGGTAAACAAGCCAGGTTTAAACACGTGAGGAGCTACATTTGCGTGAAGTACGGAACCATAGATACAGAATCTGCAGATATAGAGAGCCAAACGTACATAAATTTACAGGAGTTGACTTGAAAAATGTGTTTATCACTGAACGCGGGCTCTAGAATAGTAAAGCGAGCTCAGTGATGGCGTCCACTCAGTAGGTACCCAGATGAGTCCACCCAGTAGAATATTAACATAATGCCATATAAAGGTCTTTCAAATTCAGTAGTTGTTTCATTCTTGAATAAAACATAGAATTTGCGTTGATTTAAAAAAAAATATTGAGAATTGAAGTACTGTGTGAAGCCCACACACCACGAAAGCAATATCTGCCAAATGACCACCTCTTGCAGCATCACAGGCGTCTACTCTTTTGTCAAAATTTTGACATTTTGGCATAACCGCAGCTTTATCTCACCAATGACATGTCATAGCTCGTCGAGCGAGTAAAACGTTTTTAAAAACCATGTAGTTTTTAAAAGGATTTGTTTGTGGGCACTGACGAAGGGAAAAGAATCACGTCAGTTACGTTGGTTCAACTCAAAATAATTCGAAGTTTTTATTTGTCCATCTTATATTTATACAAAACAAAACTGCGGTGTCAGCAGTTTATGACGACAACATGTGATTACGAGGGCCTTTTACATGGTACCACTCACGTAACCCCAAAGAAAATAGTCCAACGGTGTCAAGTCACTTGATCTTGATCGTCAATTAACATCGTTTCTTGCAATAACTCGTCCGGGAAATTTTTCTCTCAATAAATCAATTATTTTATTAGCAGAGTGAGATGTAGCGCCAACATGTTGGAACCAGATATCCTCCAGATCAATATTATCACCCATAAAAATTCAGTTATTATCTCACGATGTCAAACACTATTCACAGTTACAGCTTCACCAGCAGCATTCTGAAAGAAATACGGCACAATTACACCTCCAGATCATAATGCACACCAAACAGTGACTCGTTTAAGATGTAAAGGTCTCTCATGAATCAATCGTTGATTTTTCTCCGAATGCGGCAGTTTTGTTTATTAACATAGCTACCAATTTCAAAATGTGCATCATCAGAAAAGATGATGTTTTGAAAAAAAAATCATCTGTTTGTTCTTTGATCCAATTGACAAAGGCACGACATTTTGAATGATCCAGTGGCTTCAGTTTCCTCTGTTTACCAAACCAAACCTTCAGGGCTGTTGTGGATTCACTCCATAGTTGTTGTGAACGTCGACTAATGGATATTTCTGGGTCTTCAGCAACACTTTCGCGTACCAAATCAATATTGTCTTGTGAACGACCACTATGACTATATATTGTTTTTTTGTCTTCCACCGAACCAGGGTCTTGAAATTGTTGACCAATTCGATTGATAGTGTTTTCAGATGGACGATTGTGCAAGCCGTAAATATCACGTAACTTTCTAAAAACATTTTTCAGGGAACGCCCATTTTCATAAAATAATTCAACAACTTTAACACGTTATTGTATTGTGTACGACTCAATTTTTATAAATGTCATACACTACACTTCTGAAATGAGACTATATGAGAAGACCCGACCCAATTTGAAAGACCCGTTAGGAGATATGCTGTCAAGTTACAAAATATCAACGTGATCATCACGCCCTGTAACCGGATAAAAATTCCACAGTAATTGAAAGGATGATCCGGATTCGGTTTTTCCAAAATCGTATTGATTTTATGCAAGACCAAGGCCATCACTGACCACTTCACTAAGATTTATTTGAAGATAACACGAGAAAATACATTTTTTGAATACAAAGAAGTGTAGCCGTTTGTTTATTTCAGCGGATAAACTTTGCCAAACTGCTAATTTCAATAATACATGTGCCATATTTTAAACAATGAGATGATGGTTTGTTTTTTTCGTATTATATCATCAGGAAGTTGGATAGGTGATCTGTATGTATTTCTAGGATGACCAGAATACTAAATGCGATGTTTTGATCGATATGGTGTTGGTATAAAAGCAGAGTGTGATGAGATTTGATATCAGTTGAAGTATCATCTCAAATAGTTCAATATAAACAGTGATCTTTTGATTTTACAGTGAAAAATGGCAAAATTCGTAAGTACCTAAGTTATTTTATATATATTTTTAACAATTTAGTTTAATTTTTCTTAAGTGATTATAGACGAAGTTAAAAATTATCTCCCCTTTACTGGTTTTTATATATTATTATTATTATTACACCAAAAAGTTTCATGTCTAGAAAAATTAATGAAAAAATTTCTTCAAAATTAAGAGAATAAGCTTGGTTTTCTGGACATCACTAAGTAAATATTATTTAAAACATCTTCAGTATAGTTTTTCGTTTAACTTCCGGCTTAAAGTTTTCCCCAACTCGCTCGTCTATATTACAAGACGATGCTCTTCCCCACGATGATGCTGCTGCAGACACGTCTGGAGTAGATGCTGCAAGATTCCAACCTACCCTTTCATATGCGTCGAATTTGCCGGATTTGGTTCTCAGCGATATGATAGATATTGAACAATAATCAAAAGTAATAAAGCAATTTTGGAAATGTAAACGAATTGATGAAAACATATAAAAATATGTTTTTGGTAACATTTTATATATTTTTGTCAAGAAATAATATATTTTTTAAATTGTAGCCGTTTTAGCAGTGATTCTAGCAGTGATTTTGATGACATGTTTATTAAATGATTGACGTGTTTACATGACATGATTGACATATTTATTAAATTAGACATATGAATTGTTTAAGTTTGTTTCTGTTAAAGATTTTCGTTATTTTCAGACTTTTACCGTTCTTTTGTTGGCTGTCTTTGCCGTTGCCTCTACCTTCGCCATAGCAGCACCAAGGGCCTTCGCTGGCCCCAACCCTGTACCAGCGCCAGCCCCTCAATATCTCTCTTATTCATCTTACCCATACTACTCTAGCTACGCCTATCCTTATGCCTATTCTTACTACAGATAAAGGACGATCTGATCAAAATTTTTCCCCATATATACGACGAACATAGCTAGTTGCTGGAGCATTCTCATGAAGTAGATTTAAGAACAACTATTTGTATAAAGCGCTTTGTATATACTGAATTCATAAATATATAGTTTTATAAAAGCAAAGGCTGTCTTTTAATTTATTTAAACACTTTTTAATAGAATTTAATATAGTGAACGTTCTGTCCTTTGGTTCTATTCTTTTTCTTAGATGTATGGTCTGGGAGAACGCAAATGTCCAAAAGTGTGTAAGTAAACAAAAATTTGATATCATTTCACTGCTTAAGTTAAAAATTACAAATTGTTAAAAACTTTAGTGGGTGATTTTTCAAAATAGATTCATTTTTCGAGCAAAGAATTTACGTTGAATTAAATATTATTTTATTAATGTTTGGACCCGATTTTTCAAAGACCCAATTTTCGATTACTCTTTCACACATATTGCACGGTATGTTGGTTAATGGTGGCCTGAATATGTCGTTTAAGGTCATGAATTATTCAGGGGATTATTTACTTTAACCAGAGATTAATTCTAACTTAGGAATCACCCTCTATTTGAAAAAGGAAAAAAAAGGAATATTTATACTTTCATTTTATTTTATTTCAAATGAAAACTTTACCAAAATTGAAAAAAAATACACAGAAAGGTGTTCATTGAATATGACAATTTGCTTAAGCATAATCAGTCCTGTTCTCCAAAGTCGTTTTCTTCGTTCCTGTTCCGATCTAGATGCCGTAAGCTAGGGGAGCGTTGTAGTAGGAATTGGAATAGTAGCCAGGAGCGTAAGCATAGCCCAAGTTACTGTAAGCATAAGAGTTGGAGTACGCCAGTGGAGCCGAATAAGTCCTGTAGAAAGAGATGTCTGGGGTATTGTAAGTCAGAGCTAGGCCAGGTTTAGGGACTGGCGATGGAGCGCAGAGGGCAGTAGCCAACAGGGCGAAGAAAGCGAACTGAAAAATAGTTATTGATAAAATAAACATACAGGGTGCATCATTAAAATCCGTACAAAACAAACACTTTTTTTAAACAATTTTTTTTTCGATCGAAAATTATAAATTCAGAAAAATCCTTTTGCATATATTTAAGGAAAACTATATACCAACTAGGGCGTATTTCTTCTTCTTTCTGGTGTTAAATGTAAACCTGCTTCAAACTTTTCCATACCTCTCTATTTATTGCTCCTTGTTATTCTTTTGATAGTTTACTTATCTCATCTGGGAATGTCCTTGACTTCTATTTCTTTTATATGGTCCCCACTTACTATTTCGTCAGAATACATTTTATTGTAAGAGGTTCATCCCTGTTTATGTCGGGATATTCCCTTTATTATATTCTACACTTTTGTGATCGAATAAAACAATTTTTTACATTGTTATCTATCAATTTTATTATTTATTTATATTTTATTATATATAAATAAAAGTGATAGATAACAATGTAAAAAATGTTTACTCGGTTTCAAAATGGACAATCACAAAGTAACGGACAAATCAATCAATACTTTTGTGATCATTCTTATATATGCCGCGAACACCCCCAGAACATCCACGATATAACCTGCCCGATCTTCTTTTGGAGACGGGCTTGACGCGAAATGAACAATACCTAAGAATACTAAACTCGAACAGATTTACCACTAAACAACTTTTTTAATCTTTTTTACAGGAAAAATATTGAAGATAAAAACATTGAAGATAAAAACATAATTCCAGACCATCAGTTTGGATTTAGAGAAAGCCACTCTCAACTATAGACCAGGTCCATAGGATAACAAACATAATTGAAAAGTCACTGGAAGAAAAAAAAAATTGTTCTACCGTATTTCTCGATGTGGCCCAAGCCTTCGATAAAGTGTGGCATGAGGGCCTCAACTACAAATTAAACAAGCTTTTGCCTAAACAGTTTGCGCAATTATTAAAGTCTTATATCTCAGATAGATATTTCAGAGTTAAACAGGAAGATGCATACTCTGAACTAAAAAATATTAAAGCAGGAGTACCGCAAGGTAGTGTATTGGGACCAGTCCTTTACCTATTATATACCAGTGATATTCCTGAATTAGACCCAGACACGATAGCAACATTTGCTGACGATACTGCTATTATGGCTGTAGGCGTAGACCACGAAGAAGCGGCAATAAACCTGCAAAACTCAGTTAATAAAATTAACAACTGGACTAAGCAATGGCGAATCAAATTGAATGAGTCTAAATCCGCCCATATTAATTTCACGAACAAAAGAAATCAACATATCCCCGTTAGTATAAATAATATCCAAGTACCATATGCTAATACAGCAAAATATTTGGGTATAACATTAGATGCCAAGCTACGCTGGAGGGCTCATGTCAAAAAGAAAAAAGAAGAACTTGACATCAAATTTAGAAAAATGTATTGGCTGCTTGGACGAAATTCCCCTCTATCAGTCTACAACAAAGTACTCTTGTACAAACAAATTCTAAAGCCCGTATGGACATATGGCATCCAGCTGTGGGGTTGTGCCAAAAAGAACAACTTGGAAATAATCCAGCGATTCCAAAACAAAGTACTAAGGAACATTGCAAATGCCCCTTGGTATTTCAGAAACAGTGATCTCCATAGGGACTTGGAAATGGACACCGTTACCCAGACCATTAGCAGATTTGCCCAGAGTCACGAGCAGCGACTTCTTCAGCACGTCAATGTCGAGGCCATCCAGCTCCTTGATAATGCAAGTCATATCAGAAGACTTAAGAGGACCAAACCCTTTGAGTTGGTTTGAACGTTTGTGTTAGTAAAAAAGCAGAGCATGGTGCTGGTGTATACGTTAATATTGGTGTAATTAAGTTATTGGATATAATTTAAGGGATACTAGTGAGTAAGTTCTTAAAATCATCTTTTCTTTTGTAGTAACTTAGGTTTGTACAACATTACTCATTGATCAACTTTGGTCAGATTGTAATTTTGGAAAACTTCCTCAGGGATGTTTTATAAATAAAAAAAAAGGAAAAATATCACTGACTCACAGACTCATCATGAAATCTTCGGAACTATAACACCTACAAATTTGAAATTTGACAGGGAAGTGATTTTAAAAAAAATTTAAATAGGTCTATATTTTTGATCATTTTGTCACATAAATCGGCATTTAGTTCAGCAATGATACGAATGATATTGGCTTTAAGGTCATTGAGTGTTTATAGTTTATTGGCGTAAACCAATTAATTCATATAACCCCAGAGAAAAAAGTTCAATGGAGTTAAATCGCATGATCTTGGTGACCAGGTAACACTGGCATTTTTTAAAATTACACGATCATTGAACTTTTCTTTTGCCGCACCGCACCAACTTGTTGAAACCAAGATCAAAATCAGTAATCATGTTTCTGTAAGGTTCTAATTACTCTTCCAAACCATAAACCATACCAAATTGTTAATTTTTGTAAATGTAAAAGTGTGGGTTTTCTTCACTCCAAATGCGACAATTTTGCTTATTTACGAAGGCATTTAACCAAAAATGAGGTTTTTCGTTGAAGATGATCTTTTCATGAAATAATGGATCTTATTTCATGAAATAAGTTACTCTATAGCCCAATCTGCAAAATTTCTACGCAAGAAATGGTCATTTGGTTTGGGTTCTTGTGTTAACTGAATTTTATACGCCTTGAAGTATATTCAATGTAGTGCCATAAGAAAGCCCAAGTTGTTGAGGACGATATGTAATTGATTGTTCTGGGTTTTCATTCACACTTTGGTTTACAGTATCGATGTTTTCAGTAATATGTTTAAGTGTTTGACGAGTTGATCACAAACACTATCTGTAAGTCGATTATGTCGACCATAAATTTGACGTAGGCGCCATAATAAATTTGAACAATTTGTATACGGTGTGCAGCTGCATATGTTTTCAAGATAATTTGCTAAACAACACTAAACTAAAATGTAAATTTTGGCGGAAATAAGAGAAAAAAAATGGCTGCTATTACACTACAAAAATATATAGTAGTACTTTTTATATACTGTACAATCTCTATATTCTCGGAGTTTTGTTTCCATTATCTTTCGTAGATATCTGAAAGTGCGAACAGTGGCAAACCACTTAGTAGACCCACACCACTTACTTTTCATTTCAGTAAACAGTTTTTGCAAATGTTCCAAGGCTTATCCATCATCTATTTGTTTAATGTTTAGATTGTTCGAGATATTCTAGAAAATTTTCAAACGTCCTTGCTAGTGGTTCTTCTCTACTTTCATCTTCATCGTTATTCACTTCTAAACAATATCATTTGTCATATCGTTAAATCATTCACCATCCATTTATCGCACTGTGTTATTATCGTTATTAGTTGTGAGGTAATATTAGGGACGTCTTCAAAATTAAGAACAGCATTACACCACAAATTCCAGTTTGCTGTTATCGTTTCTGGTTTCAATTCGCCCATTACTTTTTAGGTAAATACAATTCTGTTAGCAATTGCGAATTGCTTACAGCATTTCATGACCCCAACACTGGAGGAATCGAAAACCTGCACAACATGTAGTTTTAAAGAATCTAATAACACATTGATCAAAAGCTGAATCATATCAAATGGCTCAACAACTTTTAATTGTTTGTTTCTTTATAAAGGCACGTGGATTATCTGTTCGTTAAACAAGTCCAGGTTTGATTATTTAACCATCTGCGTTTGCACAAAATACCAACGTCAGTTTGTTCTTCCGTTTTTTAAAGTGTGGTGTTTACTTCGCAGATTTATGAATGTAGTTTCGTTATGTCCATCCGTAAATTTAAAGCGTTTTCTACTTCAACTAACACCTAATCAAGAACTATATCTTTAACTTTTGTAAATTGGCGCAGGCTGGAAAAACTAGTTCGAATTTTCTCTATACGTATCGATTAGTAAGATTATTTTTACTATATATACTGATATTAGTCAGTCATATTAATTTTTAATGTTTTAGTAATACTGATTTTGCTATACATGTTTTATCCGGCACCGGACCAGTTTCCAACACCGGCAACAGTTTCTTTTGGGTGCCGTTTATATATATATATATATATATATATATATATATATATATATATATATATATATATATATATATATATATATATATATATGACATTAGAAGACGAGACAATAATGTTTTTCCTCGGAATATATACATGGTAGAATGAGAAGAAAGTTCGTTTGTAATGTGTTCCTTATTACATACTCCCCAGCACATCTTATAATCAATTAAATTCGGTAGGTTATTTCTTTTTAAAGTATAGTATCTCAATGTACTGTACTGAATGTTTTAGAGCATGTAAATTCGATGAAGGCTGAGGCAATTTTCATCGCCCTCTATGCATCATGATTGATAAATGTTCTATGGGTAAAAGGTCGGGAAATTTAATTGTAAAATAGTTCATGCAAACTCTGCCAATATTATTGTAGGGTAGAATATACTGCATTATCTTTTGCACAGATAATATTATGATGTGGGTGTTGATGGTACAGATGTGCGAAGTATTGAAAGTTTACACTAGTGACAGACGCTAATAGGGAGAGTAAACAGAAAACAAATAGAATATGGTCAGGATCAACAAGGTGTTGAGACAAGGTTGCATTCCGTCGCCGTTACTATCAATATAAGTCACATAATATAATCATATCAATATAAGTCAAATAAAATCAAATCAAATCAAAATAATAACATTAAATCAAAATAAAATTTTTGATTTTCAGCCCTGCAACTTATTCAGATGCTACGCTTTTATTAAAAGGACAGTAATTCGAGCGAGTAAAGCAGAGTGTTTTGAATATCTTCATTCTTACACTGCAAAACCACATCACCTCGGAAGAGAAACAAAATGTAGGAACAACCCACACAACATTTTTAAAAATGCAACCACTTTTTTGTTTTCAATGATCAAGTGTTATATCTTCTCTATAATGTTATATGAGGTTGAAGTTTATATATAATTATAAAAACTACCACAATCATTAAGGGTTGTAGATGCATAGAAGGATTCTTTGAGTTCTTTGAACAGACAAGCAAACAAACGTAGCTGTTGAAAATAAAACAAACGCAGTCCGGAAGCTAATCATTGTTAAGCGTCGAAAGTTGTTACAACGGACATATTTTCAGAAAAAATCCATAGAATATAGCTCATAATAAAGGTAAGATAGAGAGCCGTAGGAGGAAGATAGGAGGCCGAAGGTTATCAATAACTATTTAGAATGGCAGAAAAGACAGTAGAACTTACTAGAGTAATTGTTAACTTTGGGGGGACCTAACAGGAGAAGAAAAAATCAGACAAACCTTTGCCTGAAAGATAAGAAAAACTTTATAAAAGGGAATGAATTAATATTATTTGTAACTGTATTAAAATTAAAAACACTCAATTAGTTAACAATAATAAAATTCGTTCTTACCACTTTGAACATGTTGAATATTTCTTTTTGGTAGACTTGTCGATTTCAGACAACTTCTGAATATCTCGGCATCGAAAACGTCTTTATATACCGAAACAATTTTCAAGTTTTTCTCCGTAATTTTTGTTCTTTTTTAGATATCGCAACGTGGTTAACCTTAAATACACTAGATTTTTTTGCTTGCAAGATACACTTCGCAAAGAGACGAAAGAAAAATAAGAAAAAGTCCATCGCAGCTCAGTGACCTACGACAAGTCGGCTTGCGATGCGTTAGTTAATTTCTTGTATCCATCAAAGGTGTATTATGTGGAGTGTGTGTTTACATTTTCGAATGGTTTGCTGTTGTTAATAAACAAATTTTCAGGAAAAATTTCAATTACTTTTTTAAACATGTTAGCATCATCGGGAGACGATTCAATCTGCAACAGAAGAAAGTTTAAAGATGTCATTTAGTGTAAAACTCTTCGAGTTTCACACCCGAAGGTTCCAATAAAAGAATTAATTAACAATATTGTTTATTACTATTGATGATTTTAGCTCAACATTTTGATGGCGCATCGCATAGATGGTGCAATTATAACCAAATGACAATTATATTTGTATCATACTTAACAAATATAATCTTCTTCAGATGTTTATTTGCTTGTATCCGGTGATTGGGTAAAGCAAACAAGTTTTGATATTTTCTAAAAAATTTAAAAAATTCGAACTATTATAAAGTAACAATAATAATTAAACTAAATAATTAAAACAAACCAATGCATCAACAAGTAACATTTGATGACCTCAGCCATCAGTTCTATAGTCATCAGTGGCCCCAAATCTTCACTCTTTTACAAGATTAAGTAACATTATTGAATAGCGCCATATAATTAACGGAAATGTAGCCTTATTGACTTGTATACTTGTGAGGGCCATTTGGAAAACGACAAGACAATTGATTTGGGTCATCGGCTAACTTATAGTCTGGACTAGATAATGTATACCTGTAGTTCAATATTTTTTTCTTTATTTGGGGTTTTCGCCACGATCTAAAACTCAAAAAATATCAAAAATATCTGTTCTTATGTAAATAAAAAATCACTGGGTAAAAACAAAAAACCAAACGGAGACAAATTTCTCAGTGATTCTTTTTTGTAATAAATTTGCCTAAAGAACAAAATTTTAAAAATATAAAAATGTTCTAAAAAAATATACAAACCTTTAACGTTAACGTTTCGGGAAGTATTCTCCTCCCGTTTTCAAAACAAATCTAAAAATAAAGTATATCAATTTCTATAAATTATGAAAAGATAGAAAGTAACTATATTTTTTGTGTATGTCAATGATACTTACATTGACAATTAGGTTTCCAAAACCCAAATAAAGAAATAGAAGATATATAAACACGCCACAATCATTCAGACATTACTGTAGTTCAATATTCTCAACAAATCAAAATAATGGATCAGTGCTGGAACTCAATTCAAAATGTGCATAGCACTTGAGGGATTCGTTACTGAAATTTTTAAGGAAGCAATCTATATACTGTCGGATTCTCACAATCAAATAGTAGGGGTAAACTCCTACTAAGCGCAACTTGATTAGATTAAATTTTGGTGTTTAGTGGTAAATCTCTTCAAGTTTAAAGACATTTTAATTTAAAATAGAGAACCTTTTTTTGAACCGCCCTTATATTAACTTTAATATCTACCATTTCGAGCCTATAGCTCAGACTATGCACCATTTAACTTTTCTCGTTGGAATGTAGGCATAATTCAGAAAAGAACCTTGATTTGGAATAATATAACATAATATTGGTTAATAATTTAATTTTTACTTTACATATCAAATTAATTTAATTTTTTTGTCTTTAGTATAATAATAATTGTAAATAGAATCAAGAATCAAATATAAATAAGCCACGTATTATTGTTTCGATGAAATCACCAATGTAAAAAAAATACAGAAAATACAAAAATGCCGGAAAAAACTGGTTTTTGTTGAATAAAATTGATCTGGGAAAATATTTTAATTGTTCTTGTTTAGTTTGTATGCAACTTGATGCCCCCAGTACATACACTTTTTTTAAATCTTGATTTTTAATGAAATGGTTGTCTCCGAAAAGTACTCGCTTTCGACATTAGTTGGTTTATATATATATATATATATATATATATATATATATATATATATATATATATATATATATATATATATATATATATATATGGGTATTGTCAAAATTGTCTTGAAGTTGTATTATTTTTTGTTTATAAATAATATATACATGTATTTAGTACAATGAAGTACCGACGAACAAACATAATATTGTAGAAGAGTTTCCATTGAAACGATATGTACGAGAGATTTTCAAATAGTGGTAAACTCTTCAGCGAGTTTAGCACACAACACAAACAACGAACATTTTCAAGAATTTCAGGTACTTTTTGGATGCTTACTTTCTATTTTCTTTTACAACTTACTACTGTACTTTTATCTAACATAAAACAAAACCGTCTGGATTTTTTTTTCAAGCAACGTTCAAAAGGTACCATCACTTTTTATATCATTACAAATAAATAAGAGACGATAGTGTTTTGAAATTTCTACTAGTAGAAGCTGAAATGTGTCGTTACATACAGATATGGCGTTGCTGATTACACGAATATTCAACTGCTGCTCTTATGATTGAACAGAACAGAAGTTATAAACAAAATTCTAAAACTTGCAATATTAAGTTAAGCATATTTATTATTGTTCTCATTATTACACGCCTAATAATATGCATCCATTTTTTTATATTGGTTACAACTTTAAGATGAATCTTTTAATCAGATTAAATCATCTCCTGATAATGCTATCATGGTAAGCGAAACGTGCGTCGAGAACTTTAAAAAAAATGGTTCGGTGTTTGGTGGTAAATCTCTTTGAGTTTCGTTATTTTTTGTTTACTATATGTTCAAAATAATGTGGGACTGCTTAAATGTTATGTTTACTTTCGTTATTAGTGCTAAACTGTGTATATAATTAAAAGAAACAGATTATTTATAAAAACCGAAGAAAAGCAATAAACGTATGTTGCAATTTAAGAAAATTTGTGATTTCCTGTTAATTATTACCGACCTGTCGTGTTAGTTGTCGCTATTAGAGGTCACGTGAGTTTCGGAATTAAATAAAGGCTCTATATAATCACCATGTCTGGCTTGTTTTACGCTACCCTTTGATTGGTGATTATAACAGTGTGCTGTAAGTTTTCTATCTTGGCGTTTTTAATGAGGTAATATATATATATATATATATATATATATATATATATATATATATATATATATATATATATCATCATCATCATCATCAGCCCGCATCGATCCACTGCAGGATGAAGGCCTCTTCAGCATGCTTCCAACCTTCACGGTCCTGGGCTTTCCTCTGCCACTCGGGTCCAATACACCCAACGATGTCATCAATCCATCGTGCTTTCGGTCTTCCTCGCGGACGTTTGCGATCAAGCGGTATCCACTCCAGGATTGCCTTGGTCCATCTGTCGTCCCATCGCCTCGCTATATGGCTTGCCCATCTCCATTTCAACTGTTTTACTCTTCCAATATATATATATATATATATATATATATATATATATATATATATATATATATATATATATATATATATATATATATATATATATATATATATATATATATATATATATATATATATATATATATATATATATATATGTATATATATATATATATATATATATATATATATATATATATATATATATATATATATATATATATATATATATATATATATATCATATATATATATATATATATATATATATATATATATATATATATATATATATATATATATATATATATATATATATGTATATATATATTTATATATATATATATATATATATATATATATATATATATATATATAAGGAGGGACATTTTTATTTGCTATGCCAACCTTCTGACCATTCTTTAGGTAGATAACTTTCTTTTTTTTTATTTTTCGCCTTCTTTTTTATATAGCCTGAATTTGGCTGTATCTGCGAACGGCTGTAGGAACTGTCTTTTCTCTTTCAGGATCACTCCGGTGATGGCTCTGTCTTCTTCCAGATAGTTTATGGATACTGCACGACAAGAACCTCATAAAACAGTACGCATGACTTATCACACAAATGGGACTATTTTCGCTTTCTTTGGCGCAGTTTCACTTGCTCTCACCCACTGTTTGGATTGACAGTTCATCTCTTCATCACTTCATTTACTGTTATAAAACATTAAAGAATTTGATGTTGATTTGCTTTTGATGTTGCATGCTCATTATTATTACTGTAGTTATATTAGCATTGAACCTTTAAGGTGATTATTCAGTGACACACTATAAAATGGAGTAGGGTCTTAAAAATACAACTAAAGCCATCTACAGAACATACCAGGTATGTAAATATGAAACAGGAATTTTTGTATAGAAAATATACATTTATTGCATGAAAATGATAAAAAATATTTTATTCGAAGTATTGCCCATCGCTAGCTATACATTGTTTCCACCTGTGTAACAATTTGTGGATGCCACGCCAAAAAAACTGTTTCTGTTTTGAGGCAAACAAGTTATCGAGCCATTTTCGAAAATTGCATGTCCCATCGAAGCAAATAAGTAGTAATAGGACGGAGCCAAGTCTGATGAGTAAGCCGCTTGTGAAAGTGTTTCCCAACTAAACGCTCATTGGTTTCCTTGACCTGTTTTGCTATGTGTAATGAATTTCTTATATCTTTTTTGATATTTTGGTCGTTTTTTTACGTAAAGGATCAATGATTCAAATTCAAATCGATCATTTGTTGTCGGTAGTATTCGGTAGTATTAACAGTTTCGCCGGATTTTAGAGGCTCATAATAGATTTGTGTATTTGTCTGTATACAGATTGATAGCATTATGTTCTGTTCATAGCGATTTGGCTTAGGATTCTCAAAAATGTATCAACATTTCATCACCAGTCACAATTCGATGAAAAAATTACTTTCTTTTGTACCTGGCTTTTTCCTGCTATCTTTTATTCAATTCAGGTGGAATCCATTTTCCCATCTTCGGGTCTTTCCCATGACTTTTAAACGTATAGAGACGGCTTCTAGTATCACATTTAATTAATCCGTGAGTTGTTGCGTTTGAGAGTCATTCTCATACAACAATGCTTGCAATTCGCTGTATCAAACGTTCTCACGTTAAAATCGCCACTTTTGAATTTTTTAAACCACTCAAAGTACTGTGATTTATCAAGAGCATGCTCACTGTAAGCTTCGAAAAGCATTCGATGCGATTCTGCAGCAGTTTTCTTCAAATGGTAACAAAAAATCCGTAGTTTTCAGGCACAAAATCCGACATGTTCAACGCTATTACAAACTATGCTGTTGTATGCAACTTATATTTGTGGAAGGAAATGGCAGCAATTACGCTGTTTGACAGCCCATCTGTTCATTCTGTTGACAGAATTTGCCCATCTATGGGCAAATTCCGATTTTATATTTCCAGACCTGGTACACTGGACCATAAATAATAAGACTAAATATTATTTTCAAATATATTTTTTTATACAATTTTAAGAAAAGAAGAAATTAAAAATTACACTTTATACATTATTTCACTTAATCTATTCCATGATCCTATTCGTTGCCTGGTTATCTAAATAAGGAGGATGAGTTCTGGTATCAATTTCAGTAATACGTGTATGCTGCAGGAACCACAGCAGGTGCGGCATAGGCATAGGGAACACCGGCGGAGTATGCGTAGGGAGAGCTGTACACAGTAAGTGGTTTTGGATTGGGAAGTGCTTCAGGATTTGCTTCGGGGTTTGGGACGGCAAAAGCCATAGCCACAAAAGCAAAGAAAGCAAACAGCTACAATATAAAAGAACAAATAAACAAAAACAAACTAAAAGTAACAATTAACTTACATATTTGAACATTTTGTTTGATTGTTGAGCACGTTCTTGTTAAGCAAGACAGATTATGATAGAAGACAGCTCTAGGATTGTTTTTATATACAAAAATCGATTTTCATTTTTTTTTGTCGATGCCCACTTGATCCTGTTGCATATAAGTCACCTGGTTTGTTTTGAATGAGTTTTTTTTTATTGGATTATACGGGGACATAATAGAGCTACCGAGTTTGAAGGATGTTTTTTTAAATTGTTTTGCTTTGGCAACGTGATGGGACATTGCAAGGTCGGATTAAGACGTAGTATAATGTCTCTTGACATATTCAGAAGCGAAATGGCATATTTTTAAATAACTAATAAACATTTCGAATAAATCAAATTTATTTGTACTTTGCGAATAAAGAATTCATTTTTCATTCGTTATTCGAAATGAAGTAAATAGAATAATTTATTCGTTGTTTAAGCTGATTTTATTTGATCTTTCATTTTTATATTTGCATGCTTTATTATATATATATATATATATATATATATATATATATATATATATATATATATATTTATTATAAGAGTATCCGAAGCCTTATTATTCACATTTTTAACAAGTGTTAAATTATTAGTTTCTATATTATTGTAATGTTCGAGTGCATGTTGAGCAATGTACTGTGTTCTTTATAGCTGGTTAATATAGATCTTTTAGTTTGCCCAATATACCTTCAATCACGATATTGACAGCCCCGATTTTTTTTGTTAATCTACTTTTTCCTTTGCAATTTTGCCTTTATATAATAAAAATATACATTTTTATATAAAATATAGTTTAGTTTTTGAATTAAATTTTGAATTAAATCATTTCCTGATGATGCTAACATGGTTAGCGAAACGTGCGTCGAGCAGTTCAAAAAAGTGTTTTGGTGTTTAGTGGTAAATCTCTTCAAGTTTAGAGCACATAGAAATTAAAAAAAGTGCTAAAAAATGTCTTAGTTCACATAAATTAAACTTATTTTAAATAAATTTTAATTCTTTTTTATTTAATTTACAATCGTCGTCAAATTTTTAAAAACTAACGCAATTAGTAATATTGGGTTTGGACATCTGAAGGAGGGTGAAGTGGAAATGGGATTGAATAAGAAAGTCTTCCGGAATAAGAAAGTCGGTCCGGTGAGGAGAAAGGGGCAGAGGGTAGCGATACAATCGGGTGGGACCAATAGAAAGTCGCTTGAAAGACGTTGAAACCTGTGGTCAGTTTCTCCGCATCGAAAAAGTCTGTAAAATCGGATAATTAAACTAATAAATCGTGTTTCATAAAATTTTACTTCGGCTTTTTCTAAATCAATTAGTGCTATAGAAAATTCTCTGGATCTGTGAACTGTCTTCTCGCCGTGTTAATGGTGAGGATCTTTGTAAAGATAATGTTTGCGGGTCCATTGGTAAATCTTCCCCATTTATACATCTACCATACAAATAAGTATCCTCTACCATGATATGGCGGAGACGCAGGTCGTTGTGCGTTCCATATGAGATTGTGGAACCCAGCAGTTGGGTGTATGATTGCACTCAGCACTCTGGTCTCATTGGACGCAGTCCAAAGAGACCAGAGTGCAGAGTCCATATATACGCCATCCTACGGGAGGTCGACGAAAGTATGGGTTGTTGGCTGTGGATAGAGACTCCCTATTTTTGATGGGAGAGCATATATCGGTATCCTGAAGAGTCTGGAACATCAAGAAACGAAACATTTGCCCTCCAATTGCAGGGATGGGTGGGGACCGCTCCCGGTCAAGCAATCAGTAAAATGCTCATATATATATATATATATATATATATATATATATATATATATATATATATATATATATATATATATATATATATATATATATATATATATATATATATATATAGCAAAACATCTTTATATAAACAAATAGGAGTCATGGTGTAGGTGGGGTTTATAGAGGACTAAAATAATTATGAATCAGATGAGTTATTTCTTAGCTTGGCAACAATTGTTTGGTATGATGGGGAAGATTTACCAATGGACTCGCAAACATTATCTTTACAAAGGTCCTCATTATTAACACGGCAAAAAGACAGTTCACAGATCCAGATAATTTTCTATAGCACTGACTGATTTAGAAAAAGCCGAAGTAAAATTTTATAAAACACAAATTATTAGTTTAATTATCCGATTTTATTGACTTTTTCGATGTGGAGGAACTGGCCAGAGGTTTCAACGTCTTTCAAGCGACTTCCTATTGGTCCCACCTGATTGTACCGCTGCCCTCTGCCCCTTTCCCCACACCGGACCGTTCTCAACCTCTTTATTTACAGTCCCCTTCTAAAATACGACAAAAAGAAACAAAATCACTTTCTTATTCAATCCCATTTCCACTTTACCCTCCTTCAGATGTCCAAACCCAATATTACTAATTGCGTTAGTTTTTAAAAAATTGATGACGATTGCAAATAAAATAAAAAATAATTAAAATATATTTAAAATATGTTTAATTTATCTGAACTAAAAATTTTTTTGACCACTTTTTTTAACTTCTAGGTGCACTAAACTTGAAGAGATTTACCATTAAACACCAACACACTTTTTTGAACTGCTCGACACACGTTTTGCTAACCATGTTAGTATCATCAGGAGATGATTTAATCTGGATAGATTAAATCTATCCAGATTTAATCGTGCTTGTCATTCCTTTATCCGCCATCTAAAGCGGAAGCAAGCGTTTTCCAAGACCGGTTTCTGGCCTTAAGCCGGCATCAGTTTGTTTGGCGCTTTGGATGACGGATCAAGGAATGGCAAAGCACGACGTGGAGCACGAGTGAACTTCCTTTGCTTTTTAATACATTTCTCCACGGGCCCAGTTCACAATTTTTCCATCATACCTGGTACTTACCCGAGGTTAGGCGGGTTACGAACGGTTTCGCACAGTCTGACTGCTGAAACCATTTACCGCAGGATGGTGTGGCTACATGTGATTGCAGCCTCCATTTGACATGGCCAATTTAAATGATCATGGTTTTAGTCGTTCCTTCATCCGCTTTTCACGTGTTCAGCTTGATCGCAACTGATGACGGCTTAAGGCCAGTAACCGGTCCTGGGAGACGCTTGCTGGCGCTTTGGATGGATGATAAAGGAATGGCAAAGCACGGGCCCAGTTCACATTTTTTCGATCATTCATTCGATCAACATTTATTAAATAATGTAGTTTTTGAATGTCCCTGGTAAAGCTTGTTTATATTGAAACCATTACAACTTCGACGGTAAAAAATGGTTAGTTCCTGGTCCACGCCCAAATACTATTGTTCAGATCTGGTTGACATCTGGTTTTTAAGCTGTCACACTGATTCATACGAGATTACCAGTTTTTTAGCAACATTTTTTTATACCAGTATTATAATTTTCCTTCATTATTATTTTATGTAATCAAAACCCGAATTATAATTCTAATATACTTATATCGTCACATTATTAATGCTGTTTATTTTTTATTGATCAATATTAAACAAAACTAAATATCCAAATTCAGGGTCACAGTAATTCGCACTAAAAAAAATCAATTTTTACACAAGACGAATTAAACTTGGGACTGCGTAGTATTGCTTACATAAAATAAAATTATTAGGATGATTTAATATGTGAGATTAAATCATCTCATGATGATGCAAACATGGTTACCGAAACGGGCGTCGAGAAGTTAAAAAAAAGTAATTTGTTGTAGAGTGGTAAACCTCTTCGGGTTTAGTGTTTCACATTAAAAGTTCCAACAGAAGAATTGAATTTCAAGAGCGTTCTAAATTCTCTATAATTTCTAACTTAACAAGCGAAATGATATGAAACTTTTGTCGGATATCAAGTACAGTTATACCAACATATAAAATAGTTGTATCGATACGTAAAGCGTTTTTACTTTTAAAACAAAAGTCATCTTACTTCTGGATAATTTTTAGCGTATTGTTAGTGTATAAAGCAATTTTTAAGTAAAAATTCAGTAAATTTAAGTCGGAAAAATTCCGCAAAATGTTTTGATACTCACTAACAAGAAACACACATGCTAATGACCAGGGCGATTTGCTCCGGATTATTTTTCCGGCAAAAACAACGAGATTTTCGTTAGCTTAGGTTAGTTTCCAAGACATGTTATATCGAATGTTATCTGAGGTAATAGACGGCCAATTATTCGAGAAAACTTACAAGAAAAACGATACAATCCTCGAATGGTTCGTTAAGAGTTTCCAGTGACTCGCCTTTTGTAACATGGGGAAAACTTATTTTTAGAGTATTTGCCATTGTTTATTAAGTTGAAGCAATTTGATTTGACTAGACATTGATAAAAAAACGTGTATGATATGAGAATATCGAGTTGATAACGAGGTAATATGACCTGGGGTAGTGTTGTGTAGACTAGACCATGGTGCTGAACAATTTTTACTAATTAACATAGAGTAAACAACATTATATATTTATAAAAGCATTTATTATGTCCCAGTTCAAGAATTTCTTCCGTAATATATACCAGGTGTCCCATGAAGGATGGATCGCGGCCGTATCTTGAAAACTATTTATCCCACAGCTTTGGGGGAAAAAAAAATTATACTAAAAATGATTATGAGAAACTCACCAAAAATATTTTTAAGCTTCTAAAACGACCGCAAGAGGGCGTGACGAGCTAAACATTTTTAAAAATCTTTTTTTTTGTGTATTTTCAAGTGTTAACCGAGTAAGAAAAATCCTCAGTTATAATTATATATAACTATAATTATTATATATAACTATAATTATATATAACTATAACTGTCTCCTACAACTTTGTTTTATGACATTTTGTCGTAATTTCACGAATAAAGAAGTGGGGGGGAGTTTTACCTATTTAGATAAAAAGTCGGCTAATGTCCGTTTGTCTAAACCGATTTTCCTCAATTTGGATTCATTTAAAAGGCAATTACTGGGACAATCAGATAATCTGAGAGATAAATTATTTAGTTTATAAATGAAACCGCGACGTGGCGTTACATTCAACAATAGTTTTTTTGAAGTTTTGTTCTGTTTTTTCAAATGGAATGGTACAGCTTTTATTTACATGGCTAGAAAGGTAATTTAAAGAGGAATCTTCCAGTGAAAACCCGAAATCGATATCTCTGACATATCAAGAGATATTTCGATCTTTCTGAAAAAATCAGTTATTATTTCACTACTACCTGCATTAAGTTAAAAAAATATTAACATAATGTTTGCCTTCCTTCACCCTTTACCCAGGCTTAGGACTGGTCCAAATTCTTCGTGCCATATTAATTTGGAGCGTGTTTAAAGGCCAACGGGCCATCAACGAAGATAATAATAATAACAACAGTCAAATAAAATTAACAGCACAACAGTCTAATAATTAACATAATCTGAACTTTAACGCCTTTCTAAATGTTCAAAATGCCTTCCATCCTTAGAAATGCAAAGATTTATTTTTCGACGAGTACTAAAAACGGCAGTTTCAATTTCCGCTCTTGAAATGCTGGTTATTGAATTTTGAATTATTTCAATCATATTTTCTCGTGTGGTAGGACGAGTTTGAAAAACAAGGTCTTTTAGTCTTCCCCACAAGTAAAAATCGAGGACTGTCAAATCCGGTGAGCCCGCCGGCCACGGAAATAAACTACCCCGTCCTATCCAACGATTTGGAAACGAAGCATCCAAGAAATTTCGAACCACCTTCGAGAAGTGGGCAGGGCATCCATCATGCTGGTACCACATTTGTCTTCTTGTTTCCAACGAAACATCTTCCATTAGTTCTGGCAGTCCATTTTGTAAAAAATTTAAATATGTTTCACTATTCAAATGTCCATTAAAAATAAAGGGACCAATAATTTTGTCTCCCAAAACACCACACCATACGTTCACACTCCATCTATTTTGGTGGTTGATTTCTAACATCCAGTGTGGATTAGCAACTGCCCAGTAGTGCATATTATGTAAGTTAACGCCTCCATCACTGCTAAAAGTAGCTTCATCAGTCCATAGTATGCGTTTTAAGAATTGTTTATTTCCACTACACATATTTTTTAATCAGTGACAATAGTCTAACCCTCTGTCGAAATCGTTATCCAAAAGGGCTTGGTGTAAGACAACATGATAGGGGTGCAGCTTGTTATCTCTTAAGATTCGATGAACGGATGTCTTGTTAACACCTAATTCTTCAGATATTTGTCTGATACTTAAATGGGGGTTGGTTTCAACATAAGCCAGAATATTTACGACATTATCTCCATTACGAATCGAACATAACCTGGTGCGGACTGGATCTGGATGCACAATTCCTGTTTCTCGTAAGCGTCTTGCTAGAGTGTAAACACCTTCTTCGAATAATGCCTTCTTTCGGGATATTGACTAGCATATTGCCGCTCTGCAATACATGCATTTTCAAAACATTGGAAATACACCGCCAACATGTCATAGTCCTCGTTATTCGTAAAAGGCATTGTTAGATATTATTATAATAATTATTAATAATTAATAAATACAATGTTGAAAATGTAATGCATTTCAAAACTGACAAGTTAATTTGACTGTTTTTGTTTGTTTCCATGGTTCCCTTCTTACACTCTTTGTGTAATGTACCTAAGGATTGCATGCGTTTATTTGGAAACCCGAAAACGCATAATTTCATTCATCCATTCATTTATTTTAAAAGAAAGAGTAGGTATATTTATTAATGACTGATTTCAATATTCTGTCAAGTAGTAACAAACCCCCCCCCCCCCCCCGCCCCACCCTCTATTCGTGAAATTACGGCAAAATGTCATAAAACAAAGTTGTAGGAGACAGTTTGCTAATTATAACTGAGAATTTTTCTTACTCGGTTAACACTTAAAAATACACAAAAAAATGATTTTTAAAAATGTTTAGCTCGTCACGCCCTCTTGCGGTCGTTTTAGAAGCTTAAAACTATTTTTGCTGAATTTCTCATGATCATTTTTAGTACAATTTTTTTCCCCAAAGCTGTGGGATAAATAGTTTTCAAGATACGGCCGCGATCCATTCTTAATGGGACATCGTTAATGGACATCCTTAATGGTATATATATATATATATATATATATATATATATATATATATATATATATATATATATATATATATATATATATATATATATATATATCTATATATATATATATATATATATATATATATATATATATATATATATATATATATATATATATATATATATATATATATATAATATTAAAGAGATCATGGACATTTTAAAAGACATTAGAAAAAATGCATTAACACAGCGAACAAAATGTATTTCTTCACCATTTATTTTTACAATAAAATAAAAAAAATCTTCAAGAAAAAAGCTCTGCCATCCTTCCAGATCTATATCCTCCACTATATCCAGCATCGTTAAAAATCACATTAAAATCGGAATCATAGATTCTATCTGGAGTCCTGTAGGAATAGAAACTGTTGAAGAGAGGAGTACTTCGTACCTCACTAACGACCGCAAAGAAAGCCTAAGAAAACAGAATAAAATAAAAAGTAAAACAACAATATAAAACTACATAAGATACTTACAATATATAAAATAAATAAATAATACTTCATCATGTTGAGTGTTTTTCCTTAAACGAATATCGTTGACTAACTGCGACTGTGAATGCTCGAGGAATAAGAAAAAAAAAAGATTTGCCAAAATGATACAGACGTGTAACATTAATGAGGATATGTTTTCTGAATGACAATGATCGTTATTTAAATACCAACATCTATTGTGATTCCATGTATGGTCAATGTCGCAAAAATTCGTCGCAAAAAAACTGACTGGTGGTAGTGTGTGTGTAGGAAACAAGACAATCTATTTATAGCTTACATGTTTTTAATTTACTTAATTGCATAACTAAAGGGGCATATATTAAATTTACCCAGAAAGTACCTTAATTTTTTTTATTATTATTTTTTATTGTTATGCCATGTCGGGTTTCAGTTTCCTTAGAGGAAGAGTTCTGTCCTTAGTAAGCACTTCTGAGTACTCTACAGAAAATAGTATAGAAAAAAGTCTCAGATGTCCGGATGTCCCAATAGCTGATGTTCCTATAGATTTACAGGAGACATATGAATAAGGTTTTACCAAATAAGGTTTCACCAAATGACACCTCGCAGAAAAACTGCGGATATGACGCCCATCCCCAATCAAACAATCAACAAAAATGCTCATTAAGGCGGAGACGCAGGTTGTTGTGTGTTCTACATGAGATTGTGGAACCCAGCAGTAGTATATGATACAGTATATGATACATGCACAGGAAGCAACAGAAAGGTATCATACTGGCCATCACCAACTGGAGACCGGTAGGTAACAGGAAAGGAGGACTGCGAGCAAGATCGAATAAACAAATTCTAACAAACATAAGACGAATCGAGTTACCAGAGTGGACTCAAATAATGGACAGAAATGAATAGAGAAGAACTGTGGATAAGGCCAAGGCACACAATACACTATAGAGACAATGGAAAGTAGATGCGGAGTGATCTACCCTAACAAAAAGATCAAAAGAACCTTCAATGGTGGCTCTAATTTTGCCTTAATGCATAGCAGTACATACATACATACATTGGATATATTAAAATTAATCCATTTTATCTAGTTTTGTTGAAGAATTATTTTCAAATAATAGTCCTTTTTCTGATACGCATTAAAAAACCCAACTCATGTCAGTCTAGTATTTTTCGATGCTTGAAAATATTTACTGCTAAAATAGAAGTAATTTTCAAGAAAAACACATTCGTTATTTTGAAACTAGCCGATATTAGTTAATGATGTCGGTGTTAAATTCAATCTTAAATATTAAACCGCACTCGCAACCTGATTATTCAAATGAACCTGGACAGCTTTTTTACATTTGTCAAGAAAAAAAATCTGCATCCAAACAAAGCCAAATATACTAGAATGTATCAAAGCAATTTTTTATGTTAATTGGCTGTTTATTTTCGTATAAATAGATGCCGCACAATCCAAAACAATATCAGTTGAAGCTATTCGACATCTACAAACATGTTCAAGTTTGTAAGTATTTAACGTTTAATTTTTGTTTTTAAAAATGTAAAAATGTTTATTTTCTGTAGATTGCTGTTGTTTTTGCCGCTTTGTTGGCTGTAGCCTTCGGCGCTCCCAAACCACAATTAGTTGCTGCCCCAGCTGTAGCCTACAGCTCACCTTTAGTGGGCGGTGCTCCTGTTGTTTCTGCATATGGTGCTCTCCCAGCTGTAGCCAGCTACAGTGCTCCATTGGCCTACAGTGCTTATGCTCCTCCCGCTGTAGTATATTAAATATGACTTTACGACATAGTGATTAACAGGGCATTAAAATAAATGTACATTTTTTATAGCAAACATTGTATTTTTGTTAAGACAAGAGCACCACTAAGAAAATAAGAGTAAATTATAACAAATATTCAACAATATTAAGATATATAGCCAACTAAACTTGAAGAGATTTACCACTAAACACCAAATTCACTTCAAAAATTAATTAGGGAGGTATCTGAAGTGAATGGTTATAATAAGAACATTGTAGATACATTAATTAGAAAACATAAGTTCAGAAAATTATTGAAAGAATCTTCGACTTTTCAAAAAGATGAGAATACAAAGAAATGCAACCATTTGATGCCAAATTAACAAGAGGGCTAGACAACATTTTGAAAAAAGTGGACATTAAGGTTGTGTACAAACCATATAATAAATTAAGAGAAATTCTGAGTAATCCAAACGATAAAGTAGAGCAACGGAGTCGGAGATTTACGAAATTAGTTGTCAATACTGTGATCGAAGGTATATTGGGCAAACAAAAAGATCCATATTGACAAGATATAAAGAACATATTGGTCACATTAGATATGAAAGAAATGAAAAATCTTGTGTTGCCCAACATGCAATCGAACACGACCACAGTATAGATATTAGTAACTTAAGACTAATTAAAAGTGTTAATAATAGTGCTTTGGATGCATATGAAGGCATTCAAATAGAAAAATGTAAGAAAATCATGAACCGAGATAAAGGGCCTATCCCGTTCAGTCAACTTTTTCAATTATTAATATAAGGCTTAGTAAACTTCACGGTTCATGATTTTTACACGCTTCGTTAGGTAGGGTTTTTCATATAAACAGTACATAGTTTAGTTTTATAATTAGATTAAATCATCTTCTGATGATGTTAACATGGCTAGCGAAACGAGCGTCGAGCAGTTCAAAAAAAGTGATTTGGTGTTTCGCGGTAAATCTCTGCAAGTTTAGTATTTCACACCAAAGGTTCCAATAGAAGTTTGATTCCCCAGAGCTACCCGAATACTTTTATATAATGGCTTGATTATTTTCCTTCATCAGTTTTATATCGATTGACAATTTATGGTTATTTAATGATGGCAAAAGACTTTTATTTAATAGTTATATTGTACAGTGATGTAATGGAGGAACATTAGAATATAACACTTCTTGTTGAACACCTAAAAAGTATAACTCAACTCAGTAGAATCTTGTTCGATGCTAAATCAATATTTGACACTAAAATTGGAGTACTTTTCAAGCAGAGTGAACTGGTTATTGCAAAATTAGTCTGTCTCGAGTTAGTAATGTTTTTATTGCTTTGAGCCTGAATATACCAACGGAATTCAGTCGAATATCGCTAGATAGTGAATACATATTGGTCATAGAAAATTAGTTTCTTTTCAAGTAGAGTACACCAGTAATTTCATATTTCTACTCTTTTAGTTAAATTTATGAGAACTTTTTAAAATCATAGTGAATATTATTCTGTGCCAAAAAAAGTCATCTTAGACGAATATTGCTCGATAATGAATAAATATTTTATATTAAAACTGGAATACTTTTCAAGAAGAATAACTTGGCTATCTTGGTTGGTTATATTTTTAAAAAGAATAGAGTATATCGCTTTGCGTCTAAATATACCAACTGAGTTCAGTCGAATATTGATAGAGAGTGAATAAATATTTGTTATAAAAAATGAAGTAATTTTCAAGTAGAATACACCAGCAATTTCAAAATTTTACTATCTTAGTTATGTTGGTGATAACTTTTTAAAATAATAGTGGATATTACACTGGACAAAAAAATTGTTCTGCGCCAAATAAAACTGCACCTCAATTAGATCAGTCGAATGTTGTTCGATATAAAATAATTATTTTATAATAAAACTGAAATACTTTGCAAGCTGAATGAATAGGCTATTGCAAAATTAGCCCGTCTGAGTTAGTTATGTAGATAATTTTTTTTTATATGATGATATATATATATATATATATATATATATATATATATATATATATATATATATATATATATATATAATATATATATATATATATATATATATATATATATATATATATATATATATATATATAATATATATATATATATATATATATATATATATATATATATATATATATATATATATATATATATATATATATATATATATATATATATATATATATATATATATATATACAAAAGTGAAGTATTTTTCAAGTAAAATCGAGATTAGATGATTTTGTTATTGATAATTTTTTAGAATAATAATTAGATATTGCTTTAAGCCAAGTGAAAACTTATCCTATCTTGGATAAATACTTAACACTAAAACTAGAGTGTTTTTAATTTTTTTTTTACATAGAGCTCCAGGCAAAAATTTACCCATTTCTTCACTCGCCATCAAACGTCAGCAAGCGTCTCCTGAAGCAGGTTTCTGGCCTTAAACCGTCATTAATCAGGCTCGAGCTAGAAGTTCGAAAACAGCTGAAGAAATAACCAAAGATACGATCATATACATCGTCCATATAGAATGTAGGCTATAATCAAATGCTGTTTACGCCATTCTGTAGTTTGCAACTGTACTACTATGCGCAACCGTTCTTGACCCGCCCTCGCCCTATCTAAGTACCAGATATGCATAAAATGTTGCATAACTCACCTCTATCGATTATCGTCCTCAATGAGGGAAAACCATGTAATACTAAAAATGGAGTACTTTTCAAACCAAATAGACTGGCTCTTGTAAAATTAGACTGTCTTTGTTAGTTATGTAAATAATAATTTTTAAAATGATAGTTTAAAAAGCGCAGCTTACTTCAAAGGTGATTTTTGTTTTAAAAATTCGCGCCTGTTATGTATAGATACATGAATTTGTTTTTTAAGTTGCTATGACTGTCCTTGTTAAGTTATAAATTACAGCCTAGTTTGTTAAAAATTCTTGTCGGCTATTTTTTAAAACAGATTTGGGTTAATTTTTTTCTCAGTAATCCCCGATTAAGTATCATTATAAATCCCCATCGCACACACCAATTATTAATCCTCAAAATTTAGTTGCAAATTGGACAAAACCTATTCGAAAAGCACCGTATTCACCAGATATGACACGTGTGACGTTTTCGTGTTCCTGCGATGGAAGAAACCACTTCATGGATACCATTTTGAGTCACTCTACGTTTTGATCATAATGACATATGTTGTAATAAAATACCTCAATTATTACCATATTTTTACAATAATACTCTATTTTTACAAATTTAACTAAATAAATGATATTCGATTGATGTGAGAGTACGTATTAAGATAAGCATTGTTTTATATCGGGTTAGAAAAACTGGACTGAACGTTTTACATACGTCCACGCCCAAATACGACATATCAATTCAAATTTGTCAACGACTAGTCGTCGTGAAAACCGGTATAAAAAGGCCAAATTTTCCATCTGAAGACATCAGTTAGGTCGAGAATCTAATAGATATCACTTCAAAATGTTTAAACTCGTAAGTAGTAGTACTTAACAAATAATCTTTGATGTTTTTAGAACATATTCATTCATTTATTATTAATGTTATTAATGTTTATTTAATGTTTATTCATGTTATTCAAAATGTATATCTTGAAGTTGTTTCTCGAAATATAGCTCGTTGTTTTCAATAACCTCAACCCATCTTTAAGCTTCCTAGTGCTTGGTAAAACATCGGCATCGAGATATAGTGGACGAGCTAATCTTCCCCTCTCTTCAAGACACATGTCTCCTTCCTAGAACTTTATAAACGGTACGAATTTACACTGTACCTTCCCCTCTATTTTACAAAACTCAGTGCAAGTGGCGTCAATCACTTTTAAGTATGTTTAAAAATAATGTTTTAAAATTTCCTTAATTTTGCGACTTGCTTAACCCGTTTTAAAATGTATGTCCAGGAACCGTGGACTAAATATTTCGCAGAGGAATCACTTTAGTACTGAAGAAAGAATGTTTATTTGCCGGAGTAAAAACTTCACTCTGAGGAGTGAAGTACAATTCTTTATTTATAAACAAAAGAGAAAACAAAAATATTTTTTTACATCTCAACGATTATCTTGTGAATTTTCCACTTAAAAACTATTAGCACTTTGTATGATAGATAAGTTATAGTGTAGGTGTACAATAGTGTAGGTTAATAAGTAGTCAGAGAAAGTCATTGCAACTATTCTAATATTATTATTTTATTTCTTTCAGTTTGCCCTTGTATTTGCCGCCATCTTGGCTGTAGCTTTTGGAGCTGCCAAACCACTTACCGTAGCGTATAGCGCGCCAGTTGTAGCCGGTCCCGCTCCTGTTGTCTCCGCCTACAGCGCTGTTCCCGCTGTAGCAGGCTATGCTGCCGCCCCCGTTGCCGGATATGGAGCTCCTGTAGTATCCGCTTACAGCGCCCCCTATGCGTACCTCGGTTAAAAATAGTCAAACATAAAATATGTTTTAGAAGCAAGGAAACCCAGCAGTACCTAAGAGATTCTAAATTTTTATTAAATGAATTCCATAAATCGTAAATTAAAATTATTATTTTCACTAGCAAAAATATATGCCGTACAATAGAAAGAAACATTTTTTATTTTTAACATACCCTTTCTTTATTAAAACTTCTATAGTAACGGTTTTTTTTGTAATCGGTTCGTAAATTGGTAAACAGTATGTGCTATTTATAGGCTCTGAGAAAAGGAAAGGAGCAGTATCTATTGCGAAGTCCATCTTCACTCGAGTGTCAGCCTACTGAGACTGTTTTAAATCACCTGAAAACCTGAGCCCTTGACAAAACAGTTTTCATAGGCCTGATGAAGTCTTGCCTTCGCATTATGCTCAAACCCATTTAGAAAGAAACAGTTCAGAAAAGAATTGCTATGAATCATCATGTGACTCTAGGGACTTCAAACTTATATTGAAGAGGCACTAATGTTGGCATTCCCTCCTCCAAAAAAAATCCAACCGTGTTGTCAGATTGAACGCTACGCCACCAGTCTCATTACTTTATGTACACACCTTGTATATGAACTCTTTGGAGAGCCCATAATAAGCGTTGTCAAGAAACCCTGCATCTTTTGAAGAGAATGAGCGGACGAAGACTGGTCAAGGATGTTGGGTGAAACGGACGGGATACGGGAAGATCTAGAGGAGAGAAAGATATCAAAGTAAAGACAAAGAGGCAAAGACTGAAAGCAGTGGAAATAATTATTAAGCCATAAGTGTAAATGGCGTAATCATTTTGGTTAGGCCATAAAACATGTATACAAAGCGACTGGAATAGCTTAAGGAATTTGTTCTTTTTTTATGGCTGTTAACACAAAGTTCTATCTAATAGAATATATCTTTTATTATGTTGAATTTTTATTGTTCCCCAAAATGTATATACATCTCATGGGTTCTCCGATATCCAAAGATCCCTGCTGTGCACTGTTGTCTGTTGCTCCAGAAGATTCATTCAGTTCTCTTTCCTTCGTCTTTAAATAATAGGGGTGTGGAATATTTGCTTAAGTCTGGTTCAGAGTGTGAATGTAAAGAGTTGTTTTATTACGCAATATTATAACACGTGGCCTTGATCTTTGTAACAACTAAATTATAACGTTTTTATTACACCAGTGTAAAATGGCGGACAATCAACCAACTGAAGAGCATTTACGTCATTGCATGCTGTTTCATTTTCGATCGGGTGTTAATGCAAGGGTTGCAGCAAAGAAAATGTGTGATATGTATGGAGACGTATTGAAAGTCAATAAGTGCCAACGCTGGTTTAGAAAATTTTCCAATTGTGATTTTGACTTAGCGATCCAAGTGGACGCCCTATAGACTTTGATAATGACGCTTTAAAATCACTAGTGGAAACTAATCTCAAATTGAGCATCCAGGAAATAGCAAACACTCTTCAGGCTACTTGGTAACAGTCTTACAGGCGGATTATATGGGTTCCACATCTGTAAAGGTTTACAGGCGGAGTATATGGGTTCCACATCTGTTGTCGCAGATTAATAAAGAACAACGGCGTACAATTTGTACATCTCAAGCATTGCTACTGTTGATGAGAAATGGGTCTTATACAACAACGACAAGTGCACCAAACAATGGTTTTCTCCAAATCAATTAGCCGTACCCACTCCTAAACCGTCCTTCAGTTTAAATAAGGTGTTACTGTGCGTTTGGTGGGACTGTGGTGGCATAATTCATTTTGAACTATTGAAACAGGGAGAAAAAGTTACGGTTGTTGGTCAAACGGCCAGTTCTGGTCAACAGAAGAGGGGTAATATTGCAACACGATAATGCTAGGCTACATGCAGCAAGATTAACCCAAGAAAAATTAAGGCAGCTAAGCTGGGAGGTTTTATCATATCCTCCATATTCTCCAGACAAGTCACCATCCGATTTTCATTTATTCCGATCCATGTAACATTCCTTAAGGAATACAAATTTCAAAAATATTGAATGATGATCATATTTTTCTTCAAAGGAAACAACATTTTATGAACAGGGGATTGAAACTCTACTAGCAAGATTGCAAAAGGTCTTAGATAATGACGGAAATTACTGAAATAATTGGTTACTTATGGGGATCCCTTATCGATCGCATCCATCTAACTGTTCCTTTCTTTATTCCTTTCCATTCCCTTCCAGAGGTGCCATACTACAATTTGTTTTAGAAACATTTTATTACTTATTTTCTGTATGTGCCTGTACCATCTGCATTTTAGTATCAACTATTGTATTTGACTGTTTTTCAATTTTCTTTCTTTCTATTTGCCCATGAAGTTGTAATTCGTTCTATTTTAATTCACTCTGATTCCATAATATATGGCTTTTTTGCTTTGAGTAAATGTTTCATCAGGCTTCCTTCCTGTGAACAGTTCAATCACAGAGACTTCTGTTATTTGGTACGTAAAATACAATACTCTGTTACCCAGGAGTATTGTACTAATATGATCAAAAATGAAAGTGGTTTTTGTTTTAATCATTCGTTATAAAAACATGATGGAACAAAGAGCCATTATTAAATTTTATTTCTAGCTCGGTAGAATTTTTACAGAAACTTTTGAATTGATGAAAAAGTGTATGGTGAAGATTGCTTATTCCGTATGTTTGAGTGGTGTAAGTGATTCCAGGACGGTCGTGATGCTTTGGAAAGTGATCCAAAGCCAGGCCGGCCTAAAAAAACAAAAGTCGCGATGAGCTGGTAAAAAAAAGACATGAATCGCCTACGATACGAATATTCGAAATCACGAGAGAAGTTGATTTATTTTTACGACTCTAAAGGTATTTTACATCGGAAATTCGTTTCGCAGGATCAAAATGTCACCGGTTATGGAGCGTTTGTGGAAAAGAATCGTTCGAGTGAGGACCGAATATTGGGCGCCAAGAATTTGGTTTTTGTTGCACGATAATACACCATCTCACACGACCGTCACTGTTCGTAAATTTTTGTCGAAAAATCAAGTCTGTGTACTTCAACATCCTCCATATTTGCATGATTCATCCCGCGTGACTATTTCCTTTTCCCAAAACTCAAACTGATTATTAAAGAAACGGTTCATGACAGTGTTACTCAAGTCCAGAAAGTCGTGATGAGGATCATTGATGCCATTTAGAAAAAGGTCATAAAAAATGTATGCTAGTAATAATTTATTTTGACAAAATAACTATATATATATATATATATATATATATATATATATATATATATATATATATATATATATATATATATATATATATATATATATATATATATATTTTAAGTTCCGCTGTTTCCGACATACTGTGTATATTCTGTTTTGTTGATGTTTACTTTTAATCTCTATGTCTGATATTTTTTAATTACTTTCCTTGTCGTGTTCTGCTACATCATCATAATCTTAGTCAAAAAATTATTAAGCGGTCTGTTCTTTCCCATCGTCTCTTTACTAATTGTTAAACAGTTGTAAATTTATTTAAAAAATGAACAAAGGTAGAAAAATATTCAAAGAAATCAACTTAGTTCAACGCCCACCATTTACAGACTCGACCTTATACCATTAGCCTTTTACATGTTCTGTTTATAACAATCAAAAATATCAGCTCTAACTCTTTTGCTAAGACGGACAAATTTGACGTCATACATCGAAAAGTCACGCGTGAAATTACCTTTATCAAAACTAATAAACGCTACTTCACTAATACTTCAAAATAAAGTCAACTTAAAGTTGAACTTAAACTGCAGAACGTTCCAGAAGTAAACAACAATTGTCAAGCGAGAAATTTCACGAGTCTCGCATAATATCACGTGGATCTACTCGTTAAATCCATGCGCTACCACTCTGTTCCCTTGTTTCCTCCCTATTTCCCACCCTCCGCTTATAAATAAGAGAGGAAAACGAAGTGCGGCTTCAGTTTGCGTTCGCCCGCCACTAAAAACTTTTCCCAGTTCATGATTCTGGCTACGCGCTCTTCCGATTTCGTTAAAATGTCACCGGTTAACTCAGACAACTCATTACTGATCCTCACTGTTAACGATGGATCAGAAAATTCCGGAAGCGTATCACCGTTAACACCATCGCCGAGAAGTGAAGTTAGAGGCATCAGATTGTTTCGCGTGATCAGCAGAAAACTAGCAAGACGATCTACCGAAGATTTTCAAAGCAGTGAAGAAAGCAGATCTTCCAGTTCAGATAGTTCGTGTTCAACATCAGTGGGACAATTATCCAGAAATGAAAAGGAGAGGTCAGTGTCTCCGAATCACATATCTTCTTCATCCAGTGAGTCTGGAAGTGACGTGCAGACCTTAAGGAGGCGACACCATCACTCAACATCAGCCGAAAGTTTGAGAAAGGCTTTCCAGAACCTGAACCTTTACAGTAGGTCTCAGAGTTGTTCAAATACCAAAGAACTAAAAAAGAAAAAAGAAAAAAGGCCTCAAAAAAGTATATTGAGAACCCCTACAAGTTATACCTACGTCAAAGGACTTTCTGGCCTTCCCACTCAAAGGATCTCCAAATATCAACAGCAAGGATACAACCCTTGCTCGTGTAGCATGCTCCATTTGAGTAGTGGAGCTCGATAACTCCCTAATTGCGTCAAATATCAACACCATTGTAGATAAAATAAAAAGACTGTCTCGAATTATAAGTACGAAAGAACATGACTGATTTTTTGAATTACATTGTACTGTAATCGTTTTTTCTTTAACTTATATTAGTTATAAGTCAAGTTCTTGTGTAAATATTGAGTTTTTATATACTGTCAATCTATTATTCTAAATGTATATTTAGAATCTAAAACAACTGTTTAGAATAAGGGTCAGTATATCAACCATTAGTTAAACTCAACGATAATTAACCAAAGATTAACCAAAGGTTGATAAATATTAATTTGTTATAGGGACTTTATCAAACTTTTGTAAAACTTTGTTATCAATGTGTTTTATTCGATTAGCAGAAATTAGAATTCGTATATTGAAAGGTTATGTTTTCACTTTCTGTAAGTTGTAAAAAAAAATTGAACTTATAGTGCCTTGTAGGGTCCCAAAATAAATAAGGTATAAAAGAATCTTGAAGTTGTTTTATTTTTTTTATTTCAGAAAAATATGTTTTTAAGCGCAAATTAAAAGCACATCTTGGTTTACTTCTTGCTCTTCTTCTATAGCGCAACAGCCTGTCAATGAGCCCTAATCCATTACATCACAATACGCCATTTTTGTCTGCTTTGTGCAATAAAACGCAATCTTTTGATGTTTAATGTCTTCGTCCACGTCACAACACTCCAACCTTTTCTAGGTGTTGGTCTTGTAAATGAATATGTTGTTCCATTCCTTTGACATCTCTCTTGTTGTCCATTTTATCTTGATTCCCTCATGGGACTTAATTATGATGTCTTCTCCTGCGTTCTCTAATAGCTCCCAATTTATTAAAAAAAATATACCATAAAAATTCTAATACATTATTCTTCGATTGATGTGACATACAAGCTTTAGAGTCACGACCCAAGGAAAATTGAAAGCATGTAAAAAGCTTTCTAGAACTATTAATGGCAGAGAGTTAAAGGAGAAGAAGCATTAAATACAGTGTGGCGCAAAATAAGATCCCTAGTTTGTTCGCTCTGATAAATAAACTATCTACAAAACAAATGACAGTTTTATTCTAGATATTTTTTATTGCACATGAAAAATCACATCGACCAACTGACCAACGAGGAAACAAGTGCTATTCTCATAGCGTTTTCAGACTCTTCTCAGAATTTCAGGAGATACTCCAGCGATCTGATGCCGGATGTTGTCCTTTAGGGCCTCGATGGTTGGAGGATTCTTGGCATATACATGTCTTTGAAATAGCCCCATTGGAAAAAGTCTGGAATGGTCAGATCCGGTGGGCGAGGTGGATATCTCACGTCATAATTTTTCGATTTGGTGCGGTTCATAAAATGTTGCCTTAGAAGGTCAATTGTGGCTAGGGCGATGTGATCCGTGGCACCAACTTGTTAAAACCACATATTGTGGGCTTTCAATAGCTACGGCAACAAAAAATATTAATCATTGTTTATGACCACCTGCCCTATAGCGCTCTCGATTTATCGTCTGAGCAACACCTTTTTCATCTTCGAAAAAATAAGGTCCAATGATTCGTTTAGTTGTTGTGGCGCACCAAACTATTATACGAGCTAAATGCAGGGGTTTCTGGTGAGTTGTTTTTGGGTTCTTACTGCCTCAAAATAGACAGTTTTCTTTATTGGCGAAGCTGGGTTGCGTTAGAATTATTGACCAATTATTAGAAAAAAAAACAGGGCACTTCAGGAGATATCTCATGTTGAAGGGCTGTTGGCATATACTCTATCCTTGAGATAGCCCTATAGGAAAAAGTCTGGGGTGGTCAGATCCGGTGAACGAGGTGGATATCTCACATCGCCATTGTAGAATTATTGACGTTAGAATTATCGACCAATTATTTTCAAAAAACAAGGTGACTATTCTGGCTCGCTGAGCAATTTTATACCTCTCCACACTTGAATTCTCTGACTTTTATCTGTAAAATATAAAAAATATAAAAACTACAAATAACTAAAAAGTTATGAGTTTTCAAAAATAGGTATCTAATTTTGCGCCACCCTGTACCTGAAAATAAAAACTTCTTAGTAGCATGTTTATTCCTTTCGCAATATTTGATATTCCTTAACTATAAATAAACGCGCCCATTGTTATAGCTTCTGCTCTATTTCATTCAATATTATAAAAATACACTTACTGCTTAAGCTGAGTCAACGATGAACCAGTTCATTCTAGACATATCTCATAGTTAACATCTTCATCAGATACCCACCAGACAAGATACATGAAAGTGGACGTATCAGATTCAATAAAACTAATTAGGATAAGAGTCAGTCATCAACCGGTAGATAAACTCAAAGATAACTAAACGAAGATTAACAAATGGGTAATAAAAATAAATTCCTTAGAAGGACTTATACGACAACTAAAGTTATTGTATATTGTATAGATGCTGCCCAGATCTAATCGAAATAGTTTCATATTGTTTTCATTATCATATCTATTATATTTTATTATTTCACGCAAATTTGATATTGTACGAGCCTGTACGTATTGCTGAGGAAAGGGATCAGATTTATTATTCTAAACAACTATTCAATTATACAATTATTGTAAACAAAACAAGACAAACTTTGTTCTTTAAAGAAATCTAATTTCTATAAAAAAAAAACAAATTTTAAAACAATTCCCTAGTGGACATATACTTTTGCTTCCTGCTGTATAAAGTAAATAAATTAAATAAATTGATTAAACTAATTAACTCCAAACATCAGTTTAAAAAAATCCATTTACCTATGGATCACTCTAATAAATTCTAAGTGACAACAGCCAGTCTATTGTTAAATTTGCAAAAGAAATGATATAAAAAGTTCCACGAGAAATACGACGTTTAAGGACATGCAAAAAATAGTTATGAGCCTCTATACGTCTAAAATAATCTCGTATGATACTCTTGATAAGTTTATTGGGGTGATTGTCTTGCTTGACGGAGATGGATCACTTCTTCTTACAGACTAAACTATAAAAAGTTCCAAGATTGATAATGTCAAAGACCGATTTTTTAAATTATATTAATAAAAAAATTAAAACGCGAATATGTCGTCCGAAAATAGAAATTATATAATATAAAGGGTATTATAACATCAGCTATTGTTCATATAATACTCTTATGTTTACTCCTGTTAGATAGCTAGTTTAATTAGTAAGTTAATGTTTTTAACTATAATAACTTCGTTTCGATGTACGACAGGCCTTAACCATCTTAACGGTGTCATTCTTATCTGAGTCATTATATCTGTATAAAGTGCTTCTCAATATGGTCAATAGAATTTTGACAGCTAATGGCGGCGATATTTGATATTAAATTCTTGACATTTGCTGTCAAATGTTTTCAGTAAAGTTTGCCATTTCACCATGAACAAGTTTTTGTAGCCACAAAGTTTGAAAATTGTTTAAACATTTTATCAAAATTCGAGAAGTTTTATTGCTACTCAATGACATTTCGTTCAAAACACGGTCGTCATTCTGCTCCTTCTTATCGAGCCATCCGCCGTTTAACTGATAAGTTTGAACGTGAGTTTAGTCTTCATAACCAAAAGTCACCGTCACGACTTCGTAGTGGCGGTAGTGAAGAAAATATCGCGGCTGTTAATGAAAGTGTTGCCGAGAACGATAATGTGTCTGTTCCGCGCCGTTCTCAAGAGTTGAGCTTCTCCAGGATGGCCACCTGGCGTATTTGGCATTTGGATCGATTTACATCCATACAAGATTGTATTGGCACAAGAACTGACCAACTGACCATCGATTACGTCGGGAATTCGCAGATTGGGGGTTGGCTTTTCTCCGATGAAGCTCGTTTTTGGTTACACGGCTACGTCAATAAACAAAATTGTCATTATTGGTGTTAGTCCAACCCACAAGTGATTCATCAGACCCTATTACATACCGAAATAATCACTCTTTGGTGTGAATTATGGTACGGTGGCATTATCAAGCCGTATTTTTTCAAGAACGCCGGACAGACGGCCACTGTGACAGGTGAACGCTATCGTGCTATGATATCCGATTTTGTATTTCCGAAAATTGATGAAATGTATGCGGACGAACTATATTTTCAACAAGATGGCGCAACTTACCGCACAGCACGCATTACGATAGACTTATTGAGAAATCAATTCGAAGAATCGGTAATTTCACAGCCCTTGCAACTGGCCACCAAGATCATGTGATTTAACACCTTGAAATTATTTTAGACTATTTTCTTTGGGGCTAAATTAAATCACAGGTTTAGACCAACAAACTAAAGGCTCTTAATGAATTTGAAACCAACATTAGAGCAACCATAGTCCCCATACCCGATACGTTCCACCGAGTCATCAAAAATTGGAATCATCCATCGGTCGGAGAGGTCATGGCCACTGCTTTCTGTGATTCTTAAGGCATTATCTTCATCGATCATTTTGATAGGGGAAAGTCGAGACAAAGTCCCTATGGGAGCCTCGTTAGCTGTGGTGTCTAAGGTGTCAGCCTTACGTGGACCGGATTCGAATCCCGTACTAGACAAAAAAGTTTTTCTAAAATTTTTGTGAATGTTTCTAGGTAAGAGTGTAAAATCTGATAAGGAATCACCCCTCAGTCACGCCAGTTCGTGGCGGGGTAAGGCCGGATGCCTTCTGAGAGGTTTTCTACGTTGGTCACTCGTCAGTCGGTAGGCTTCTCGAGATAATTTCGGTTAAGCACAAAACCAAGGGTGGATAGCCCGAGGGGGGTGCTGACCGGGGTTTTCGGTAGCTGATGACCATGGTTCGGAACCCACGTTAAGCTGTAGGTCCAGTCGCTAAATAGCCTTCTCAGTTGCTGATGCGCCTCGAACCCCAAAACTTTACTTTACTAAGTCCCTATAATATTTTTTCAGCTTTTCTTCGGTTACTTGTTTCTTTTCGTTCAACAATAAAACCGCTAGTTTTCCATGATAGCAAAAATACCGAACTTATCTGCTTTCAAAGACTGTCACAGATTGAAATCCATGAAGCGTTACGAGAAAAGAAGCGTTAGAAGAAAAGATTACATTTTTCAAAAATGTAATCGTCTTTGCGATCGCACGTTGCGATCGCCATCTATTGGAAAAGTGCGTTATTTTTTTAGGCAAGAAGATCTGCGACGAGAAATTCCACTCGCACTCACCTTACACTTGCCAGTAGCAGTGCTTACGATTAAGTAATACTTCATAACTACTAACATAGCACTGCTAGATTGTAACAGTTTTTGGCAAATATGCAATCAACAATTCTTTCTCACTCATTTGGTTTGGAGCCTGTTATAAATTTTAGAGAGTCCTTCGTAAAACGTAGTATATCTTTAAACTATCTTGTTGAATAAATCAATACATATATTCGATGTGATATTAAAGTGGGGCGATTCTGTTATTCAGGCACATTCAAGCAATACAAAAGTTTCAATTAGTTTACCTCGTTATGAATAAGCTTCAACGAGACTGTTTGAACTTTAGCATATCTCACACCCATCCCCTGATATTTATAGTTAGTACAATAATATCAGGATGCAGCATTGTCTGTAGGACAGTTACTGAACAAACCAATAGCGGAATTTACACCCTTCTGTAACTGTGGTGGTAAGACGAGGCAAGTGACGCCATACTCTTTAGGAAACTCTAGGAAATTATTTATATAAAAAAAAACAAATAATACCATTAATTTTAGAAATGATACGGATAATTTAAGTTGTATGTATAATAACATTATTAAATAATAAAATTCCATATATTTTTTTTTTGCATCTAATACGTAACAATTCCAAAACTGGTAGTGTTTATAAATTAATAATAAAGCATTTGATATGGTATTTCTTATACAAAATTTTACTTATTTACGGAAAATTTGGATTAGTTTCGAATTGTCTGATCTAATTAATCAGTTTGATTAATTTACAAATTTGATTAATTTAATTTTATTTATTAATTTATACATCAAACTTATTAATTAAATAAGACAGTTCGAAACTATTCCAAATTTTACGTAAATAGTTAGTAATAAAACTGTTAATAAAATAAACTGTAAAATAAAAATGTCACTTCTTAGGTAAAAAATTTTTAGAAATTAATTGTTTAATTAGATATTGGTAGGTTTTTAGATGTAAATTTATATTTTTTATAAAAATAAGGTATCTTGTAGAACTGTTCTGAAGATGGTTTATTATTAAACCGAAACGTTAACAAAGCAATAAAAAAATTATAATTTATTAACTGACCGAAAATCGCAATAAATAAAAAAATTATATATATATATATATATATATATATATATATATATATATATATATATATATATATATATATATATATATATATATATATATATATATAATGTATATACACACGATATAATGGAAAGTATATTCGTACATTTTAAGTGTGTCAGTGCGTACATTTAACCGCTTCTAGCTCGACTAACAAGTTTCTTAAATACTTTTTGGATACAGGTAGTGAGCTTCCAGATTTTTAAGAATGTGGACGCCAGCAGAAACCGGTCCTAAAGTCGAAGAAGAAATTTTACACCTTGTTGAAGACGATTCTACCAGAAGTTATCATAGTGTTGCACGCAATTCTTCCCTTACGATGTGTAAAAGGCACAAGCACTTTTACGCATTAATTTTTCACACAGGCAAAAGTATTGTGATTGGTTTGTTGACCAAAATCAAATAAATCCAATTTTTTTATTCAATATTTGATCAACCTTTGAAGCTTCTTGCACCAGAAATTAGTCTCCAGGTTGTATTCTTGTTCTTGTATTTCTGTTCACTTACTACTAAAAAGTTGGATTTTAATATTACGGACATGGTATCATTTTCTTCTATAAGATTTTTATTATGTCATATGTTTGATGGTTAATTCTAAATACATTGTTGAAATCCGAACGTCAGTGTGACAGACTGAAATTCTCACTATTCCAAACATGTCTAAGCTAAAGTTATTCCTGACCCAAATGGTTCAAAATAAACAAGAACTAAAAACAAAATTTTTAACAGCAGTACACACAAGTGATATACCACTCTTAAGATATTGCATTAAAAACGGAATCAATCCCAACTGTAGGAATAACGAAACCTTAACAGCTTTGCATATTGCTGCAGCAAAAGGAGACCTAACCATGGGTAACCTCCCGACACTTACTTTGAAATAAACCCGTCAATTAATCGATTTAAGGCAAGATACTACTGGAACAGCCAAATATAAAGGTCGATCCTGAAGACGACATGGGTGAAACGCCCCTGATGAAAGCCATAGCGAACATTCGCATCAAATTTGTTATGTTGTTATTGAGGAACGAAGCTGATCCAAATGCTTGTAATCATTTTGGTAGTCACTGTTTAAATTTTATGAAACATCAAGTAAATGTTCACTCTTTTAGAAAAAACTGGACTTCATATTGCTGTTTCAAGCCGAGATGAACATATTGTTAATGTACTGCTTCATTATAAGGCGGAACCTAACGTGGTGGATACTTACGGGAATACGCCTCTCTCTTTAAGTATTATAGAGCATCCAAATGAAAATATCGCTACGATATTGTTAATGTCTGGTGCTAATCCAAACTGGGTTACAATGAAGCCACACCCTCTGTTTCTCGGTAAACATACATTATCTGGCTTACATATTTCTTCTTCTCCTTCTTCCTCGTCTTCCTGTGGTGCTACATACACCCCATCCGCGAGCCTTGGCCTCTTTCAGCCTTTACCTCCTTCCGGCTTAAGCCCCAATAGCCCTTTGCCTGTCTATGATGTGCAGTAGTTCTTCAGCTTCTCTTACATTGTCATGTCTTTCGTCTACCTCTTTTTCTATTCCCCACTATTCGTTTCTCTGACTTTCTCGCCACGTATTCCGCCTATCTGAGCCTCTGAACCATAACACAGTCTACAATATCCAGATCTTATAGTGAAATGGTTCCCCCTATTATTTTTTTATCATAGAATTTAGTCCTTTTGACATTATTTATCCCACGCCTCTAGGATTTGACATAGCAACTATTTCAGCTCCTATTACTTCAATTTACTTTGCTTCAGTAAAACCGAAACTTATCTTATTTTTCATAAATTCCCAGTTTTGACATATTCTTTGGGTCTTGCATAGAGAAAATAATCAGATGACGTAAAATCAGGAGAATATGGCAGATGACAAACATGTTCAACGCTAATTTCATAGATTTATAGTTTGATGTGGGTCGCCGCAGTAAAATCCAAGATAAGTCTCACATCAAACAATGAACCATCTGGTGAACTCCTGCCCTTTGAGAAGTCTTCTAGGTGACCTACGTGAACTCAATGATACCACGCCGAATGCATTGAAACGGCTCGACGATCTCGACGATCTCGACGTGGATGTATAATCGTCTAAGTTCATCGTCTCTGGTTCGATCATTGTGTGTATGCTCCGTATATACTTTTTATTTTTTCTCTTAATACTTCGTTTATGTTAGTTTTTCTTCAATCTTTTTTTTACATTGTATCGAAGTGTCCAAACCAAACCATAATCCAAATGTCATAATGTAGTGTTTCATATTATATGTACTTTCCTGACCGTTTAATATTATTATTTTTTTGTTTATTTGATTAAAAATATGTCAACTGAAAATTTTAAAAACCTCATATTTTATGCAGTATTAGACTTTTTTGGACTGTCCAATGAGACAACAGTGGCTGAGTGTCATCATACACCCAACTGTTGGGTTCCACAATCTCTTGTGGAACACAAAACCTGCGTCTCCACCTAAATGAACAATTTTGTTGATTGCTTGACTGGGAACGGGCCCCATCCATCTCAGTGGACGCAGTCCAAGAACATCTAACAGTGTATATATCGTCGTACGTCGTCTGATGATAGGTCGATGAAACAATGTCATCATCAGCCCGTGTCGATCAACTGCAGGATGAAGGCTTCTTCAACATGCTTCCCACTTTCACGATCCGGCGCTGTTCTCTGCCATTCGGGTCCCATATACTTGACGATGTCATCAGTCCATCGAGCTTTTGGTCTTCTTCGCGGACGTTTGCGACCAAGCGGTATCCACTCCAGGATTGCCCTGGTCCATCTGTCGTCCCATCGCCTCGCTATATGGCCTGCCCATCTCTATTTCAATTACTTCACTCTTCCAATGATATCACACAGTTTCGTTTATTCCCTGATCCATGCGCAAGGCTTTCTGTCTCATCTTGTAATACCAAGCATACATTTTTCCCTTCCTCTCTGTGCTACCCGAAGTTTTTGAATTGATTGCTATGTGAGTGTCCAGGTTTCACTTCCGTATGTCATAACGGGTAGGACGCACTGATCGAAGATCTCTCTTTTCTTTTCAGGAAAAGTGAGAATCTGCTCTTAAATACTATGTTGAGCCTGCCAAACGCCTTCCTGCGTCATATAACACGCCGTTCTACCTCCCGGGCGGTATCCCCCTCCACTGAAATCCTCTGTATAAGATATATAAAGTGATCCACAATCTCCAAATCCCTTCTTAAAACTGAAATTCTCCTGGCCTCAGCGAATTTAGTGAACATAACCTGACTCTTTTTCAGGTTTATTTTTAAGCCAAATGGTTAGCCAGCCCTTTGCAGCTCTTGTATGCATCTTTGCAGCTCCTCTGGGTCTTGTGAAAGGAGAACGATATCATCTGTAGATCTTTATACCATCCTGTTCCCGATCCAGTTTACGGAATACTTCTTCAAGGCAAGCCGAGAAAAAAATAGGCGATATTGCGTCACCCTGTCTTACACCTCGTTCTACATTAATTCCCACTTCAAGATCATCAAGGTTGGGTTTCCCCAATTCTCTTTTACATTTAATCAATTTATCTCCACTGACTTCTTGCTAGAATTTGGTTAGCCTATTTGAAGCAAAATCTTCTAGATTTATAATTTAACGAAAATATCAATTTTTTTGCAGAATTGTGTTTAAATTGTCATTCGATCTCCCAGATACGTTTTGTCAAGCTTCTGCTCAAATATGGAGTGGATATTAACATAACAAATAAGATTTCGAAGCACACTGCGCTACATATAACATCTATCACAGGCTATTATCCTCTCGCGGAGTTTTTGCTAGAGAACGGGGCTGATCCTGATATGAAAGATGTATCTAACAGGACGCCCTACGACATGGCATTGGAACATGATCATTCAGGTGAATATTGATGCTCTATTCTTCTATTGGAACCTTTGGTGTGAAACACTAAACTTGAAGATTAAGATTAACTGATCTAAGATTAAATCATCTCCTGACGATGCTAATATGGTTAGCGAAACGTGCGTCGAGCAGTTCAAAAAAGTGTTTTGGTGTTTAGTGGTAAATCTCTTCAAGTTTAGTATTTATGCTCTTGTTTTGAAAATTTGGCTGTAGTAAATAACTACTAAGTTGGTATGACTGTCATTGACATCTGACACAAGTTTCACGTCATTTTGCTTCCTAAGTTAGACACTATAGCATCTTGTAATTGTTTCACAGCAAATATTTCAATAGAATAAATGAACAATAATTAACCACATATCTTGTAATTACTGATGATATGGCAATACTCCTAAAAAATAAACTAAATTCCTGTGGACATTTTGATCCGTGTAAGGAGTAATATGACGTTGAGGTGTTTTGGGAGGAGTCTTAGCTCACCTTTCACGCGGTTATCATTAAAAAATAAAATTCTTTTTTTTCTTCTATAATGTAGTATATTTCTAATTTTTAAAAATTATTTCGATTAGTTACTTAAATCTTTATAGATGCATGTTTCTCTGCATTCTCAACATTAATCCTATTAAAAAAAATAATTTTTCAGCCTTAATTGAACTTTACAAAGAGAGAGAAAAGTTTTTGAGGGAAGTCAGGGAAATCAAAGAACAAAATGTCTCCACGACCAGTATTATTAAAAGAAAACCAAAATCCAGTGGGAAATCTGTTAAGTTTTCTCAGTCATCTGAAGAGTTTGTAAGTGATTAAATATATATGAAATAAAGCTTCTCGCCTATAGAAAATGTGTTTTCGCATAGTTAATAGGAAATTAGGAAAGGATTCTTGTTCTTTTAGTATAGTAAAATGGTTACATGGGGACTGTTATTATTTAAAATGAGCCAAAAAAAGATTTTAAATAGTACCTCAGCAATTACTGCCTGTCTTTTAATTCTATTATGGAGTATTCTTGGGGTAGAAGGAGAACTAAAGAGAATAAATAAATCAGCAAGGTTTGTGAATAAGATCCCTTAGTTTAAAGGTTTTAGTTCTAAATCCGCTTCAAAAGCTAGGAATGTTTTTAAAAAGCTTGATCATCTATTGCGCTTGCAAAAAACAATGTTATTTTTGGCTTATTTTTCAGTAAAGAACGATGTTTCAACAAACAAAAAACAAACTGAATTAAATCCTGTTTTACCTGAAATGCGTAGAAACAAACGTAAACGACAAAAAAAAAAGACAAGCCAATGGATTACTGGAGGCACGAAATGTAAATATTGACGGTGAACAATAGCGAGGGGTTAATTTCTACTAGTTGTATACGAGTTTTTTGCGTAGTTATTCATAAATCTTCGATGAGCCCGGGATCCATTAAAATTTTCCTGCACGCATAAGCCTAACATATCTCCCATATCTTTATTAGAAAACAATTTATGGGCATTTTGTTCTTGACTTAAGTGAATACCTTTAAACAACTATTTTGCAATAATGTATTAAAATTATTATTATTAGTATTTAAAATTATTTTAACTACTTAAATACCCACAATATTAAATATTGACAATCAATGCAAAAGTTTGACAGTAACTAAATTTCCAGAGCATATTGACATATTTGTCTTAATCATAGCCACCTACATTAAGAAAAGTGTTACTTTCAAAAGCGCATTTTAAAATAGTGCAATAAACAATTTAAACGCAGATATCTAGAAAACGGCAACTCGGAGCAATATTTGCAAGGTATACTTTATTTACGTAAAAGATGTGGACAAAAAAATATTTTTATTAAAAATGCGATTACACTAAAGCGAAAAAAAGTTGTGACCTTTCTAAATTTTTACAAATTTTCAACATAAAACTATACTATACTAAAATTTCTTATCATAAAATACCCCCACTACCAAATTTCGTTTAAGAAAGTTGTTTTTTAAGAAATTTGATAAAAATTAAAAATAAAATTATAACTTTAACACCCTGTGTTTTGGTTACTAAGGTAAGTTGGGTTAAACCGCAATATTTTTACCCAAAACATTTGCAGTTTTTCTATGTACCATTAGTTAGCGGACACCCTATATATATACATATATATATATATATATATATATATATATATATATATATATATATATATATATATGATGTATATATATATATATATATATATATATATATATATATATATATATATATATATATATATATATATATATATATATATATATATATACACATCAGAGAATAAACGAAAGTATGTGACATCATTGGACCCCGAGTGGGAGAGGAAAACCCCAGTATCGGGTTTATATACCTTAAATATACCTATACCTTATATCATCATACCATCATCATCAGCCTGTATCGATCCACTGCAGGATGAAGGCCTTTTCAGCATGCTTCCAACTTTTACGGTCATGGGCTTTCCTCTGCCACGCGGGTCCAATATACTTAACGATGTCATCAATCCATCGTGATTTCGGTCTTCTTCGCGGACGTTTGCGATCAAGCGATATCCACTCCAGGATTGCCTTGGTCCATCTGTCGTCCCATCGGCTCGCTATATGGCCTGCCCATCTCCATTTCAATTGCTTTGCTCTTCCAATGATGTCACAGACTTTTGTTTGTTCCCTGATCCATGCGCAGGACTTTCTGTCTCGTCTTGTAATGCCGAGCATACATCTTTCCATTCCCCTCTGTGCCACCCGAAGTTTTTGAATTGGTTGCGATGTTGAATTGTTACGATTGATTGTCGTGAGTTTCCAGGTTCCACTTTCGTATGTCATAACGGGTAGAACGCACTGATCGAAGGCTTTTCTTTTCAGGCAAAGTGGGAGTCTGCTCTTAAATACTATGTTGAGCCTGCCAGCCACATTTAACACGCCGTTCCACCTCCCGGGCGGTATTCCGCTCCATTGAAATCCTCTGCCCAACATATATAAAGCTGTCCACAATTTCCAAATCCCTTCCTAAAACTGAAATTCTTCTGTCCTGGGCAAAGTTATTGAACACAACCTGACTCTTTTTCAGGTTTATTTTCAAGCCAAATGGTTCGCCAGCCCTTTGCAGTTCTTGTATGCGTCTTTGCAGCTCCTATGGGTCTTGTGAAATGAGAACAATATCATCTGCAAATCTAAGATGGTTTAAGTTTGCACCATTGATCTTTACACCATCCTGTTCCCAATCCAGTTTACGGAACACTTCTTGAAGACCAGCCGAGATTGCGTTACCCTGCCGTACACCTCGTTCTACATTAATTCCCATTTCAAGATCATCAAGGTGAATTGTGGCTGTAGCTCCATCATATATCGAATCTAATAGGTTTATATAGGCTCTCTCTACACCTTGGCTAAACAGTGCATCCATTATCGCATGCTTTGAGATGGAATTAAATGCTTTTTCATAGTCGATAAAAGCCAAGTACAGTGACATGGTGTATTCGTTGTGTCTTTCTATGGCCTGCAGTACAACCTGGATGTGATTCATTGTACTGAATCCACTTCTGAATCCTGCTTGTTCTTTTGGTTGTGCGTCATTAAGTTTTTTTTTAATATTCTTTTAGAAATTATCTTAGTGAAAACTTTGTACATTACTAACAGGAGGCTTATTGGACGGTAGTTCTTTCAATCTTCCTGTGCTCCTTTTTTATGTAAAAGGATCACTTCTGCATTTTTCATAAGTCAGGTACTTTTTGTTCTTTGAGGCATTTTGAGTATAATTTTGCCAGTGTCTTATGTAACGTCCGACCACCAGCTTTTAGCATTTCGACAGTTACACTGTCCTTTCCTGGAGCCTTGCCGTTTTTCATCGATTCTATAGCATTTGTTACTTTCTCCACTAGGATATCTGGCATTTGTTCTTCCGTGGGTATTGTTGTCTTTGATTACACTAGCTGAATATTGAATCGGCGCGTGTCCTCTCTGATAAGTTTTCTTATAGTTTTGCAGAGCTCAGTGTACTCGACCCTGTCAAAAGGACTGACTGCATTTCTCATTGCTCGCCATTTCTTCATTAAATCAATGGTCTCACTGGAGATTTTTGTTTGTTTGAGACATTTTTCTTCTGCTGCTATTGAAGCAGCCGATATATATACATAATATTTACATTTTTATTTACAGCCTATCAAATTACACAAGAAACACCAACAAATTGCTATGTCACAAATACTGTGTCGGTCGGTAATTTGATGGGGTAACATCAGGAGAATATTGCCGATGTTCGACAATTTGCAAGTTGATTTTAGTGATTTTTTGTTTGCAGGGGAACAGGAGATCTATGTGTTCCCTTTTGCCATCATTGAAAAAGGCAATGAAGCAGATATATTGCAAAAATTGTCATGTCGCAAATACTGTGCTTATAATGAAATCAGCTTCATTATAATAACTTCAGGTTCAGTTTCAATTTGAATATACGAAAAATAAAGCCAATCTCGTTGTCCTTTCTTAATATACCGCAACAATTATCCATCTATTTATCTCCCTACCTATTATGTTCCCTTTTGAATCTAAATATAGGCGCTCCTCCATTCAGTATTGTATTTCCTTTACAAAATACTCTCTTCAATAGGGAAACTGACTCGAAATCGCATGTTTTTTTTATTTGCTTCCTACTAATGCCGACATGCGGTAAGAAAATGTGACCGATCGTCATCAGTAATTTTAAGAATAGATACAAATTTTAACTGAAAGATATATTTAGAATCCATTGTTTCATCTTGAAAATATGCTTTGTACAAGAGCTGATCGAAAAAAATGTAGCCGAACAAAGAAGAACGATTTAATTTTTCGGTATAGTTTCACATATTTTATCTAATTCGTCTAGTTTAATCGCTTTTCTGAAACGGATTGCAGAATAAAGACAACTCTACGACAGATACGAAGGTCGTTCAAAATGTTTGCATTGAATTTTTTTGATTGTCAATGTAAGTATCACTGACATATACACAAAATATATTTACCTCCCATCTTTTCGATATATACAGAAATTAATGTAATTTATTTTTTTGATTCGTTTTGAAAACGGGAGGAGAAGACCTCCCGAAATGTTAACGTTTAAAAGTTTGTATTTATTTTAGAAAGTTTTTTTATTTTTTTAAATTTCGTTCGTTAAGCAAATTTATTACAGAAAAAGAATCACTGAGAAATTTGTCTCCGTTTGTTTGTTACCCAGTGATTCTTTATTTACATAAAAACAGATATTTTTGATATTTTTTTGAGGTTTAGATCGTGGCGAAAAACGCAAAAAAATATTTCAACTAAACATATCCAAGTATTAGTAATTAATTTAACATACCACTCTAACAGCGGAAAAGGGTAACAATGGACCACTATTGTCTCGTTCTTGTTCAAAATAGTGCATCAGAGTTGCTACTAACAATGACAATGACTATTTAACTGATTTGGCATTTTTCAGGCACTACTCTGACAATTATAACACTGTGGTAGTCCTTAAAAGAACTGTTTTCGATCGTAAGGTAATAAATGAAAGTGAACGTTCAGATAGTACATATTGTATTATCTATATATGGGATAACCTCCAAACGTGTCAGTAAATATCAACAAGAAAAATGTGAAACTCGATAACGTCGCATATGCTCCCAACCGAATACAGTAGCTAAATTTGAAATTTATTTAATACATTCCATATCATTCTGTTATTTAATTTATGTAGTGGTATTTCTGCTGTTCTTCGATAGCGTCATCAATGAAGTGCAACGGTTTTAGTTTTGTACAGGGTATAGTTATGTGTTGGTTTGATTAGCGGTCTGGATACCCCTTTTGGGAGGATTTTGAACACCAAACTCAGGGGAGGGTATTTCCCATTTGATAGTGGGATCATCCACTTTATCGGGGCAGCGTTGAAATTATTTTACAGGGTCCTTAAACGGAGCCAAATTAGGGTCCTTGAACTGAGCCGAATGTAGGGTCCTTGAACAGAATCGTATTTATGGTCCAGCCATAACGCCCCACTTCCCAATCACTGTTGTGCGAAGCCTAACTACGACATCCACGTTTTTCTTTTCTTCTCTCTATTATTATTGTATTACCTTATATTACCTTGTCTTTACCTTTATCTTAGAGGCTGAAGAGACCGATAACTCTGTGGTGCAAGACATTTTCGTGTCAACCTTTTTCATTTACTTTAACTTCTATTTTTGCTTTAACTTTTTTTGGGGGCCGCGATGGTTACGTAGCCGAACACCAACATTACAATTGAAATATTATTTATATGGTTTTACGTATGGTAAATTTTACGTATGGTAAATCTCGCCGCTATAGCGTTGGGCGGGGTGAACTAGAGCGAACTCTTAGAAAATCGTGGGTATTTCCTGATCTATTTCGTAGCAAGGCCAATGGGGCTTATAACTCACCCATACTCTCCGGTTGATTCCATCCGGTTGATCCATACTCTCCGGTTATTTAGGCAGAAACGTCAGAACTTCTATGAGCGCGGCATTATACAGCTATCAGATAGATTGAGAAGGGTTATCGAACAGACTGACTCATACTATATTGACTAAATGTAATTTTTAGTAAACAATTTTTGCATCATCATATAATATCAAAATTGAGTGACTAAAGATAAACATCATGTTGCCATCCCTAATATAAAAAGAAAATTAAATTAAAAAGTACTTTTATCCCAGTATAGTTCCCGTTTCTTTTTAATTTCGGACCCAATCATAAGAATTAAAAGCCGTAGGCGGACTGAAAGAACGATTGAATATAGCTAAGGTCTTCGGCTTTATATTAACTGAGAACCATATATTGTTGATTTTGAAATAATTGGTTTTTCTTGTAACTGTGTAATATGAGATTGGCACGTGTTATAGGTCTTTAAACTGTTTCATGTTCGAGAAAGCTTCGGGCTTTTGTAATAAACAAAATAAGTAAAAAAAAGGTATGTTTTTTTTGTGTTTGAGCTTTTTTTGCAGCGATTGTTCAAAGTTTTACGCAGTATTACTATGATGAGAACAAAGTATGATTATTTTTGTGCTAAAAATTCGCATATAAATACGTAGCAATGCGTTACAATGCAAAATACGCATATAAATACGTAGCGTTCGCTATTAACATTTACGGTTTCACCATCGTCATTTTCATGAAAAAAAAGCCGTAAACGCATAATCCACACCACACGGTTACTCGAAAAGTTTGTAAAGGCTCTTCTGCAATCACTCCAGGATTATCACTTCTTCAAATCTTACAGGTTGGCTTGTTCACATAACTTGTGAAGTTCTTAATGAGCTTTGTCGTCGAAAAACATTAATGTATTGCAAAATTGTCCATTTATCTAACACCTTCTTCAGTTGTAAAACAAACAATCCATAATTAAATCGCCGGGTCTCTAGATGACACATTCGAGATATAAAACATCTAGGGTAAGTCGTCTAAAAACGCCGTTAAATTTAAATTCCGATGTACCTATTGGTATATCATTTATCATCATCATCAGTCCGTGTCCGTCCACTGCAGGCTAAAGGTCTCTTCAGTTTGCTTCAAAATTTCGCGGTCCTGAGCTTTTGATATCACATACTTTCATTTATACATATATACAGTGTGTCCAAGATAAGGACTTACCACCCCCTTAAAATGTTTATTTCTGGACCGATTTTCTTGCATGTACTGCCTAAAGGGAGTCCACTTCATCTCTCTGTGTATCTGCACATTGGAGATGTACCAGGGGGCATCGAGAGCTAGTCTCACTAGCTTGTCCTCGTAGCTTTCCAGTTTCTTGATGTAGGATTTTGCCGCGTATCCCCACGCGATCGATCCGTACATCATGACGCTTCTCACTAATGATCTAATCATTAGGATCTTCAGCTTCACGTCTAATTTGCTGGTCCTGTAAATTAGCGGGTAAGGTATCTTCGCAACTGCCACGGCTTTACACCGTGCGTTCTTTGCATGTAGTCTCCATGACATCCTCTTGTCGATGGTGACGCCTAGATACTTTACAGTATCTTTCCATGTCACACTTTCATCTTCTATTTCCAGTTGTTGACCGGGTCTGCACATTCTCTGCGTGACGTTGCACCAAACGTTCACCTTAGTAGAATATTCTATCTCACATTGTATCACCCATTGTGGATTACCTTCAGCCCATAATTTAATATTTTGTGATGATACGATACCATTTGTTGTAAATGTGGCTTCATCTATGTATAAAATATTTTTTAGAAATGCAGGATCTTGTACGTACATGCCTTGTAACCATAAACAGTATGCCATTCTTCTTCCAGTGTCACCAACTTCAAGTGTTTGAAGAAATTTTGGTTTAAAAGGTTTCCTGTTATTTTTCTTCAAGCATAACCAGATAGTGCTTTTCGGGATATTTAAAATTTTATTAACGTCTCTGATTCACACTAATTCACAAGACTAATTCACAAGAACGATACTGATTAGGAAGTTTATTAACAGTTCCGTTTTGATCAAAATATTAGTTTATTCAAGAAACTGTAATATGAATGATGTCCGTTCTCGATGTATCCTATTAAATTCTTTTGCTGGTTCACGAAAAGTTCGCGTTCCATCACCAACTCATCTTATAATTTCTACTTTTTCTTCTAAAGAATAAATCATTATTAAACGGGATAACACAAATCAATCAGTTAAAGTGACATTTGTTAATTAGTATACAATTTTTGATTTCCATGGCATACATAGTTTTAATAACAAAAAGTACATGTAATTATTAGAAAAATTATAATATAAATATGACAAATATCTGGAACACCCAGTAATTTAGAGCCATAAAAATCGGTACAGTTTGGTTTAAGGTGTTGCTGGTCAAGAATCCATTGTTAATTTTTCTCTAAAAAATCCTAATAGTACTTCTCGAAAATGGGAGCCATAAAAGTTGACGCAGTGTGATATTAGCAAAAAAAAAACATGTGATACACTTTCTTAATGCCGTTTTCCGAGATTTATCTCCTTTTAGACGTCAATAAAAAATTTATGAATGATAAAACGTTTACATCAATGGAAACAAACCGGCCATTTCTAGGGCACTAGGTCATCGACAACCAGAGCTGAATGATTCTTGCGTCATCGTTAAGTTCTCGGCCAATCAGGATGCAGCATTTGGCCAACATGTTTTTTTGGCAATTCTATAGGGGTAAAAATGTCATATTTGAAGATTTCCTGCCTGCCAACTCGAAATCAATTATTAATCCTAATGATTCTGTAAATAATTAAATGTTCTGTAATTCAATTCGATTGAAATAATAAGTAATGAATTCAAATCTGTTGATTATGCAAATAATGTTTTTTACCAATTTTCGTATATAAGAAGTATATTTCGTATATAATATATTATATATATAAATATCCATACGTTGTTATATATTTATATATAAATATCCATTGTTTTCTGTATAAAATTTCATTATATTTAAGTGTTTTAAAGTTTTCATCATTATTAACAATCTTTACACATCTCTCTGACAAACTATTTATTCCCTTTTGTAAAGTGAAGGTGATTTTGAAGTAAAGTAAAACATTCTTCGATTACAATTTTGATAGCTGTTATAGCAAGAATTACTTTTTCCATGAAGAAAATGTTCCATATATCTGAAAAGATGGTAATCTGACGGTGTAGTATTAGGAAAATACGGTGAATAAGATAGTAGTTTCCAGCCTAACTCTGATTTTTTCTTGGATGATTTTGGCAGTATGAGGTCTTGCATTGTCATGTTGTAGAATAACATTTTTTTCGATTAATTAATTAATTATGTTTAGTCTATATAGCCGAGTACAATAATATTCAGCACTTACCGGTTTCTTCAGCATTATGAACCTCATCGTAAATAATTGTTGTCACCATACTGACAGTAACACTTTTAGAGTGAAGATCTAAACCATTGTTTTTCTATGTAAATTGATGTATAGAATCCACTTTTCATCTTCAATAACAAATTATTGAAGAAAGTAGCATGGACAAAAATATATATTTCTTCTCTTCGCACTTTGTTTACTTGTTTTTAACACCACTGCAATGTAGATCATGAAGTTTTGAGCTTTTTGGCTAATTCCTGGATGATTTGTTTGGGATTGGCTTTAATTTCAGCCCACAACAATAATGGCATTATATGGCATGTTATGGCATGTTATGTTTTCAAAACCCACTTTGTCCCACCATTCGTCACTCAAAAAATATTTTACTTCAAAATCACCCTCATGTTACACAAGGAAAATAAAAAATTCGTCAGAGAGATCGTCAGTAAGGCTGGAGATTATTTTGTAGATTAAAACCGTATTAAATCTTAAACAATTTTTTTTCAATATCAAAAAACGACATTACTTATGCGTACACCTATTATAACAATTAGGTCGGGCACCTGCCCTAGTTCACTCATTTCTCTAATGCTTCTATACATTAGCCCTCTGTATTATTGTTGCTAAGATTTTGTTTATGGTGTTTAGCAGAGTTATGCCTCTCCAATTTTTTACAGTAGAAGAAGATTCCGAACTATGATAAGTTCAGCGTATAAACTGTCATAAAGACTTTACATAAGATCTAAAAAAAACCATTTTAATTTTAGGCGGTTTGTTAATTTTCATTGTAAAAAGTTTTTTATCAGTCAGCTTCAAATGCAGGGCCTGGAACGTTAAGTGCAACGCCCTCAGAGTCGTTCACCGCAGGATGATTACGCACCTCGAACTGGAACTGGGTCAAGCGAGATGACTGGGGGAAAACTGATGCAGAAACTTCAATGAAAACCGTTCTCGGTTTAATCAAAGCATCGTTTTTTTTTCTCCGAATATCCGCGTAATTGAAAAGCCGAGAGAGTTTCTCCTGTGATGGTTTTCTTTAAAGATTGAAATAAAAAATAAAAGTTTTGGAAAAATTTGTTGTTGAAAACTGGGCTATAATATACGATGTTACTTAACAAATAAAGTATAATATGAAACGCGGTTTCTTAAAATGTACTGGAAATTCAAAAATGTTAAATCTACGAAAGTTATTCACCGATTGGTTTGAAACTTTGTCACAATGTTACATTCGAATACTAGCGTGTTTTTTTATACCCATTATATAGAGGTCACTATGTGATAGGTAAAAACATGCCTTTTTGAAAAGAACAGCGCCATCTGTTGATCGTAAAAGCGACACACGCTATATTAAATATTTTAGGGTAATAGGAGCGCCATCTGTTGCGTGCTTCTTGACAGCTGCTCTCACTTAACATTTTCAATGTTTCCGATTGCATTGTTAAGTTGAAATTTATGCCGGCCGCGGTGGTCTGGTGATTTAGTCTCCTGCCTGGTAATCCAAAGGTAGCTGGTTCGATTCCAGCGCTCGGATGGGTGTTTGACTTTAATTCTTCTGTCCTTCTTCCTACCCTATATACACTCACATATACACACACACGCCCATACATATCCACACCTAAATGTCTGTGATTGTTTCTAGGCAAAAGTGTAAAATCCGACAACGAATTACCCCTCAGTCAAGCCAGTTAAAGGCTGGGTAAGGCCGGATGCATTCTGAGAAGTGTTCTACGTTGGTCATTCGCCAGTCGGTAGGCTTCCTGATAGACTTATTGGTAGGCACATAACTAAGGGTTGATAGCTTGAGGGAGGTGCTGAAGAATTCGGTTTTTTGAAAGGAGATTTGTAGGCCGACTTTCTCTGCACATTTCTTGAGAACTTCTATATGTTTGGTTGCCCTTTTTTCATTGTCTGCGAGTATGGCTAGGTCGTCTGCGAAGGCTAGGCATGATATTTCTTTGTTGTTTTTGGGTTCTCCGAGTCGTATTGGTTTCCAGTATCCTTGATTTTTTAGTTCTTTTTCCTATTCCCTTATGACTTTGTTCAGAATCAGGTTGAAGAGGAGCAATTCTAAAAGGAGAAGTTTCTTGTGGTATAATTGCGGAAATTTTCCTCTATAGAGTCTAGTTGTTCCTTCATGTACTTCATCTTAGTTTGTCTGATAACCTTTGCGGTCCGGAAAGTTGTTGACTTTCTGGTGATTTTTTAGGGTTTTATTCCTGAAATGCTCGTTTGCGTCGCTGCAATACACTTTCGCATTGCGAGTCCCACCAAGCGTGTTTTGTGTTCTTTTTCAATGGGATCAGTTCCTGTGCTTTTTATGTTTTTTTTTTTCTGGAATTTTTCCCATATATCTGCCTGTTCCTTTTCCCATTCCTCTGTTATATTGGATCTTTTTCGTGTCGAATTTCTGTAGATGTGCTTTCTTCTGATGAATTCTCCTTGGGGTGAACTTGACTTTGATTCAAGTTAGGTAGTGGTCTGAGTCAATGTTCGCGCCCCTCCGGACTTGGATATCTTGGATCCCTCTTTTTTGTGGGTATGAGATCGCATCGTGGTCTATCTAGAATTCTCCAATCTGTTGTATAGGCAATCTCCATGTTTTCTATTTTCGTGGATATTTTCTTAGGGATGTTGACATGATCTTCAGGTTATTCTGTTGGCTTTCGATGGCCAATTCGTTTGTTCGATGGGATATATATATATATATATATATATATATATATATATATATATATATATATATATATATATATATATATATATATATATATATATCGTGGCTCGATGCGATGCGGCCCATATATACTGACGGGATAATACCTATAAATGACTATAAAACTCGCATATTGAAAAAAGAACTAGAAAAAAAAAAGAACGGGCGCCTAAATAAACGGAATGAAGCATCAACAATATGGAAAACCCGCAAAATAACAATACAAGACAAAATCCAAACAACTCTAAAGATCAGAATGCCAACAAATGTACCGAGGGGCGCAAATAACCGAATGCACTGACCAATCAGGATTTTTCGATCAAATTGAATGAATATTTTAAACTGAATATGAAAATAAAATAAACGCTATAATTTTTAATTTAACAAACGAGGTAATATCAATCTTTTGTCAGATACCAAAGATGATCATAGTCATACCATCTTACAAATAAATGATCAGATCGATATGTAAATTACTTATTATTAAATAATGTACGATATGTATATTACTTAATTACTTAGTACCTACTATTTTGTCACAATTCAATGTCATTCGTTGTCAACCACCCAAAGAAGCTACAGTGTAAACTTTTCATAGTGTGTACTGTATTTTTATTCTCCAATATATTTGTTAGTTATTAAGTTTTGCGAAACTACTTTACTACATCAATAAAACAATTATGAAACGATCTAAAACATTGAGAAAATTGCGCGTCAAAAGAAACATTATTACTAATACTATTGACGTCATAAAAAGTTATTAACTTGAAGTGTATGTGTGGGAAGAGGAGTGAATAAAGCGAGCATAGAACTAGACAAGTAATTTCACATAATTCATAAAAGCCTTTTGCATATCGGCTTAGCTGAACGTAAAGTACCTCAATGCAAGTGTCGAGAAAATTAAGTTTTTATTGAGTTTCTAAAAACAGATATCTTTTTTATTTACGTGATTATAAATACCTATCAACCATATTCTAGGGGTTAATATACTATTTATATTTAAACCTTAGGGATTTATGGTTCATATAAATACCCCGCCTTATTTACTTCGAATTTGTTGGATTGCGAGGAAAATCATTTTCGGAATTCACAAATAGATGATGTAGTTTGACTTTAACAGAGTCGCACTTTGAAAATGTCTGATCTGCTGGGTATTTTTTCAGCTGTGAAAACAGATGATGGTAATATGGGGGCTACTCTTGTCAGGCCGGGCATTATCCTAGTAAAATTTTTTTTTTTTTGGCTCCCAGCACAACTTGGTGATCTGTTCCAGTATTCCCTTGGCTCTATATGGCTTTGTGTTGTTCTGAAACAAAATGACCTTTCTTCTGTCCTTGTTAGTTTTTCTCCAGACCGTCACTTGATCAGTCACAAAGAACTAGTTGATGACTCACCAGGACTAACCCACGATTTTAACTCTTTGGATTATCGCAGAGGATTCATGTTTCATCACAGGTTACAATATCATAAAGGAAGTTCTTTTTCTTGAATCAGTGTTCGCTTATTCTCAGCTGTGACTTCATAGGAGACCTAACAACCCTCGGTGCGGTGTTACTTCTAGCTCTAGCAGTCTACTACAAGTATTTCTGCCAGCAGTGCTTCCTATTCATCATCCTTTGCTTTTTGTTGTCCTGGATGTTCTGTGTCATTTAAGTTAAAATTCCCCATTCGGAATTTCTGGAATCACGACTGGCAAGTACAGTACGGATCAACATCATCTCCCAAAGCCTCACAAATCATATCTTGTGCTTTTGCAGCATTGTTTTTCAATTATAAGGCTAAACACCTCTATTGCTCTATTTTCGAACGAAATCAGGTTCATATTCACAGTGGGTTTGTATTTTTCAAGTTCATATTCAAAAAATTCTGATTTGAGTAGATTCCGCAGTCGATGAGACGAAGGGACCGAGAATTAAGAAGAGGAACTAGTAACTCTTCTTCGTTTCAAGGGCTTTCGAACGGTTGATATTACCGTGATCATCGTAAAAGTTAAAAAAGCGTGCTTTTTACTCGCTTGAACGATATACTACCACATAAGGAACTAATTTCGAAAAGCATAGTTGTACATATTTCTGGTGTTCTTGTTTTGTTTACATGAAGAGTTCATCAATTCTTTTCTTGGAACATTTGGTGTGATGCACTAAACTCGAAAAGATTTACCACTAAACACCAAATCACTTTTTTTGAACAGCTCGACGCACGTTTCGCTAACCATGTTAGCAGCATCGGGAGAGATTAAAGAAGATTAAATCATCTCCTGATGATGCTGACATGGTAAGCGAAACGTTCGAGTTGAGAGGTTTTTGGAGAGCTAGTCAATTTTGAACAAGTATTTTGTAAAATATTAGCACAAAGAGTAAAATCAAATCTCTCAAAACTGAAGATAAGGATTAAAATCTAGCCTGTATGAGTGAGTGAAGTAAAATACAACAGTTTCTACTAGATCAGCAATAATTGTAAATATTCATGTGAATAAATGCACATATGTACAACTTCTATCTATTAGCTAAAGAACCATTTCGCGAACCTTGTGATATATAACAAATCTCTAAATGTGTGAATGAAAGGATTCTAACACAGAACTGAGGAAAATAAAGTAGAATGAGGACTCTGCTTCTTTACATTTCGTGATAAAGGCATTTTTGTTTCATCGTTAATATGATACCCGCTTGTTTGTTGAGAGGTTTCTGGGTCTTATATATAGGGCTCGACAATTGCACATGCTCAGTTCAAGACACGGCAAATAATATTGCACGAATAATTCATATTTTTGCCGGAAGTTTGTTATTACAACTGTAGAAAAGTTTTATGAGCACTGGCGGGAAAAAGTCGAAAATAAACATCGACCGCAACACCACGAACATAACAGTTGTTGAAAAGCATAAGATCTTGCTAATTGATGTGGGGATACCAGGAGACGGAAGAACTCAAGAAAAGAAGGAAAAATTATTATAATTTAATTATAAATAAAAAATTATTTTAATTATTATAATTTAATTATTATAATTAAAAGTCAGCGTCTGTTCACCAGTGGTGCGGCTGATGTTTAAATTCTGGAACTAACCCCTCCAGTCTTAACCTCTGAACCGTCATGGTTCAAACCTTTAATTTAAAGTACAAGATGAAGCGTTCTAGTAATTACAAAATTACCCCAGGAGGTAGACAATCCTCTGCCAGCTTTGCTGGTACAACCGGACTTTCGGATTCTGGGGCGTCCGGGCTTAAACGCAAAATCTTTCAGAGGGAGTCGGAGACCTCTGGCCAACGTCTGAAACCGAAAACAAAAACTTTCTTTGGAACGGTTAATATCAATTCTCTCCTGCGTCCAGGAAAACTACACGAATTGGGGCGAACATTAAATCAGCAAAAAATCAAAATTTTAGCTTTGCAAGAAACTAGATTGACAGATGATAACACCTTGGAATTCGGCAACTACAGACTTATTAAAAGTAAAACGGACAAAAAAATACTCAAAAATACACCACATCTCGGTGTTGCTTTCGCTGTCTCAGGAAACATCCTTGGTTCTATAACAAATGTCCAGCCAGTAAATAATCGACTTATGACACTATCCCTTAAGTGTGCTAACAAAAACTATACATTAATCAATGCACACCTCCCAGTTAACGAAGAAAATAAATCTAATCCTGAAAAAATAAATAAGTCGTGGGAAATTCTAGAAAAGACTATCTCTAAAATTCCCTCTAACCATGTAAAAATCCTATTGGGTGATTTCAACGCCCAGCTAGGGAAAGAAAAAAAGTACAGAAAAACAGTCGGCAGTTTTCCCGCTCATAAATGGACTAACCATAATGGTAGAAGATTGGTTGAACTATGTTCGCAGTTTAATATAATGTCAACCCATTTTAAGAAGAAAATATCAAAACAAAAGACCTGGAGGTGCCCAAACACGTACATGGGTGAATTTCAAATTGATCATGCTGCCATTTCGTACCCCAATTATAAAGAGATTTTGAATGTTCAAGTCAGGAAAGGAGTAAATATAAACACGGATCACTACTTGACTAGAATCAAACTTAGCTTAAAACCTCGAAAACTTATTCAAAAGCGGCTGCTAATATCAAAGTTTGACCCAACGAAAATAAAACCAGCCCTAATAGAAGAACTTGATAAACAACCAGCACAGAACTGGCAAGAATTGAAACAAAAAATTATTAAAACAGCCTTAAAGTTGGTCCCTTTACAAAAACGTAGAAAACATCCGTGGTGGGATGAAGTTTGCGAGCAAGCAGTATTAAGCCGAAGTAAAGCATTCAAAGATTGGAACAGTCAAAAAACAGCAATAAACTATAACATATTTTTGGAAGTAAGAAAAGAAACATCGAAGCTAAGTAGACAAACTAAAAGAAAATATGAAAACAATCAACTTAATGAAATAGAAAAAGATTTCCAAAAAAATAACACTCGAAACTTTTACAAAACATTTAAAACTAAATTTACAGGTTATCAACCGCAAAGTCTTTGCTTCCAAAAGGAAAACGGACAATTAGCTCTAAATAACCAAGACAATTGCAAAGAACTTGCGAAATATTTTGAACAAATCCTAAACTGTCCTGAGCCCTTAAACAAATTAGCAACACTAAAACCTAAACAAACAAACCCAGATTCATTACCACCGAATGAAGATGAAATAATTAGGCAAATCAAGCGGCTTAAAAATAACAAAGCTTCTGGTGAAGATGGAATCACTGCGGAACTTTTGAAATCCGCTGGTCCAGGTACAATCAGGGAAATAACCAAAATTCTACAAGAAGTTTGGCGAACCGAACAGATTCCGGAAGATTGGAAAGATGCTCTAATCCATCCACTACATAAGAAAGGAGATGGAACGGATGTAAACAACTATAGAGGGATATCTCTTCTCCCAGTTTGTTACAAGATTCTATCTCAATGTCTACTAGACAGAGCACAGGGACAGTTAGAACCTAACATTGGTGAATATCAAGCAGGTTTTCGACCGGGCAGATCCTGCCCTGAACAGATCCTGAATCTGAAGTTGATTCTAGGACATCAAAAACTGTACAATAAAAATCTCGTCTGTACATTTGTGGATTTCAAAAAAGCATATGATTCTATTGACCCCGAATCTTGAAAGAACAAGGACTAGATCTGAAAACGCTGGCAATTATTAAAGCAACGTTAACTAACACAAGGTCAAAAGTTAAATTCATGGGTGAGATCTCAGAGCCGTTCGAAATTAAAACTGGAGTGAGACAAGGGGATGGACTCTCGCCTCTATTATTTAACTGTGTTCTAGAAAAAGTAATATAGGAGTGGCGTGAAAAAAAGTCGGCCCAAATATACCTATTTTGAAAAATCGTCGATTAAAAATGTTTAACAATTACAAAGGCTCTTTAATTTATAACTTAACAAGCCAAATGATATGAAATCTTTCTCAGATGTCAAGGACAATCATAACAAGCGGGCGAATTAAATAAAATCCCTTACTTTTTTATCAAAATACTAAATATTATACCTCGTTTATTCGTACAGTCCAGTCTTCATAGTAACGGAAAAACCTTTAAAAAATTGAACACTGATATTTCATTTTTGAAAAATGATTTTACTTTGTTCTTTTTTTTCATTTCACCACTTTAAGAGTTTTCGGAGGAAGAAAAAAGAGTTATAAAAGAAAAATGCCACATCCCGATTCTGTAACAGGAACGGGATACAAAAAAAAACGTTTTATTACAACGTTGGAAATAATGAAAAGAAAAATCTCTTTTTATGGTATTCGAAAATTCTTATCGGTTTAACGACCTCCCGATTTTTTTTTGCCTTCAATTAAATCGGGAGGGTGGAAAGCAAAGCAACATAAAATTTGTAAAAAAAATTTCCGCTGGATAGTAATTTTGATTTCTTAAAAAAAATCATAATTACAAAAATCTAACATTTTCCTTATTATGGAACATTATCCTTACTTTTAAAAGAAAGAACGTATCTTAAGTATGTACGGAAGTTTTTCGCCTTGACAAAGAAAACAAACAAGATTTCTTTTTATTCTTCAACGTAGTCACCTTTAGATCCGGCTTTTTAACACTCTCAGTATAATGCTGTTGATCTAAATCTGCAATATAAGGGGTAATCTCAGCCTTTGGAGAGAGTGAATCTTCGTCCAGCAAACCATTTCTTTAAGTTTGGAAGAGGAAATAATCGCTGGAAGCCAAATGCGGTCAATACGGAGCATATAGAAGTACTTCGAAGCGTATGTTATGAAGTTTTGCAACAACAACCGGAGACTTATATTAATTTAATTTAATAATGATTTTAAAATCTTACCCGCAGAAAATAAAGGTACCAAATTGTACCAAAAAAAAAACAGTCTGAGTAAGGGTTCTGGGAATTCCCAGAAAAAAATATAATATTCTTAGTACCTAGTATTTGTCACAATACAATTTCATTCTTTGTCAACCATCCGAAGAAGCTACAGTGGTCCATCGCAAGAAACCGGTTTCCTGGGATGAACCGAGCACTCAATTTTTAAAAATTAATTTTTTATAATAATAATAAGTAAAAAAAATAAAATAGTTATGTTAGTTTGAAGATTACAATAGTACAATTATTACCAATGTTTTTATTAAAAATGCTTTTAAAAGCTCAAATATAAAAAAAAGTTTAAGTGGTCCAAATTCTGCGACTCTCCTCTATAAATTTGTTATTTGCATATGTCGGAAAGTACGTTCATCTTAGATCATTTATGTATGAAATGGTTTATAGCACGAGACTAGACGTCACGTGTTCCCTTATACATCTAATTTCATTTTTGATTTTTCGAATTAAACGGTGCTTGACGTAGGTGCTACATTTACAGAAATGTATTGACTCATTGGCTCGTCTGATGAATGCAACGAGACTCGTTTTAGTCTTGGATTGTTTCATATACACTATACTTATACATTAGGTCTTAAAGCTCCTGGTGTTTCAGGAGACTTGAGTAAATTCAGAAGACACCTGCTGGTAGTGTCACCACTTAAAATTACATGACGAACAACATTTGACGAACCGTTGACATGTATTTATATAAAAAGTAGTACTAAGTTAATAATATTTTTCAAGTGCCTCGAGAGATATAAAGAAGAAAGAGAAGAAAATCCGAAGGGATCAAGCCTGGAAAATACGCCGAGTGCGACAAGATCTCTCAGCCCGACTCGGTCATAGTTTTCGGTCCTTTTTGCTGAATGTAGTCGTATGTTGTCCTAAGGCAAAAAGGTTTATCTTCTTCCTTGGCCAGTATAAGTCCTGTTTTCCTTCACAGCATCGCTAAGTCCAATCCTTTGCTGCTGATAACGATCATCAGTAACCGTTTAATTTTTTTCATTCTGTCATGGATACTTGGGGTTGCGGTACTGGTTGATGACTTACCACGATAAAATCACGATTTTCGTCTCCTTGGATTATCACAGGGGATCCATGTTTCGTCACATGTCACAATATTATGGAAAAAGTTCTTTTTCTTGAATCTGAGAAGCAATAACACGACTATGTCAAAGCTTCTACGCTTGTTCTCGGCGATAGGTTATGGGACCTAACAACTCTCATTATGAATTCTTCCTAGCTTATATAAACATTTAGAAATGGCTTGCGTGCTACTCGGAGTTCCTTTCTGAGTTTTAACAGTGTGTGTATCCCTATTTTTCACCCTCCACTGTCTATGGCTGCCCCGGACGTTGTGCATCATTTAGGTAAAAATGTTCAGTTCGGAATTATTAGAATCACTTCTTACAATGAATGTGCGATAATAGCACTCCTAAAACTGCACCAATCATGACCGAGTCGCGCTGACGAAACCGACATCAAATATGTATGCATGCGTGACCGCGTCCCCTTCAGTCGCCCTCAGGCCGAGCACCGCGCCATACGTGTCTATCGCTAGATGAGAGTTGCGCAATCACACAAAGAACAATTGAATTCGAATCCGGTAGTGACGTCACAAGTTATTAGTCATCACATACAAAGGGGGGATGCATCAAAAATCGAACCAAATAAAGCTAAAAAACAGAGAGCAGGTTAAGAGGCATCGATTAAGTAAAAAATCATTGCAATCGGCCTACGAGAACCCAGCCAACCAGGCCTCCCAAGTTGCTTTCTTCAAAATTTAGAACCGCAACCCGGTACAAGTGGGGTGACGTCATCCTCGCCTCGAATAACAATTGTTAGTAGTAAACGAAGCAAGAAGAATCGATTGTGCCAAAATTCATCGCAATCGCGCCACCAGAACTCAGCCAAAAGTAGAAGGGTTCCACTGTTTAAAATTGAGGCACGAACCGATCGTGCTTACGTCCGTTTTTTTTTTCGAGTTATAAGGCGAAAAGAAGACAGTGTCTTAAATGCTGCTTTACGTATGGCATCGCTTTGACAACTGTTCGACAAAAAGTTCTAATTCGAATATGTTATGAAGTCGACGAAAGGTAGACACCGAGAATTCTGTTGAGGATATAGTTACCTAGCGTCTTTTTAATATGTGAGAAAAAATTGTCCACTATTATTTCAAATAATAAACTTGGTATTTCTTGGAAGTTTTTCTTCTGTTTGTTATTCCAGCAAAAATGGTTAATGAAATTAAATTTTATTAAGAAATAGTCATCAAAAAACATATCAAATTTTCTATAGTACAGGCTCAGAGTAGTCACACGTTTCTGATAACTCGAGCAACGTGAGTGAAACCTGCGAATGAATTGACGAACTAACTTTCGAAACACAAAGGAGCAACGACCTATAACCTTTTTTTTCTTTTGCACGATCGGAAACGTGGACTTTTCTCGTCTTTTTTAAAGAAAATTTTGCGTTGATGACATTGATCCTTTAACTTATGTATGTTAATAAAAATTTATTTATAAGTTTCATTGAGATCAAGTTTAAAATAATTTTGAATGTGCTGAAATATCACAAAAATATATTTCTGTCGTAAAACAGCTGTTCTTTCCTTTAATTCTAATTTTGATCGATTTATTTTCATTTTTAATTTGTTTTTTCTTTGATAACGTTTAATACTGCAATCTGCCTCACAATAAAAACAATGAGCAAGATATCGGCTAATTATAAAATAAAACAGAAGGCACAACACCCAGCGGTGTGTATTGGTAAAGAACATAAAAGTAAATGTGGTGGTTTGCTTAATTAAGAGTTAAATAATGGGTGTCTTCTTCATAATATGTTATTAGATCATAACAAGCCTTTCAAATTGAGCGATTCTGTTAATTCTTAAATGAAACACAGATGCCATTGTGAATCTACCTAGGTCTAGCCTCATTTCAAAAGTGTGATATATGACATTTATAAAAATGGAGTCGTACACAATAGAACAGAGCATTAAAATTGTTGAATTCTTTTATAAAAATGTTTTTATAAAATTACGTCATATTTTTTGTTTGCACAATCGTCCATTTGAAAGCACTATCAATCGAATTGTTTAAAAATATCAAGAAACTGGTTCGATGGAAGATAAAAGAATGGTGAATGGTGAATGGTGTTCGATTTTGGTGGGCTGAATTGAATAATATTGATCTGGAGAACATGTGGTTCGAACAGGATGGCACTATACCACATTTTCCCATATTATTTCATTTTTTATCCTATCTCTAATTGTGTTGCCCATAGTCTGTTGCTTTCAAAGTCTTCATTTCTGCCGTTCGTAATGTTTTTTGTCTTGTTGCTGTCGGATTTTATTGTAATGCATCATAATCACTCATAATGAGTTTTACACAGGTTTTATATATACTGACCCTGCTATCTGCTCTCATATATTTGTTTTTCCATATAGTGTCGCTTAAATATCTTGTCATGGCAGCAGTTTTGTCGATTTGATGCCTCATCTCCCCTGCTGGATCGTTGTATCTGCAAATTTTTGCTGCAAGATAGTTAAATTGCATAATTTATTCAATTGGTGAGTCTTCTACGACCAGGTACTTCTTGTTGGCTACCTGCTCAACGTCATAGTTTTTGTTGTATCGATTGATAATTATGTTGTGTTGTTTAGATGCTTGACAGAACTTGAAAAGTTGTCGTTCGGATTGTGCTAGTATTATGACGTCATCTGCGTCCAACAGCAGACCATACTGATTTTCCTGTTGTCCATTTTTTACCCTAAGAGTCCACTTCTTCAATCACAATGTCCGTTATTATACTGAAGAGAAAAGAGCTCAGACTATTTTCCTGCCTGATTTCTCCCATTGTTGGTATAACTTCTGTATTATACTTGTATTTTCGTCTAATTTTCTTGGTTTAAGTTACGAATTATTCTTACTGCTTCTTTTGGTATGTGCTTTTCTCATAAGTTATCTACGACATCTTTAAGCTTCACCTTATCAAAAGCTTTGGTTAAATCGATAAAAGATACATTTGCAGTTTTATTATATTCTATCTTCTTCTTTTTCACCTGATCTGATGACGAATATGGCGTCAGTGGTAGACCTATTTATTCTGAAGTCTTGTTACTCATCCCTATTTACGATCATGTACAGATTTCGAGTTTCACTTTTATTTACTATATTCTTAATCGTTATATGAGTATAGTTAAATTGTTTCGTAATAACTCTGATGCTGTCGGAGATCCCAGTATTACCGGATCGTTCGCATAAGTTGCGATTGTCGTGCTTGTTGTTTGTTTGGATAAAGTTTATATTAGTTAACATTAGCTTAAACACTATTTGATAATGTGTTCCTTTAAGAAAATGGCCATCTTATTTATGATTTATATTCCCCCTTGGAGATTTAATTCAACATATCTAATCCTCTGCGGATAATATCAATGTAACCGTCACCCTTCCTACTTCCACCACACCCTCATCTCATCCGGCTTCTCAGTTCTATTTTTAGAAACGTCCCGAATTTCCACCAATGCATCCGTCCACCATGTCAACGACCCTTCGCGTTCGTCGACCTAGTTTTCAGCAGAGGTTTGACCCATTTTATCGCCGATGTCGAAAAGGGCATTCAGCCAGCCTGGGTCTGACGTCACTGCCGTAGTCTGACGTCATCGATGAAAACAGAGTCGTCATGGCGACCAGAGAGGGTGAGATGGGAGAGTTTCCCGGAGGGAGGGACTTGTTCGGTGGATGACCAGGACGAGTTAAGCCTAGTAACAGACGAGACGAATTTGAAATTTCGGCTAAAGGATGCTCCGGAGGTTTGTAATGGAGAAGTGGAAAATGGTAAGAGTTAATTTTGTGAGGCTACAAGTCGAAAGAAATTTTTCTAGTCTAGTGCTAAGGCTTTTTACTGGAGAAAAAAAAACAACATAAACAACAATACATATATATATATATATATATATATATATATATATATATATATATATATATATATATATATATATATATACCTATTCTTTTCTCAGCTTGCCGTGAAGAGGTATTTCGTAATCTGGATCGGGAACAGGATGTATTAAAGATCAATGATTAAAGATTCACAGATGATATCGTTCTCTTTTCACAAGAACCATAGGAGCTGTAAAGACAAATACTAGAGCTGTAAAGGGCCGGAGAACCATTTGGCTTGAAAATAAACCTGAAAGAAAATCAGGTCATTATAATCAATACATTTGTTTAAGAAAAAAAAATTCTATTTTAAGAAGGGATTAGGAGGTTGTAGGTCACTACATATATCTTGGGTAGAGGATTTCGATGGAGGGGGATGCCGCCCGGGAGGTGGAGTATAACCCGCAGACTCAATATAGTGCTGAGCCTGTAAGAAACTACCATTTTGCTTGAAGACTGAAGAAAAAAAAACTTGATCAACGTGAAAACTGGACACTCACATGGCAATCAGTTCAAAAACTTCGGGTAGCACAGATGGTAATGGAAAGATTGGCATTAAGACGGGAATAAAACACTCCATATGGATTAGAGAACAAGCATGTGATATCATCGGAAGAATAAAGGAATTGAAATGGAGGTGAGTAGGTCATATAACCAGGCGATGGAACAACAGGTAAACCAAGGATATATATATATATATATATATATATATATATATATATATATATATATATATATAAATAAGACCGAAAACACGATAGATTGATGACATCGTTAAGTACATTGGACCCGAGTGGCAGAGGAAAGCCCAGGATCGTCAAAGTTGGAAGCATGATGAAGAAGCCTTCATTCTGCAGTGGATCGATACAGAATACATGTATGTATATATATATATATATATATATATATATATATATATATATATATATATATATATATATATATATATATATATATATATATGTAGCCAACTGGGCCCGTGGAGAAAAGTATTAAAAAGGTAAGGAAGTTCACCCGTGCTCCACGTCGTGCTCCAAGCCGTCATCAATTGGGCTCAAGTCGTTCCTTCATTCGCTCTTCAGGTGTCCAGCTTGAGCCAAACAAGTAAAACTTCGAATTTTAAATCTTGATTGAATTTAAGTAATTCTCAATACTTTTAGCTAAAATAAACTTCACTTAAGAAACTTTTCACAAAAGGAAACGTACCAACGGATGTACACTCGGAAAAATTTTTCAGCACATATCCGTGAATCCCTATTCATAAACTGGAGTTTCTAATCAAATACTTTCAGAACCACCGGTGAAAATACCCGAAGAAGGTGATCCGGTCGATGGAAGCATCATCGACCGGAAAGTTTATAGCCACTATTTTCTGGGATTCACATGGCATTATCTTTATCCACTATTTGGAAAAATGAAAAACGATCACAAAAGAGCATTGGTGAGCAAAGTTCACGAAGCGCTTGATAAAAAAACGCCCTTTCAACAGCGAAATTGACAGCGAAGCGAAATTGACCAATTTGAGCTACGAATTTGTGCCGCATCCACCTTATTCTCAGGCTTTTGCACTCCCCCTCTGACTTCTCTCTCTTTCCAAAAATTAAGATATGCCCAACTGAAAACAAAAATCACATCAAAGGAAGAGATTGTCGCCGAAACGGAGCACTATTGCAGAATTCGCCAAGTTATTGTCATACCTTATGAAATGGAATAAAGTTGGAAAGCCGCTGGGCGTATTGTATCAAGCTAGAAAAAATCGATGTTCTAGATAATTGCCAAAAAATTCCTTCTCAAAAAGCCTATAAAATTAATTTAGGGTCGCGAATAAAGTTACAGGACTAAAAATACGACTAACCCAACTCTAACCCCTCGTTACCGTTCTAAAAATAAATCGCTACCGCTTCTCACTGTATCGATATTAAGTATAAAGGAAAAATGACAAAACTCCGTTTTAATATCGAAGATTATTAAGTACATTTATAAAAATAGAGGGTGAAAAAAAACGAAATAGACTAGAAAGAAAAGAGGACGTTGCTGGGTGAAATAAGAGATCCACTCGTTCTATTTTGAACATATTTCTTACTCTACCTACCGGTCGTGAACGAAGATGATGGCTGAATAAAAAATGTCTTCAATCTTTTATTGTTGGGTAGTTTTCAAAATTCAAATTTCAAACTTAATTAACGGAGAAAAAATCAGCATTTTCATTAAAATCTATACTTTTATTAGCATAAATATAAAATTATCGTTCAAGTAAGCATAAAAATGATTACGCGGTTGGCTCTTGGTAAAACATAGTAACAATGATAATGATTAAAACACTTCGTATTTGTTTCACAATATATTCTCTGATATGTATTGGCATCGCGACCATTCTCAAAGAGAGTTAAAGTCAAGAAAGTTAAAGAGAGATAAACTAAACTAAAGCTTTTTAAAACTTCTATACAATTTCAGATCGGTTTTTTTCTTGGATTGTCTCCTTAAATGTATGGCATTTTCAATAATTGGGGTATTTCCGAAGTCTAGCTGTGTGTTACCATCAACCCGTATCAATCCACTGCAGGATGAAGGCCTCTTCAGCATGCTTCCAACTCTTGCGGTCCTGAGCTCTCCTCTGCCATTCGGGTCCAATATACTTAATAATGTCATCAGTCCGTCGTATTTTCGGTCTTCTCCGTGGACGTTTGCGATCAAGCGGTATCCAGTCCAGGACTGCCCTGGTCCATCTTTCGTCCCACCGCCTCGCTACATGGCCTGCCCACTTCCATTTCAATTGCTTTATTCTTCCAATGATGTCACTCACTTTCGTTTGCTCTCTGATCCATGTGCCGGTCTTTCTATCCCGTCTAGTAATGCCAAGTATACATCTTTCCATTCTCCTCTGTGCTACTCGAAGTTTTTGAACTAACTGTGATGAAAGTGTCCAGGTCTCCCTCCCGTACGTCATAACGCGCAGGACACATTGATCAAAGACTTTTCTTTTCAGGCAAAATGGTAGTTTGCTCTTAAACCATTAATCCTTATTCCATCGTGTTCCCAATCCAGATTACGGAACACTTCTTCCAGGCAGGTTGAGAAAAGAAGAGGCGATATTGCGTCACCCTGCCGTACACCCCGCTCTACATTTATTCCAACCTCAAGATCGTCGAGGTGGACTGTCGCTGTAGCTTCATCATATATCGATCCTAGTAGACTTACATAGGCTTTCTATACACCTTGATTAAGCAATGCATCCATTATGGCCCGCTTTGAGATTGAATCAAATGCTTTTTCATAATCGATAAAAGCCAAGCACAGTGGCATAGCGTATTCGTTTTGACTTTCTATGACCTGCTGTAGGACCTGGATGTGATCCATTGTACTGAATCCACTTCTGAATCCTGCTTGCTCCCTTGGTTGTGCCATTAAGTTGGTTGTCATTAAGTTTTTTTAGTATTCTTTTGGATATTATCTTGGTGAAAACTTTGTACACCACTAAAAAGAGGCTTATTGGACGGTAGTTCTTTAAATCTTCCCGTGCTTCTTTCTTATGTAAAAGAATCACTTCTGCATTTTTCCATAAACTGGATACTTCTTGTTGTTTAAGGCATTTTGAGAAACATTTTGCTAGTGTTTTATGTAAAGTCCGACCACCTGCTTTTAACATATCCACAGTTATACTGTCATTTCCTGGAGCCTTGCCATTTTTCATCGAGTCTACGGCCTTTGTCACTTCCTCCACCAAGATAGCCGACACTTGTTCTTCAGTGGGCATTGCTATTCTTGCCTGATTCTAGCAGTCATATAACTTTCAATAAAATATTCGGACAACCTCTATCATTTCCGTCCGTTCCCTCCACATTGTACCATCCTCACGCATCAAGGAAAACATTCGTGTCCTTTTCTTTCTTAGCTTCTGCTTAGCTTTGTTAATTCCCTTGTTTTCTTCCAGAGTCTTTTGTAAAAGATGCATTTTGAATCGGCGCGTTTCCTCTCGAATACGTTTTCTTATAGTTTTGCAAAGCTCAACGTACTCGACCCTGCCAAAAGGGCTGTCTGCCTTCTTCATTGTCCGACGTTTTTTCATTAAATTAATGGTCTCATTGGAAATTTTTGACTCTTTGAAACAATTATCTTCTGGTGCTATTGAAGCCGCCGTTTTAAGCACATTGTTGGTGATTTCTTCATATTGGTCTGTAATTTCCATCTCCTCCGGGTCTTGTAACACCGTAAAGCGATCCGACAGAGCAATTTCAAAATCTCTGCGCCTCTCCAGCAGCTTCCCAGAATCCACTTTGCTCCTTTTTGATCTTATCATTCTTTCGCGCTCTTTTCGACAGTTTATCCTAATCTTTGCTCGTACTATTCGGTGGTCACTTCCCACATTAAAGTGGTTAAGGACAGTACAATTGCAAAATATTGCTTTATTGTTTGACATGATGTAATCAATTTCACTTGTGAGTCCAGATGGACTTTTCCATGTCCATTTTCTGTTGATCTTTTTCTTGTAAAACGAATTCATAATATAGAGTTCTTGTCCTTCAGCATAGTCAACTAACCTATCACCTTTATTGTCCCACTCACCATTTCCATATGGGCCAGTTGCATTTTCACCAGTTCTTGCTTTTCCGATTCTGGCATTAAAGTCGCCCATCAGGATTGTATACCTACACTTCGCTTTGTCTAAAAGTTGGACCACATGGTCATAAAATTCCTCAATTTCCTCATCTCTATGGCTTTTATATATGTATATATATATATATATATATATATATATATATATATATATATATATATATATATATATATATATATATATATATAATCTTTATATTCACCTTTTTTAACAAAGGTCAAATTCGAAGTATTTAGAAATACCAGTTTCAGTTCAGTTCTAGTTTCAATAAAATATTTTGAATATTAAATAATAAGTGAACAAAGAAAATTAAAACTAAATCATTTTAAATTCTTGACATGATGAACTTATATTAATATTCTAAAATATACTAGGTGTTGACCTTTCTATGTCAGCCAGTATAATAAAATTAGTTCCAGAAATATAACGAAAGCAAAATATTTATAATAAAGCTTAGAAAACTTTTCATATCAGTGACAAAACAAAATTATCCCTTTTTTTCTTAATCCAGACATAATTTCCAGATAATGATGTTTATGTCTGTAAAAATAATGATGGCTAATTTTAATGATTATATATGGAGAGAATCTTTTTCATAGGTCAGTAACTCCACGACAATTAGGTGATTTTCCTGCAAGAAATAAGATTAAGGTCACGAAATGGGCTGTAAACATCTATAAAATATAGAGTAGATTAAAACGGAGTCAATCCGTAAAGACTTTACTTTTTTTTTCTTGAAAAGTCGATTTGAAAAAATAACACGATTTTTGAGAATTTTGCAATTCTCAAAATACATTGTAGAATTTTAGACAATACATTTAGACCAAAGTTCCATTTTTTTCTTTTATTGGAACCTTAGGTGTGAAACGCTAAACTCGATGAAATTTATCACTAAACACCAAATATACTGTATTTAACTTTTCGATATGCGTTTCGCTAACCATGTTAGCATCATCAGGAGATAATTCAATCTTATAATGCGAATTGTCTAACTTTGCGAAATAAGCAATTGTTTCCGCGTTAATAGCGTTATTTAACATGAATCTTTGTCTAGCAAGTCATTTCTTCAGAGTAGAGAATGAGAAACTAATCAGTGGAAACCAAATATGGCGAATGCGATACAAAGGAGATGAGTCTTTTAAAGGGGAATATAACTCCCTTTGTATATCCCTCGGAGTTAAATGTTTTAAAACCAAGTAGTTTATAACAGCCCGAACAGTTTTGTTAATTTTTAAGAAAATGTCAAAACATTGATTTACTCAATCAAAACCAAAGGGATTTACCACTAAACACCAAATCACTTTTTAATCCTCTCGACGCACGTTTTGCCAACCATGTTAGCTTCATCAGGTGATAATTTTATCTGTTAATGAAACGAGGGTCGGGAGTTTCACATCGAAGGTTCTAATAGAAGAATTGAGCGATCGCCACAAATACAAAATTAATCGCACGCCTGAATCTTCTCTTGATGCCATCCAACGATTCACACTTGTCAAATATCATTGTATTTAGTCAAACTTACACCATTTCTGTGTCAGTCCGAGAACTATTCGAACGATCCTCGTATAAGTATGCATTCGTGTTGAATTCGACAAAGTTGCTATTGAAAAAAAAAACCTAATTTTCAAATCTGAAGAGACTTATTATACCATTCTCGTGCCCTATTTTTCGAATGTAAATCACTAATGCTTTTAAAATGTTAAAACGCGGTGAGTTAATAGAAAGCCTCCCAAATCCTTCTGATGAACTTGAGCAGGTCGAATTTCTTTTTTCTCCATCCTCATGATTATCTCCATAAACAAGCCGATGAACCAAGTAAAAAAATATCCCGTTAGATCTACACTTGGTAATTTCGAAGTTCATGAAGTTCAAGGTTTCAGTCTTAAGTTCAAGCAAACAAGCTTTATACCAGGTATAATCAGTAAAATTAAAAATAAAATAATGATGTGTTGGGAGAGTATTATTGACTGTTAGTAAATTGACTTCGAGTGAAATGTTACAGACAAATCTTTTCTGTCTCTCTAAATTTGTCTTTTTTCCCTCTCTAATTTTCTAATTCACTCGAATCCCAGATCGATAACAACTTCCTGGTTTTGATGTGACATGCAGTCATTAAAGATTTTTTCGGTCTCCTCGAAAGATGTGAAGCTGTTATCAACCCGGGGATGTTGCAGGGATCGGAAGCGATGAATATCCGAAGGGGAGAGGTCTGGAAAATATACAGGGTGCAATAAAATCTCGCAGCCCGATTCGGTGGTTCGAGAGTCCTTTTTGCTGTATATGACCGATCGTTGTATGTAGCAAACTTACTTTCCTTCTTCCCTTGCCACTATAATACGTTTTTTTCTCCAGAGCATCACTAACAGCAATCAGTCTGTTGCGAGTTATCAATATTGCGATTGTTTGACCAAACTAGACTCCATAACTATAAGCACCATAAGCACCTTGTTAACCGCAAGCAGAAAAAGCTCGTCACCACAGGTAAGAATCTTATGCAGGATGTTCTTTTTCTTGAATCTAGAGAGCAATGACACAACTTTCCTTCAGAGAGAGATGGGCGAAGACTGTCAACAACGGTGGAATAATGATTATATTGAAACTGTCTTACCTCTAAAATAAAATAAAATCTTCCACGCTATCAAAAAATGATCTTTCATAAGTAAGTTTCTTTTAAATGCACCTTAGCTCGTGTAAACGTTTAAAAACTAACTGGCAGTGTTACTCCGAATTCCTGCCCAAACTCTAGCCATGTAGGACAAGGAATTTTTTCCAGCAGTACTTCCATTTCTTCAGCCTCAACTTTTTTGGCTCTCGAAAAATTGCTGCACTCACTTTTTACAAATACAATATGATTGAAAATGCCAAATTAGATTTTGGCGAAACGTCGTCAAGAATGTGAAAATTCCTTAAACGAACGGATTGACACCCGAACGGATTGACAACACGGTATATACACATATATATATATATATATATATATATATATATATATATATATATATATATATATATATATATATATATATATATATATATATATATTCTGAAGAAGTCTTCAGACAAGCATTGCGAATGCCAAGTGTGACCTTGGCGAAACGTCTGCACGTTCCCAACAAACGGGACACAAACGATCGGATGTACTCCCGGACTAATAGTCTAGCATATATATATATATATATATATATATATATATATATATATATATATATATATATATATATATATATATATATATATATATATATCACTGGAAGACGATATATATATATATATATATATATATATATATATATATATCACTGGAATATATATATATCACTGGAAGAATAAAACAATTGAAATGGAAATGTAGCGAGGCGATGGGACGAAAGATGGACCAGGGCGGTCCTGGACTGGGTACCGCTTGATCGCAAACGTCCATGGAGAAGACCGAAAACACGATGGACTGATGACAGATTAAGTATATTGGACCCGAATGGCAGAGGAGAGCTCAGGACCGCAAGAGCTGGAAGCATGTATGTAATGATAATTTCTCAAGTATCCCGTGGTAGCTGAATGTCCACTGATGGACGGTCGGTTTTCGCTAACGTTTCGATGGAATCTCATCCATCATTTTCAAAGCGTTTACTCGATGGTGTCCGTCCTCAACCGTCCATCACTGGACATTCAGCTACCACGGGATACCCGAGAAACTATCATTATATTTCACACCCGTGAAAACATTTGTCAAGATATATATATATATATATATATATATATATATATATATATATATATATATATATATATATATATATATATATATATAAATATATGTATATACATTTTATTTTGATCGATCCTCGTAACAAGTAAGAATGTAAGTGAAGAAAAACAAGGAATATAAGGGCAAATTCTGATTTATTTCAAACATTAATAGGTTCTTTGGATAAATTTGTGCCTTCCAATAATTAGGAGAACAATTTCTCGGCCTAACTCCTCTGGTAATTTGATTCGGATAGGAATAATTTGAGGTGAAAGTCCCAAAAATTACTCCGTCTTGCTTTGCCAAATCGAGTGTTAAAAACCAAAGCGTCTCTCAATCTGACAACATTTTTTTTTATGTATTAGGGGTTATTTTGAGATATTTATAGGTATACATTCTCGAGCTTAACATTAATATTATAAGTGAGGTTTTTTTGTTCTCTTTAACGCTCATGGCGTTATTTTTGACCCCTGGTGGGCTTCGAATTACGGTTATGAGCTGTAGATTAGCCTAAGCTGTCAGCCTTAGGTTTGTGTTCATTCCTCAGTTTACTAACTGGCAAATAAAGAAGGTATCAACATAGAAAACCTCTCAGAAGATACCCGCTCTTACTCAGCCACAAATAAATGTGACTGAGGGGCGATTCCTTGAAGAATCTTACAGACTAGCCTATTGAAATGCTTGTATATCGTCTGGTCTTTCCACAGAGGGAAACTCATCTAAGTACCAACAGCAACAAGTGTAGGGTTCATTTCGCCAACTACAAGTTGACGGCTTATATGAGATGCTACCACCTGGTGAATTACCATTATAATTAGAATAAAATATTGGTCTTGTTTCTTTTGTGATTTATTATATTGTTTATAATAAATCTATCCAAAAGTGATGTTTTTTTTTCAATTTTTATAAACACTACCACATAGGTTAGGTTATGGCAGTATAGCCATAACCTAACCTATATTCTAGTTAAATATATTGATATTTAGTGTATTTAGTAATACATTTTGAGAAACATTCAGTGAACGATATATAAGAATAGAAGAGCAAAGAAACAAAGTGCAAAAATGTTTGGTGTTTTATGAGTTTCGAAAGCAGAGTAATACCTAGTACTAGAGTAATACCTAGTAATACCTAGTACTACAACTAATGCCACTACACACACTGTCAACGTTAGTTTAAACAATTAAAAACGGTGATTTCAAACTTTTCGATATTATACGACCTGTTGAGTTTGATAAGGATCTGTTATTGACTGAAATTGAAGCTGAACCTAAACATACCATACAGGAATTAGCTGCATAGCTTCAAACCTTATGGTCCAAAATATAACGGTGTTCAAAACATCTAAACAAAAGTGCAAAAGAGAAAAAATGTGGGTGGAAGTGAAGGAATGTGTAACCATCTGCAGTTCACTTTGCAGTTCACTTTTGCAGTTTTCTTTATTATTTATTATTTTTTGAGTTTTAGATAGTGGCGAAAAACCCAAATAAAGAAAAAAATATATCCTATATAATATTGTATCCTTGAATCATGTATAATGTATCCTTCAACGCAGTACCTTAACACGAGTTTCGCAGATCAGTAAAGAATCATCAAGAGACGACTAATCTAATTCTACCATTCATTGTCGAAAATGATTGAAGTAACTCTGGATAACCCTAGTGAAATATAGCGACGCCCTTCTTTTATTTAACTCAGCTCTATCTGCAGTAGAGCCGGCATTCTGTGCATGATCGAAGCTGTGCTTCGATAGAACGAAGAACAGTGATGATATCCCAAGATAATGGCAATGTGATGTTCATCCACAGATAGAAAAACGGAATCAACATCATCTCAAACGCCTTGAAAGTGAGATGGAAAACCGACCCTGGACCTAGATAAAAGAAAAAGATACGGAGAAGAAAACAAACGAATTAGAACTGCAGGAGCAATCTCAAACCAGATAAAACAAAAGTAATTTAAAAAGTTTAATGCAAGAATTTCGGAAACTGGATTTATCCAAAGATATTTAAGCCGTTTTTTCAACAAGCACTGGCAAATTATATACTGACCTCAACATTCTACTAGTATTACTACCGTATCTTCAGGCTCTTATCAGATAAACTATCAGCTCCTATCAGATAAACTGAACAAAATCTCCAAGCACTTAATTAAATTGAAATTCTATCACATCCAACATACAGTCCAGATTTTGCGCGATCTGATCATTATTTTTTTAATCTACTGCCACGATTCTTGTCTGTCCTAATGGAACATTAACACGAAACGAATAAAAATAACGAAAACAACACGAACTTTTTTAGTTTCCATACCAAGAGGCTTAAAAACATCAAATTAATCGTCTAATGTCCCACAGAGATAATAAAAACTTAAAGATAAATTTAGTATTAAACTGCATGAACTGGGATCAATATGTTGAATAATTTATAAGGTTTGGCCCAGAAATAGCAGGCGCATCGAAATAGAAAGAGTTCGAAACGAAAACGATTTACAGACATGGGTGAAAAAAGACAGGACTTAAACGCACTCGTGGAAAGAGAGACACGTGGAATCACTATAAACATTTCATCCGTCTCAATTTTCACGAGTTCCGTGCCGCTCTTAGATTTCGGTGATTTGTTTCGTTATTTGTATTCAACTAGATAAAGAAACGTGCCATTTTTCAGACTGATACCGGAAAACTCATGTAATTTCGTAAATTAATCGAAACTATGATAAAATAATAATAATGAAATAATTTTATCATGATGGAATAGATTCTCCATTGAACCAAACTGATTAAACATATCTATGAACATGCTGCAGCAACTGTGAAAGTAAATGGTGATTATTTTAATGTGTTCGAACTTCTGATATATCGATTGATTCTGATACATCATATATGTCTGATAAATCATTGCAGAACGTTTAACATCAAAGCAACGCTTGCAAATGATCGAAATTTATTATCAAAGTCAGTGCTCTGTCCGCCAATCTTTTAGAATCTTTTATGGTGCACATAATCGCCCAACAGAGCAATGCAGTTCCAGAATTATTGAGAATTTCCGAACGTATTTCACGTTGCTCGAAATTAAACAAAAAAATTATGCTTACGAAGAAAATATCGCCGCTGTTGCTAGCAGTATTGTTGAAGATCCAAATTTTATCAATTCGTTAATGCGGATCGTTACAGAGCGATAATCAACGATTATTTAATTCCGAATTTGAATGTCTTCGTCGTCGAATGTCTTCGTCGTCAGAAGTAGCAATGGCGGACATTTGTCTGAAATAACTTTCAAACATTAATGCCATTGAATGTTATTTCACATAAAATAAATATTTTTAAGGCATCTAATTTCGTTGTTGTTTTAATTGAATTTAAAGTTCGGACGCAGTAAAAAAGTCACCCTATCGAATATAGGTTATGTAAATGTATTAAATTTCCTTTTCATTTTCTCCGGTAAAACAGTAGATTGTTGAGTTTAAACGTGATGGTACATCCATTGTAGATCATCAATAACTGTACGTTCTCGAGATTGTTGACAATGAAAACTTCGAGAGACCCTGTTGACTACATTTTACAGGGTGGTTTGGGTATGAAAACGCTTGGCGCTCAATGGGTGCTGTGTTTGTTAACAATCGACCAAAGACACATTCGAATTAACACTTTTCAAGAGTGTTTAGATTTATTTATAAGCGATACTGCGGAGTTTCTTCGGTATTTTATAACAATATATGAAATATATATTAATTTAATTGAGGTAGCCGAAAATTGATGGAAATTCATTTTAAATAAATAAGTATTTAAAATTGTATGTGTAACAATTGTTTGTATTTAAAAAAGGCACTGTGTGTCGAAACAATTGTCATACATACAATTTTAAATATAGTGGACATTTTTAGACATTAATATTTGCTTATTTTTGAAATATGGATTCATCATTACTTGCCAAAAACGAAACAGCAGTCCAAACAGTAGGAGGGAGCAAATGAAAGTGCAACAAAGAAAGCGAAAACGGTTTTGACTTCATAAAAAGTCACTGGTAGGCCTAGTGCAGATTTTTACTCCAGCTAAATGTCTCCATCTGGTCAAAAAGAAAGTGCTTTTTAATCAAGATAATGTGTCTGGACACACTGTCTCGGCTTGTTGCTACAAAATTCTATGACCTAAGCTATATTAGTTACAAGTGCTTCAACATGCGCCGTATTCACCAGATTTGAATCGCAACGATTACTTCATCTTCTGAAAAGCGAAGAAAGGGCTTGTTGGACGAAGATTCACGTGAATGTATCGAATTACAAGGTGACGACTTTAAAAAACTTTAAATGCTAAAACATTTGGTGTTTTCTTTGTCATATTGAGAACTTTTCAAATAACCCTTGTATGTTGGGGCAAATATAAAAGTATTTTATTGCCAGGCAACAATTTGCGTGATAAGCAGGGTCTTGCATTCAAGGGCTAACATATATATGAAATAAGGTTCATTTAGTAGTTGTATGTACACACCACTATGATCAAAAAATAAAGTAACTTTTTAAATAAATCGTAAAGTATCTATTTATTCATCCAAATTTGTTTCATCTCCTTCAACCACGTACACTTAAACCAACGTTTTTTACACATTTCGAGGCGCGTTTCGCTGATCACGTTAGTATCATCAGAAGATGATTCAATCACACCCCTGTACACACCTCTAATTTGTTTCTATAAAACATCATGATTGACACTTCGAAGTACTTTCACCTGCCTCGTATTCGCCATATTTGACATCCAGTGATTAGTTCTTTAAGTTGGACAAATTACATTAGAAGATTGAACTGTCTCTTGATGATGATAACATGGTTAGCGAAACGCGCGTCGAAAAGTTTAAAAAAGTGATATGGTAGTTTAGTGCTAAATCTCTTCAAGTTTACTAAACGGTTAACTTGTAAGATCTGTAATATATATATATATATATATATATATATATATATATATATATATATATATATATATATATATATATATATATATATATATATACACACCACAAGAAATTTCGTTTTTTAGATCAAATTTAATGCAAATTCTTGTGCAATAAATTTATCCAACATAAACAAAAACCAAAACAATAATTTATAATTTTATTACATAAGACGCTATAATGTATAATTTAACAAGCGAAATAATACGAAACTTCTGTCAGATATCAAGGACAGTGATACCAACTTAAAAAACAAATTACTGTATCGACAAATAATGCGTCCGAAGTTTTACTTTTTGAACATGGTATTAAATGACCAGAATACTTACTATACTTTTTATTTCTTTTAATACACTCTCTCCTCACCAACAAAAATAACCCTAAACTAGCAGGACGCGTTGGTACAGTGCCAAAAGGGGAGGCCCCACAGCTTCTACGTGGCGGATAACATTTACACAGGATGCTTGGGACTTTGTTTAAATGTTTGTGAATGTGTCTAGGCAAAAGTGTAAAATCTAACAATTATTTATGCCTTCTTGAGAAGTTAATACTCGCCAGTTATGGTTAAGCACAAAACCAAAAGTTGATAACGCGAGTGGGGAGGGGGGTTGCTGATCGGTCTGGATGACCGTGATTCGAAACCCACACTAAACTGTAGGTCCAGTCGCTAAATAGTGAGTTTCCGATGCGCCTTTAATCCGAAATAAATCTTTGCCTTATTTTACAACCCAAAATATTTTTCTTTATACATAGAAAAACAAGACTGTCATTAACAAAACAGTAAATTTTCTAAAATGAATTCTTTATTCGCAATAAAACATAGATTGTCCTAAACGTACATAAATTGTAATGTATAAAATAAAAAATAAATAAAAAATATACAGAATCGCCATAAATAATTTAACTAGAAAACAACGTTACATACAGTAACAACATGGTTTATTAACAAGGACTATATAATAATTAGCCATATTGAATTACTGTTTTAAGTACCAAAAATATCTACATCTGAAATAAAAAAATAAATAAAAATTCAAACAGGTTCTAAAAACCCGCAGTAAAATATATTTTTTATTTAATATAATAAAAACCATCTAATCAATATGGCTAAATTTCTATTTCGTAACTGCTTTTCTTACTTTTGGCACCTTCTGAAGAAATTCGTTTTCGACTTAGAAAAAAAGAAACTTTACAAGTTTATGTCTGAGCTGAACCATAAGTGCCTGGCGGTGGTTTGTAATATTTCGGAAAAGCCAAAAGCTGAACGGAATTAAACGCGAATTTTCTCACTCCTATATTCTTTAGAGTGTTTTCGATTCTCGATCCCTCACTAAAACGGAAAATGGAAAGTAAAATCAAAATCAGTAAGGGGGTAACAAAAGTAGTTGCGTTTCTGAGGTTCTTAGTTAATCACCGTTTAAAAAATGTATGCCTTGAGGTATTTCCTCGAAATATGTGTCGTTTTCGATAACCTCAACTCATCTTTGACCCAGTAAATATTTCCCCCTTCGGTTCCACAATGAGTTTTTAAAGGCGAAAGACTCGAAAAACTGAATTTTTTCGTCGCAAAAAGTGAGCCATGGACCGGAACAATCGGTAATCCGACGGAGCGAGGTCAGGGTTGTATGCTGGGTGGGAGAGAGGTTCAAAGCCTAATTCGTTTAGGTTAGTTGAGGTGGTTAGATATGAAATCTGTGTGTCTTACCGTAGGACTTTGTTACGGCTGACCAAAGATGGAGATTTTCAGCGTGAACTCTCTTGTTTAGCCGAGTAGAATTCTGAATTTATGGCTCCACCGTCAGGAACTAATTTAAAGTGAATTATTCCTTCAAAATTCCCATCATTCATTCTGGGATTGAATTCCATTCCATTTCATTGAGATAAACAAATTTTTCATCCCAGGTAATAATCCGTTTGATGAATCGAAAAGCAGTAAGGTTTTGATGAGAGTTTTACACACTTCAACCCGACCCGACCCGGTTTCTTTCGAAACCGAAAATTTCTGAAAGCTTCTCCTAAGATCTGCACCCACGGCTGCTTTCAAAACGTCGGCACCAAGAGACAGTGGACCACCTGATCTTCCCCTATCTTCAAGATTTGTCTCCCTCCCAGAGCTGAGCCGTACAATTTGATACGGCACCTTCACTACTTCGAAAATCTCACCAGCGGCGTCACTCGCTTTTTTTAAGTAATATTTTAAACTGGCGCTAATTTTCTGACTTATTTCATTCATTTTAACGCACAGTTAAATTCGGATTAAACCTTCGAGGAGGAATAATCTTTTATTTATATAAAAAATAAAAAACGAAATTACTTTTGTTATAACCCTAATAGAACAGACTGGATAAAGTCATGCCATAGGAAGAGTTGGACTAAATCGATTCAAATGATACTGGGCACGATTGATAACATAATTTAAAATTTTAAATTCTGTTTGATTTAACAAGATGGCACCACAAGTACCATTTGAGTTATCAAAAGGCTTTGATCCACTTTAGATTATCATTATCAGTTATTACCTTCTCATGCAGTCCAAGGCTTTTTGGAACTCGTGCTCTGCCAGGTGATACTCCTCAGAGAGAATCCGGCACTGTTCCAGTGTAATTGACATACCTGTCCTGTCTTTTGCACTTTTGCAACTCGTAAAACGAATACCTGCAAATAACGAGATAAACCATCCTTTTAAATTAACAATAGATTCAAATTCGTTTGTTTAAATGTTTAAATCAACAGTATGTCACAAATGTGACCCCCCCCCCCCCTTATATAATGTTTAATCGTAACATAAAAACCCAGTACATCTATGGCAACTGGTAAAACTGAACAAGAAAAACCAGACAGCAGAGATAAAAAGACGTATCAGACTGACCTGAGCATCATGTAGCAAACTCAGCTACACCTTAAAGGACAAAAAAGATCCTCAATATCTTAAGACTAAGATATTTCATCAGTGCACATCTCCGGTCTTTACCTATACAAAGAAATTGGTAATTACCTTGGTAAATTGTCAAAGATAAATTTAAAATATTAATATAATGGAATAAATGTAGCGAGAGCGCAAAAGTCGATGGAAAGAGAGATGCTATATATAGACCTGACAGATAGAAAGATAAAGATTGGGTCAAAAATGTAACAAAAACCAGAGGACATAATAGAAGAGATAGCTGAATCAAAATGGAAATTTGCAGGTCATAATATTACTCAGAAAGACGAAATACATAATAAGCTGAATTGGGGACTATGTGAACACAAGACCCAGAATGGAAATTGGAATCAACAACCCATACATATCGATAATACCGTTTCACGCACTCCATATTTGCCTGATCCAGTGCAATGTGATTTCTGCAAAATAAATTTGGAATCTAAATAACTAACAACGGTACACTAAGCCTACTCTTTAATCCTACCTTTCATTTGTCGGCATATCTGAGCCGACAACCTTAATACCTCCACGTTTTTCATTTTTCCGCTGTGCACTTCAGTCCTCAAACCATCCAGCTGTTCGCTTAGAGAGTGTCCTTGTATGCTGCTACTGGCCTGACGAGTGTTATCACAATTATTTAATTTCCTGTATCTCAGAAAATATTCGTATAACCTAACAAAGTTATCGATATTGGATCGTTCTTGGGGTTTGGTAGCCCCGATACCCTCCGCTAGAGAAGCCATTTCGTTGATACCTGAAGGAAACAATTTATTGAAAGAAAAAAAATTATGAGACCCTTCAAAAATAATATAGAATATCAAAAACAGTATTAACAAAATTACTTATTCCTTGTATTGTGTAAGATCTAAATTTATCTAAAATATAAAATAATACGAAAGTTAGGATCTTTAAAAGACTTATTCGGTCAGTCAACACATGATGGCAAGCCAATTTTAAAATAGATACTAAAGAACATAAAAAACTGACAAGGGGCTGTTGAAAATCGATCGGGTTAGAGGCGATTAAGGCTCACTCACTAGCTCCATAGGAAGAAGAAGAAAAAGAAAGATAATAGAGTAATAATACAATATGGAGAAAAACATATTAATTAATAAAAGATATTTGGTGAAAAGAACTGGAGCAAAAAGAATGGAAAACAGTAACATATCCGTTCTCCCATTGAAACCTGTGAAGTTCTCTTCAAGTTTAATCATATAGTCATGTCAAAAAGATTGATGAAATTATGCCGTCCAGAATAGATTATGCCATCTCCAAACCGCAGAAAAAGACCTAAAAAAATGGAGAAAAGGATAGCTAAAGCCAGGACTACCAATATCTAAAAGAACACTAATATGTTGATAGGAAAGCATAGAAGTTACTTACCTCATTATTTACTAGTTCTAATTCCTTACCTATATTAAAAAATACTGGCGTCACATGAAAACTGAAGGTTTGCTTCGATGGCAACAAGCTATGCATGTTATCAGGTATAGGCAGAGAAACTACAAGACTGTTTCTTGTTCCTGAAACCCTAAAACACCATCTGTTAAAAAAAAACTCGATTTTTTCCTTTATGCATACTTGGGAGTGGGAACAGGTTCAATTGAAGGACTTGCACCCCTGACTAGGACGAAAAGCACAGTTCTCAAGTCCTCTACCGCTACAGACATATCGCCCCACATGTCGATTTCGTTGCCATGATAACTGAGCAGTCCTTCAAAGTGAGCTAATGGTCCCAGCTGTCCTAATGTGGTTACGTAAGCTGGATCAGGTTTATGGCACCAAAGTTTTGTCATCAATCCAGTTACTAAAGCAGTAAGCTATGAAAAAATCAGGCTAGTATCCTTAACAGAGAGAAATATCGATATCTTACAGCTTGGGAGAAGCATACGTCACGTCTGTACCGAACATTACAAGATCTTTGTGCCGCTTTGGGGTCTTCTTGTACTCTGAAAACAGAATGAGTGAGACGAGCAGTTTTTAAGAGCCCGTCCATGGCTTGGCGCAGTTTACGCATGCTAGGGCGTAATTCTGCTGCCCAGTCGTTGATTTTGGTTAAGTCCAAGCCATCAGTGAACTTATTACCATTTCTAACAACCTGAAAGTTAAAGTTCAACAACATTTTTAGCTACTTTCGTCTGATTTACCGTATTTTTTGCAACTGGCTGGGGAGTAACTATTTTTCTTCTATTATTCGGTTGCTGTTTAAGTCGTACGGCAGGACTACCACACCTTCCACATAAAAACTGAAAAAAACCGAATGAAACAAAGCTACATCAAGTTTGGTAAAAATTATTGTCGTTCCTTTAAGTTCTTTCGTGAATATTGTAGCTAGCATTGCCATCGCGAAAAACAGATCATTGTCAACAACCATAATATTTAACTCAAGATTTTTCCATTAAAAAAGTCAAAATTCCTGTTGGCCTCACCATTATTCTAATCTAATATCCTAAATAGACCAACGTAATCTGGTATTTTGTAGAAGATCTTGAATTATCAGGGATAGCCATAAGTAAAGTCGCTTAAAACTTCATGATCCACAATACAACGGTGTATAAAACAACTAATCAAAGTGCAAAGGGTAGGAATCTGAGTAACATGTCCATTTTCAGTTGAAAACAAAAGTGTGCAACCATCTGCAGTGCACTTTTATCTGGATTAGGCTGAGAACCCTTTCTTCAACAAATTGTTACTGCAGATGGAAAGCAGAACTTATACTGCAATCCAGATAAGAAAAAAAATGGTTAACATCAGAAATTCCAGGAATTGTTCACTATAAAGTTCTGAATCGTAATGAAACCATAAGTGCTAAATATTATTATGCTCATCTTGATAAACTAAAAATAACTTTGAGTCAAAAACGTTCAAGACTAATTAAAAGAAAATATGTTATTCTGCAGTATGACAATACAAAACATCATGTGCCAGAATCACCCAAGAAAAATTCAAAGAGTTAAACTGGAAAGTACTTTCTCACCCACCATATCTCCTGATGTTGCACTCTCAGATTATCATCTTCAGATCTATGGAACATATTCTTCGTGAAAAAATCCTACTATGACAGCTATCAAAAGATTAAATAGAAAATTAAAACTGTTTAACTTTTAAATAAAATAAAATTTTGTGCAGTGTCAAAAAACGATATTACTTATGGGCACCCCGTGACCGAACTAAAAGTTCCAACACTAGTTTGATCCAGAAGAATGCAGGAAACGACATTAAGTATTACGAAACTTGAAACAACAATTGAACAGGAAAAATTACCTTTACTTTACTGACCAGGCACATAACACTGGCCTCAATATTCAACTGAGTTATGTCCCACGGTTCTGGTTCATCAGTTGGTTTGTAATAATTGGCTGATGGAGAGTTGCACATGGCGTTTGTATCAAGGAACAGTCGAGTACCCGTATCCGGATCTACGGATTTGTGCTCTTCATTCCCATTAGAAGAAGAAACTTCAATTTGAATACTTTCCATCGAAGCCTGAAAAACAAACAGTTTTCTTCTGTTTCTGAATTTGGAGCGATCAGTTACCTCCAAGTGTGGATCTTCGACGTCAGGAAATAGAACGAAATTCGTCTCATCTGGAGTGGCCATGGAGGAACACAAAATCTTCAGACCGTCGCTTGTATTGAGGAGATTATCGGATCTGTTTTGATCCCTATCCGGTACTTTCCAAATATCTTCAACGTTTTTCTGCACGCACGGTGTAGCAAAGTCTTCCAACTCGGGGCTCTTCAAGTCTAGTGATGTAAGCTGTTGGGTGATTCTCTTGAAAGGAGATAGAAGTAAACTGGGGCGTCCTCCTACTACAAAGAAGGCGTTAATCTTTGAAGCTGTTTGGTCTGTTAAGATTATTCTTACTACTGTCTAGGCTAAGATCGTCACAGACCCCGGAATCGTCTGTAACCACCAGTTTATGTTCTTCGATAAAATTTAAAGCCTCTTCCACTAATCCGGGATCCCAAAGACTCAACAGAATCCTGGTTTTGTTAACCATGTCGTCACAAATAGGTAACATGCCGTTGGTCTGTTTTTCTTTCGCCAGTCTCATTAGATTCTTCATGGCTTCCACAACCTCCTTACGCAACTGTTTTATCGCCTAGGAAAATTCGCAGATTTGTTTTGAACTAAAAGAAAAACTTAAATTGAAATCTACCTGTATGGCATCATTAGCCATAGAAATCTTGGTGGCTATTTGAGAATTTGTACTTGATTTTATAGGTGACTCTTTTAATTGTTGAACTAGTCTGAAAGAACAGAAAAGGTGTCTTAAAACGACTGAAAAGACCAAATACTGCGGCCTTTACCTAATAAGACCACCGTTTTTCGATCTGTGTGAGTGTGCAGTGAACGCCCCAACTGTTATCCAGTCATAGAATCCAGATTTGTTTAGTGTGTCGTTGTGCACCCACATTCGTTGCAAATGCAAATTTATCGGTGCAAATTCTAAACTTCTATCGGTCTTTCTTGAACTCTTTTTGAAAAAAGCTCCCTTGTGCGCTTGCAAATTTTCTCTAGCCTACAGAGTCAGTTGTGAGTAAATGATTTATTCGATCCTCAGCTTAATTCTCGACTTTATATTTGAGTGATCGGAGCGATCACCCTCACTTTCTGAGGATTAAGTTGAGGATGTAATGTTAATGTGTAATGGAGGTGTCAAAGAGTACCTGAGAATATAGTCTTAGAAGATGTAGATGCCGATCTAGCAGTTCAACTTGACGGGAGTGCCAGGGTTCTCTCAGTTCACCCATACCTGCCACTTCTTGAAGCAGTTCTTTCTCTTGATGAATCCAAACATCTCTGAAAAAATCACATCTCAAGAAGTCAGTTATAACTTATGAACACAAAAAAACCGAATGCTCGAACTAATAACCTCACCATCGGTGTTTGGTACCATTAACACCTTAAGAATACTCGGCAAAAAATTATTTGGCTGCAACAATGGTGTGGACGATATCAATTATGTGGTACGGGAGTCCTACTTCTCAGGATGGATGTGCACAGGTTGAAGAAGAAAAAAATTGGTGTTGTTAGGATGTCGATAAAAATACACACGATGACAAAAAATTGTTATACTAAGAGAAACGCACTAACAGGCGCGTAGTAATGCTAACGATGTGAGTCACGACTGAATGCGACTTTTACGATGGAAGTTATGTTGGGAAAGTTGGCATCAGAAAATACATCAATATAGTTTGGACTTTTATTTGAACTAACAAACCGATTATACCATTATGCAGATCACAAATTGCAAAGCGTGAGAACAAAAAAAGTATAAATTCGTGAAATTCGAAAGTAGTTCAAAAGTACCAACCAAGAAGGACCTGGTATAATGCTCGAAAACATTGAAGCCGATCCACCCAGCAATTCTGGTCAAAATCATTACAAGGGATGTTTCATTCGTTGATTTGTGATATATCCCAATCATCACAAATCCATATGCTTAGCCAGTTGAATTCAGTTTAGTGACGGATGATTTTCAATCATTTGCCTTGTCAATCAATCATCGGTAATTCTAGCATTGAATCCCGCCCGGTTCCACTTCATAGTAACTATTGTTTATACATCTTCATCCTCAAGAATGGTTCTCTTGTGGAACTTCAACGTTTGTTACACGATCTTTGAGATACACTACAGTTTGTTTTGTCAATATCAAGGTTTCCGAGCCATACGTCGGAACAGGCTGGATACACTGATAAAACATTATTTTCAAACAAATGGAAGGAGTTTAAAGATGTTTCCAAGCCTTCCGAAGGCCGCCCATGTCAGTCCTACTTTACGAGAAACTTCACACGTGTGGCTTAACTGTCCCTGGTAATATGAATTTTGTGTCCCAGATGTTTGTAAACAGCTGTTTCTTATATTGTCGTCCCATCTACAGAAACACTCCAACCAAGTACAAGATTTGACATTTTTATGTGTAGACAGGAAAATCATCTCAACCAGCAATATTAATGGCTTAAAACCAGGAAGAACCAAAGGAGGAATAATTTTGAGGAATTTGTAGGGCGTTATCTACAGGGTGGAACAAAAGTAGGTCGCAGACTGAATTCTAATCACAGTTGAAAATCAGTCATGGGGGTTAATGTTTTGATGGATTTTCCATAGATATATGTGGAGATCTTGTTTTACAATACGCTGTGGAGAACGATGTTTAATTTCCAGTCGAGCAGAGTTGGATGTTTTCAGTTGATCGTGTTGTTCGTGGTCTGATTGGTCTTTTAGCGTCACCTGGTCTTCAAAAATTTGACTACCAATTTGCATATTGTGCGCTAGGAAGGAGAATCTGTGCTTTACAGGCAAATGCCGATTCATTTTTCAAAACTCCTGAGTTTTTAGCTTATCTTGAAAAAACAAACAAAAAAAGTTGAACCAAATACAAGATATTTTAATTCAAAACGGGGAATCTTCTTTTGCACCACCCTGTAATTTGACGTTTCAAAACGTAGTTCGACCAAATGTATAGGAAGTTCCATCCAAACCACCCTACTTTGATCAACAGAAACCAACTTCTTAAAGAAGAGCTTCAATAAATCACCGCGATTTCATTTACAGTCTAGACATTGCGTCTGCTGATGTTTTCATCTTCCGTTAAAAGGCACGCTTTTAGTATAGACGTGGTTAACAGTGCCAAAAAACTTTAGATGAGGTGATGATATGGTTTGGTTAACTCTCAAAAAATGTAATAAATTTTTTCTTACAAAATTTGATGAGGGAAAGTAAAGCACAGTTTACTTTCAGACATGTACTCGTGCACGCAGATATCACCTCCCAAACCAGAATGAAACCTGTAGGTATGTAAATAAGGAGAAGAAAAGAGCAGCTTCAAATCAGACTGAGACGGTAGGCGCATCTTGACACCCAAACGAGGCGGCAACGATTGGGACCTCCTGTGCGACCAAACCTGTCGAGAAAAAAAGAAAAAAATGTAGGTCATAATAGTTCACGTCTTCGACCATATGGTCTGAGATAATGAGTTGTTTTTACTAGTGTTAACGATAAAACAATCTATTGGCACACATTTGACCATTCAACACGAAACACTTCTGGTTTTAACTGTACATCGTTGAAGAACCGTCGAGGTACTGAAGAAAACAATAAATCAATCATGTAATTAACATTCTTCGTTGGGAAATTATAAATTTACGATTCACTTTTCGTTGTGCGAGTACAGTTAGTCTAATCAACGTCTTTCAGGCTAGATTTTCTTCAGTCAGGAACAATACGGACGATGTCGTGTGCGTATATGACTCTGTCAGAGATTTGGAGTTAAAAAATCATGAAGAATAAGGTGGTTATTTTAGTTTTTGTTCTATTTTTACTTCAGGTAAATATGCACTGGACACATTTTAATTTAATTTACTTATTAAAATATATAACTTTTTTCACCACCTTCAATCCCATTGTCAAAATAGTGATTTATCTTTAAGTATAATCTATTTATCGAGCTATTTATGAATCTTTCTGTAATAAGAGGAATATCTATCAACAAGAGACTGTAGCACCAAATCCAATGAGATAATTGCCGGATAGCATCAAGTCTGCAGAATAAGCTGGAAGAACTTGCCATTTGAGTTACAAACTCGCTTTTCTTTTGATTGAGTTCGGTTAGTTTAATATTGGCCCACCTTATTTTTGTAATTCATTCTGCATACCACCTTCTCTGCCATTTTATTCAATTTTCATTTGTTCCAATTTTGGTTCATAAATTTCGTTTTCTTTTCCATATAACGATTGTAAATAGTTTGTCCTCAAGAGCTCATTTATGTGTTTTGCTTTAATTATGTCTTTCGTTTTACTTTTTTTTCCTTTGTGTCTCTTTATGATTTTTTTATAGTGGAAACTATGTCTATAATCGAGCATTAAAGCAATATATTGAAACATATTGTATTGAGTTCGCTCAAAAGTTCATTGAATTGAAAAAAATTGAAGAAACATTTTATTTGTTCAATGACCTTTCGCCATCTCTCTGGTAACTCTTTCAAGGAAGCAAGTTTTTTACTATTTAAGCTGTTTTGAAATGATATAAATCAATGGTAGTCAAGGGTTCAAGTTCGGAAGGGAGAAGAGGTGGATGGATCAAAACATCCCAGTCAAGTTGTAGAAGTGTGGAGGCCAAAGATAATTCGTTTCTGGTCCACTTCTCGCTATAATACAGTAATACAACAAAATACAGTAATTTTCCAGTTCCAGTTTTGTGATGCGATGCCATCTAACGCCAAAAACATAACGATTTTTTAAACTAACCCAATATTTATAATATTTCAGATAACAGATGCGAAAAAGAAGAAGAAGAAATCAAGCATTATCACAAATGTTACTTCCTTCATGTCTGATATGGCAGAGCATGTCGAGGACGCCTGGGACGCCATGATGGATTTGTTACCCATCTCCAAACCGTCAAAAAAGAACAAGAAAAACAAAAACCAAACATGGACAATGGATAATGTGATGAAATATGCGAAAAACAACATTAAACGATTCTATAACGAAATGTACAATTATTTAAACTTACATCAGGATGCACAGTCGAGATCTGTGGATGTTGACGAACAAAAACTCAACGTTCTATATGAAAAACTATTTAAGTATCTGAAGGAAATTCTTGATGAAAATGACGACAGAAGTGAGTTTCGCGAACTGAAACGTCAGATTTAGATGAATGAATGTGAAATTTTGATAGAGAGAAATATAGATTTAATTTTTTATATTATCATTTTTTCAATTTTACTCCTTAACAAGATCAAATTAAAAAAAAAGGCTTATAAAAAGTTGTATGTTTGTAAATTATTCCGGGTACCAATCAGTTCGTTCTGTGAAGGGTCACGACGACATTTTCAAGTGTTGTTTATACGAGTGGAGTTGAGACTCATCACTCGAAGCGAACACTTCGAGTGATGAGAGAAAACACAAACAAAAATAAATATATATATATATATATATATATATATATATATATATATATATATATATATATATATATATATATATATATATATATGAGCCTGAGACAAGAGTTTCCAGCTTAACAATGACAAATCAGATATCAATTTCCAAAGCTACTTAATAACTCACTAAAAATACAAAAATCCTCCACCAAGGTTAGGGTGAGGAAATCAGATGAACACTGTTCCTGACCAAATGCCCCCACTACACGCAAATTCTCTCTCTGAGCTTGTGGAATAACTTTATACAAAGATACTGAGCATTATTCAAGCTCAGTTAAATGCAGCGCTCAAAAATGTGGAGTAAGAAGTTTTAGTAATTTCATCCCCAAATCTCCGGCATCAAGCCAACTCGAACCGAATTTTTCTCCGATCTCATTTTGGATAAGGTTCCGCTCCTTTTTTTTACGTCGCAAAAATCAGGCATTTTCATCAATCCGGTCCATTGATTGAAAAATGAATCAACGGCCCGGTATTTGAATGCCGGGTCTCCAATTTCCGGCGGAGATATCGGTCGTCCAATAAAATTCCGCGAAATTTTACGCTGCAATTACCCAAACACCGGATCTCCGTGCCTTTTAAAGATAACCTCCTGGGCCAATGAGAGGTCCAAGACAAAAAAAATCCCAGGCCTCATATTGGGGAAAATTTCAGCAGCACAAGAACCAGAGGACAGGTAAATGAAAAAAAAACAGTAATTTAATTCTATTCTGCTTTGTTTTGTACTTACCTGTGCGTGATTAACATTTATACTTGGCATCCTAGATGGCGTATGTTCCGTTGAGCTACCCCTGTCTTCTGGTTCCAATGACCAAGCGTTAATGGTCAAGAAACCAGCTGTGGTATTCTGGCGAGACATCAGTGGTATTCTTAATCTGGAAACTGTACTGTTTAAAGCTATATAAAAATATAGGTCTTCAGTACCTAGTGGAATCTTGAATGGCTCCGAGAAGAATACAGGAAGATCCCAAAGGTATGGCGGTATGCGAGACTCGCTCTTGTACGTCAAATACAGTGAATCTTATACGGGAATCGGCGGACAGTCCATCCGATGATCGAAAACTTATGGTCCTAAGAAATTGTGGATTGCTGCTTTTCTATAAATGGTGAATTTGTACAATTTCAATTAAAAAAACAAGTTAAGATGGACAACTACCTCAATTATTTCAGTTTTACCATACTGAACCCAAACTTTTTGAGCTGACATATATACATCAACCACCATAGATGGATTTGGTGGCCTTCCGTGACCGTCGCATAGAAGATTGTCGCAGGAAACTGATATTTCGTATAATGGAACTTCGGTAACGTCTGAAATATTTTTAATATTTGCAAAAACTTTCATTAACTGTTAAGAAACTTCCTGTTAGTGCATTAAAAATGTTAAGAAAATGTGATGGCGATGAAGCTATGTCAAAAAGGGTGGTATAAGGATTTGAGAGTTGTTAGAGAAGCAAATGAAGATGAATCTAGTTCAGAAAGACTTTCCACGTCGCCAGTGAAGAAAGCATTACCAAAATCAAGTATCTTGGCGAAAGAGCACTTTGATTTTGACCAGATAGGGACGTTTAGCCTGAATAGCACCGTTATATTGCAAAGTAAAACTCATGTTGCTTCATTTCTGACGTACAGTCATCTATATTATTACATCTACTAATACAAAACGTCGAAAAAACTTCCTATGGAAGATTCTACATGTTTACGTGTCATGGGAAAATTCATGGCATATTCATTCACACCCAGCTTATTCTTCCATACTTGCCACCATTGAATCGATACATTTTTCTAATTATGCAGTTGTGTGACGAAGAAGTTAGTATGAATTTTCAGAATATTAATTTTTTTTAAATATCCAAATCTCTTAAATATTCTGAAAGTTTTCTGCGCAAATACGTTACCTAAAATATAATTCTGTTGAAGTCTCCAGATGGACAAATCAACGGTCGATTTACAATTTCTTCTCCGTTCGATACATTGTCTCAGAGCATTGAGTTCGGCCCGCACTCCTTCATAACTGGCGCTTTTTATCGCATCGATCCAGCTGGAACGTTCCATTTCCGATGTTGAGGCTAATGCTTGACACAACCCACCATCGAACACTGAAACGAAATTATTTTTCTTATTATCCATCGAAAAATATCGTTATATATCGAGAGAGAACCATCAAAACAACCACACGTTTAAGTAGAATTCCAAGAAGGAATAAAATAATTGTAGTATAGGAATCATCGATTGCGTGTGCTTGAAATAAAAAAAAAATGTATAAATATTTAGGCTTAATTATGATATTGCGTCATACCAGTTTCAGCTGTGACAAAACAAGGATACATTTTTTTATAGAACGTCATTCATATACACTATTGTGCAAAAGTTTGGAATAATGGATTTTTTTACTTTTCAACGTAGCCACCTGGCAATTGATGCAATAAACTTGAAGAGATTTACCACTAAACACCAAAACACTTTTTTGAACTGCTCGACGCACGTTTCGCTAACCATGTTAGCATCATCAGGAGATGATTTAATCTAATTCTAAAACTAAACTATGTTCTATTTATATGAAAACCATACCTAACCAAGCGTGTAAAAATCATGAACCGTGAAGTGTACTAAGTATACAAACCAACTACCTTCCTGTTCTGTGATAAATTCAACTAAATTCATAGAAACAGTCAAAAATACGCATCTACAGGAAGGTGAGGTTTTGGTTTCCTTTGACTTTTCATCGTTGTTTCCGAGTGTACCGATTCCACATACCTTGAAATACCTAAGGGAGTTACTCGAGTTATTAAACGGTTTTAATAACAAGATTGTTTCTGAGTATATCTCCTTAACAAGATTATGTATGAAGCAAAATTGTTTTCAGCTTAATAACAGGTTTTATGAACAACAAGAAGGAACGGCAATGGGCAATCCTCTGTCACCGTTCTTAGCCAACTTATTTATGAGTAAATTTGAAACCAAGGCAAAAGATTAATTCAGTTACTTTCCGAAGGTATGGTTAAGATATGTGGATGGTATTATTGCTATTTTCGATTCGAAAAATGAAAATTTAGATGATTTTATTAAGAACTTAAATAGTAAATCCGAAAATATAATATTGACGCATGAACTCGAAAACAACGATAGTTTACCATTTCTGGATGTGTTAGTCGGTAGAAATAATAAAAATAGGTTAGATTTTGATATTTTCAGAAAAACAACTTCAAGATACATTCCTAACGATTCAAATCATAGCTTCCAAAATAAGATGGCTAGTTTAAATTTTATGGTAAATAGATTAATTAATTTTCCTTTAAATAAAGATAATTATAACAGAGAATTAAAATTAATTAGCGAGGTATCTGAAGTGAATGGTTATAATAAGAACGTTGTAGATAAACTAATTAGAAAACATACGTTCAGAAAATTATTGAAAGAATCTTCGACTGTTCAAAAGGATCAGAACACAAAGAAATTCATGGTAATACGATTTGATGCCCAGTTGATAAGAGGACTAGACAAAATTTTGAAAAAAGTGGACATTAAGGTTGTGTACAAACCATATAATGAATTAAGAGAAGTTCTGGGTAATCCAAAGAATAAAGTAGAGCAGCATGAAAAGTCGGGGATTTACGAAATTAGTTGTCAAGACTGTGATCGAAGGTATATTGGGCAAACAAAAAGATCCATATTGACAAGATATAAAGAACATATTGCCCACATTAGATATGGGAGAAATGAAAAATCTTGTGTTGCCCAACATGCAATCGAACATGACCACAGTATAGATATTAGTAATTTAAGACTAATTAAAAGTGTTAATAATAATAGGGCTTTGGATGCATATGAAAGCATTCAAATAGAAAAATGTAAGAAAATCATGAACCGAGATAAAGGACCGATTCCTTTCAGTCAACATTTTCAATCATTAATGTAAGGCTTAGTACACTTCACGGTTCATGATTTTTACACGCTTGGTTAGGTATGGTTTTCATATAAATAGAACATAGTTTAGTTTTAGAATTAGATTAAATCATCTTCTGATGATGCTAACATGGTTAGCCAAACGTGCGTCGAGCAGTTCAAAAAAGTGTTTAGTGGTAAATCTCTTCAAGTTTAGTGCTTCACACCAAAGGTTCCAATAAAAGAATTTAACTGATGCAATATTTAGACCAACGACGTTCCAAATTTTTTTTTAAAAATCCTCAGTGTAACGAAGTTTGTAAAACTCTGCAAATTAAGCGGTTGTATCAGCTTTGAGCTCATCATTTCAAGTTAATTTTGGCGTCCAACAAGTTATTTCTTTAGGCTTGGGAAGATAAAGAAATCACTGGGGGTTAAATCCGGCCAATGCGGTGCATGTTGAAGCTCTTCAAAGCATAGATTATGAAGTATCGAAGCAACAACCCGAGTTGTACTTCCAAAAAGTACTTTCTTTTTGACCAGATGTGGATTTTCAGCCTAAATAGCATCCTTCAATTGGTTCAGTAGTAAAACGAAATACTCCCCGATGATAATCCTGACTTTTGCTAGACAATCTATGAGTACCACATCACGAGAATTGCAGAAAAACGTAGCCATAATAGTTCTACTATTAGAAAGTGTGGAAGAAATTCAGCAGAATCGAGTTTCAAATAAGTCTAAACATTCTTGAGAAATGTTCACTCAATGGTCGACTATTACCAAACGCAGCAACCACCGAGTCCAAAGCTTTTCATTCCCAGAACACCATACGTTTTTCTCTATGTGTGATTAAACCAAATGCAATAAAGAATGCTAAATGTCCAGCAATATGTAGGTCCTTTCAACAAAAATAAAATACATATACTTGTTTCCGATAGTACCGTCATCTATTGGAAAAGTATCTGTACAAAGATGTATCTGTTTCTCTACAAACTTTTTGAACGGCAGTGTATGCGCTTTTTAAGTAATGCAATACATACCTACCTTTCATTATACAATTATTTATATTGTACCTTATATACTTATAGAATGTCAAATAGACAAAAATCAAGTAAATATAGCTTACCCAAATAAAAGGGATAGTGTCCGTCGTTAGTCAGAGGTGGAGAAGCCATCGGCGGATCAATCCTAACCTGACATTGCTCCAGAACCACCACTCCCAAAGGTTCAGACCAGGGATCTTTGCTCTTAAAATAGAAGAGTAAGTTTCCTCGAAGACGACACCAACGTTCTAAATTAACTGAAAAATCAAACCAAAACAATCAGACCGTAGGAATTCGACAGTAAAAAAATCTGAAAAATTTGTGAAATAAGCAACAAGCATGATACTATTGACGTATTTTTCTGCATTTTATCAAACGCATTAAACTTGTTTACACACTGTTTTTACACTGGCACTGCTATTGGTTTCAATGGGTGTCATTTAAAAGTAAAAGCTGCAGGAAAAATAATCTTAATAATATATAGGGGTTGTCTAAAAAGAAATAGAACTCTTTCAACACTAAGAAGAAAATAATTGTAAGAAATTATCGTGTTTGTTTGGTTAATATTTGGTGCCAATCTCGAGAATCTCTTTATGATAAGGCCCTTTCATCGTCACAGGGAGTCAGATCAGGCGAATAAAGAGGATTAAGAGGAAGGAGGATTAAGAAATAGTGGTGTACTTGTGCGATGGTGCAATATAGTGTAGAATTATCTAGATATCTAGTCCAAAACTACTATGATCAAAACATATGGTGAGTTTGGATTTAAAAATTTGCACGCTTTATGAATCGATACAATGTTTTTTTTAAGTTGGTATGACTGTCCTTGACATCTGGCAGAAGTTTTATATCATTCGTTTGTTAAATTAGAAATTATAGCGTCTTTTGTTATGGTTATACATTTTTGTCGCCTATATTTCAAAAAAGAATTTGCATATAATTTTGTCTAAAGAACTAAATTACTTATGGGGATGTATTAAAGATTTTAAGAAAGTGTTACGACAATGAAGCTATTAAAGAAAATGTACAAGTGGTATAAAGACTTTAGTGATGGTAGAGAAGCAGATGAAGATGAATCTCGTTCAGGAAGACCTTCCACGTTAACCAATGAAGAAAACATTACCAAAATCAAGGATCTTGTTCTAGCTAATCACCGATCATGTATTAAATACATTGCTGATATTACTGGAATATCATGTGGATTAATTCAATTAATTTTTAAGAACAATTTAGGCTTGGGTGCAGTGCATTTATCAGACTAAACAATTTTTCAGAGCAAAATAGTCTGGTTCACCTCCTGTTTCGGGTTTCAATAGCAAAAGGAGTAAGGGGAAAGCAAAATAAAACCTTCAGCAGCACTATTTTCTTCTATGCCCTAACATTTTATAAACCCAAGAGCCGTCACTGCTTGGGTGTTTTCTCTTCTTGTTCCGAAAACACGGATTTTTTTTTGAAAAACGTTATGTTGAAGTTGCTGCCTGACCTATGCTTACGATTCAGAAAGAGCTCATTAATCAAGCGATTATTGTGCTAAAGATGAACTTCTTGTACCCTCGATTGAAAAAGACCATACTTTCAGTTGTAAGTACCTTGCTTGGGAAACAAGAAAAAAAAAAGTTTTTTGGGGCATATCGTAACTGCGAGTGAGAAGTCCGGAAAAAACTACGGATTGCTCCTTGCGAACCATGGTAAATAACATGGTAAAGACAAATATTTTTTGGTGAAACCAGAAATGAGCGCTTATTACGAAAGCACTTTTTGCAAGCTTTTTTCAAAGAAGTGACCGTCAACAGTTGCAAAGAATAACTGGTTTAATTAAACGATGAACAAGAGAACCATCAATAACTAATCAGTTAAAAAAAATGTTTACACAATGTATAACCATGTGTTTCAAGATCTGTGAAGAAAGCACTGTTCTAACTCAGAATAGGAACCTCACGCATATCTAGTATATTATCCAGACTTAATGCCATCAAATTAGCATCTTTTCCTTATCAAAAATTTTCTTTTAAGAACGGAGACGTTCGGAAATGGGTCGATGAATATCAGTATCTGAAAGAAGAGTACTCGGTAGGATTTTGGGTTTAGGGACTCGTGGCGAGATTGCCAAAAAGCTGAATACCTTCAATCACAGGTGGCAGGACAAACGACAAGGTGGCAGGAGCCATAACTGTAAGAAGAGATCCTGAATAAGTACTGCACTTAATTACTACTACTGCAGATTAATTTCGATGGACGTGAATGTTGAAGGAGATCAAAGCTGTAGCACCAGAGGAAGAAAATATATATGGAATCTAAATGTTGCTAGAAAACTATATAGAAAGGTTGAAAACTATATAGAAAGATAAGGTTGGTGCGTAACTATACCAAGCAACGATTTATAATATGATTATAATATAAAATTACGATTGATAATATAAAATTTAATATATTGCCAATTAAAACTAGATGGCGTTACTAGGACAATTCCTCGAATAATGGTTCGATTTCATTTTAGACAACCACTTAGACAGATTGTGTTGTATTCAGCGACTTAAAGTTGGTGTAAATACATAGATACAGCAAAAACTCGGCTGTAGAGAGCGTTGTTAATAACAAGAACTTGTAGAGAGCTGAACGTACAACGTCTGTTTGCAATTATATACATTTCTCAGACTATTTGTATTTTTCCTTTTGATTCAAATAAAAAGCTGACTAACAGACAACAAAATCCAAACAATTGATACAACAGCAATTAATTAAGATGTGTTTATCTCAACAATAAACGACTAGACTTTTAGCCGAGAACATTTGTTTATGTGATTGTGTTATGAAAACAATGTTGCATGTGCGTAAGAAAATAAACTTAATCTTGATTAAAAGAAACACGCAATCTGGCGAATTGTAAATTAAGAAAAAAAAATCGTGAACTCATAAAAATCAAAATTTGCAAATTTCGTACCAAAATGGGAAATACCAGGTGTGGCGGTTAATAATTCTTTTTTTTTTTTAAGAGATGGCGCTGGCAACAATGGTCTATTTACAGTCTAATCTCTTGTGTCATTTTGTTGGTTCAGGGGTCGCAAACTACGGCCCGCGGACCAAATCCGGCCCGCCAGTGTCATCAATCAGGCCCGCGACTAACAAATTAAGCAAGCGTATGCTCGTTTGGGGCGCGTACTCGGCGACTACTATAGAAATTATAGATAATGACAGGAAAATTAAAACGGTATTGGTCCTTGAAACTTACTGGAGTAATCAGCATGGCCCTAAGGCTGGAAAGTTTGGAGACCTCTGGTTTAGACCATTCAAAAGTAGTGATTTCAATTTGAAAGAAAAATAACGCCCAGGTCAACCAAATAAAATTGAAGATGCCGACTTGCAAGCATTGTTGGAAGAAGACGATAATATAAACTCAACAACAAATGGCGGCAAAGTTAAATGTTGGTCGCCGATCCAACGAGAGAAGGCAGGAAAATAGATACCACATCAGCTAAACGACAAACAGATGGAAAAGCGAAAATCTGTGTGTGAAGTTTTGCTTTCACGGCATGAAAGAAAGACCTTTTTTGTATCGGATCGCAAGACCGAAGACAAAAAATGGATATATATCGAGAACCCAAAACGCAGAGACTGATGGGTTGACCCAGGACAATCATCAGCCGCAAGACCGAATCGCTTTAGAAAGAAGACAATGTGTACAAGGGTTGATAAATAAGAACCCGTGTTTGATAACAGATGGCGTTGACGAGTGAAATTGACATTACCATCGTGTTCTGCACACTGTTAAACGACCTCATGCTGAATTTCAGATAAATTCACAGGTTAGTTTTTTTTTGACAGCCAGTTAAAAAATATATAAAAAAGAGCAATATCGATCCATAATTCGTTTTTTATTTTTGGATGAAAAAACATGCGAAGAAATAAAAGTGAAGTTGGATGCTGTTTATGGTGACCCTTCACCATCTATGACAACCGTGAGATATTGGTTTAACGAGTTTAAGCGTGTTCGTATAACTGTTTTCGATGAAGAACGGCCAGGGCGCCCGTCAGACGTGGTTAGCGAGGAAATCGTCGGAAAGATCCATGATATGATTCTCGCTGATCGCCGAACGAAAGTGCGCGAAGTAACTGAGGCCGTAGGTGTCTCGTATGGAACGGCAATCAAGAATTTTAATGATAAGATAGGAGTGAGGAAAGTGTCAGCCCGATGGGTGCCGCGATTGCTCACGGTGGACAACAAGCGGGTACGACTAACAATGTCAAAGCAGTGTTTGGCTTTAAGCGAAATCCGCAGGACTTTTTACGTCGAGTCGTCATCGTTGATACATTATTACACTCCAGAGACCAAGAGATAGTCAAAACAATGGATTTTTCCGGGCGAACCTGCTCCGTAGAAGGCAAATACGGCTCCATCAGCTGGAAAGGTTATGTCCACGATTTTTTGAGATTCCAAAGGAATACTCCTCATGGAAACCTCAGCGCAATACTACAGTGAGTTGTTGGACAGATTCGCCAAATTGCACAAACTGCGCTACGAATTGCTCCCGCACCCCTTACTCGCCCGACCTGGCGCCCAGCGACTTTCTTCTGTTCCCTAACTTGAAAACATGGCTCGCAGGAAAATAATTCAGCTCAAATGAAGGGGTTATCGCCGAAACGGAAACGTATTTTGGAGAGTGTGAAAAATTCTATTTTTTAGACGGCTTAAAAAAGTTGGATAAACGCTTGGAAAAGTGTATAGACCTAAAAGGAGACTACGTTGAAAAAAAAATAAATTTGTATATATATATATATATATATATATATATATATATATATATATATATATATATATATATATATATATATATATATATATATATATACACACAAATCTCCTTCCAAAAAACCGAATTTTTCTGCTCAAAATTAGATGTCCAAAATACGGCAAAATTAATAGGGTCACTCACTTCAAATACCTGTGCCAGATCCTCGAACCCACAGGAGGAGAGAAGATAGCACAGAAAACTCGTTTACAGAAGATGAAGAGGGCATACGGCAAGACACAATATCTACAATAAGAAATGCCTATCCACACACGCAAAAAAAATACATTACAACACAGTAATCAAACCAGAGGTACTATACGCAAGCGAGACACTTACACTTCATACAAAAAGCGGCATAGAAAACTATATACTATAAGAACGCAAAATTATGAGGAAAATTATCGGCCCAAAACTCACAGAGGAAGGATACATACTACATTCTCGAAAGACCACAGAGAGAATGTACAACGTAGCGGCGGACATAAGAAAAGGAAGGTTGAAATTCTATGGACATATCAGTAGACTCCCACCGACAAGACTTACCAACAGAATTCTTACATAAATACAAGGAGTCAAGTCAACAGTACCATGGATCACACAAGTCGGAGCTGATCTAGGAAAGACACAAATGGGTCCGAAAGAGATTGAGGATAGAAGAACGTACAGAAACAAAATACTTATGTGGAACGTTGCATCAGAGAGCGAAGTTTCGAGGAGATCGGGAACAAAGTGGACGAAGGAGAGAAAGACAAGGAGAGAGAAGAGTGTGGTATATATATATATATATATATATATATATATATATATATATATATATATATATATATATATATATATATATATATATATATATATATAAACCCTCGTATTTGGTTGGATCAGAAGAATGTCGTCTACTATGATCTTCTGAAATGATCATTTTGAACCATGCATTGATCGAAAAGCGACCAGAATGGACTACAAGGCAACGAAAAATGATTTTCTAGCATGACAACACCCCATCACACAGCGAAAACGGCCAGACACCATTTCTGCACCGGGCTGGCAATTCTTGTCCCACCCGCCGTACTCACCAGACTTGGTCCCTTCCAACGACCACTTGCTTTCATCGATGGTTTACACACTTTCCATGAAACACTTCAATAATTACGGAGATGTCGAAAAATGTAGATTTTTGTGACGACTTTGTCGGTTGCAATGGACCACGGCCCACTTTTTTACCATCTAAAACGAAAAAGAATCCTTTAACTCTTAAAGGTCCTTTCCCTGAGGTACTAACGCTTCTAAAATTTTCCATAAGTACATATGATAATTAACAGTAACTCGGGCACTGTAAACGACTAGATCCTAAAGCTTAGAACCCGCGGGGCTATGGTAGGTGGCGTTACAATCATTTGAACATCGTTTTATTTCGCAGTGCACCATGGCAGATCATACAATGTATATCGAGCACTGGCGGCTCTTGAGAAAAAGCGTTGAGGCGCCGCCCCTTCATCATTTATCACAGTAAACAATTTTTCAGAGCAAAACAACCATATTTTATTTCCGTTCAGTTTCTTTCCTTTAACTCATTTTTCTGGTTCACCTCCTGTGTAGGGTTTCAATAGCACAAAAAGTAAAACAGGACGAAGGGGAAAGCAAAAAAAAAATCTTCAGCAGCACTATTTTCTTCTACGCCCTGCCACTTTAAAAATCCACGAGCCGCCACTGATACCGAGGTAAGTCTAAACTCTATTAGATAGTGCTTTTTGTGTATTATTCTTTGTTTTTTGTAGTTTACAATAAACTAAAGACTTGTTAAAGCTGCAATATTGTAAGCGAATTAAACAATTTAATATTTTTCACGACAAAATCGGCTCTCGTTTTGTTTTATCTTCCAATTTACATTGCCTGATTGGGAACCATTACTCAGTATTTTAGTGAGTGATTGTTTTTTATACATTTTTATTATATTTGAATGTATATTTTTGGGAAAAAAATTCAAATATACATTTTTAATCTTTGTTTCTTCTTTTCAGTTTTCAACAATTAGCTCTCGAAAAGTTTATGGAAAGCATAAAGATTATATTCCAGTTGTGCCACCCGATGAACCAAATGTATGTTGGATCATCTTCATCTGAAGAGGAGGAGTTTCATTATGACGAGTCTCTTGAAGGTGCGGAATATTCTGGTTACTCCAAACATATCAATCTAAAGGCGTTCCCTACTAGCAATAACTCTAGTAAAAGGTAACCAAATATAAAAGGTAAGAACTAGTAAGAACTAGAAAAATAAGAGTTCCAGTCGCTACACGACCCCCTTCTGATGAATCGTATTGACCTGATACATCACTTTCCCAGTTTTGTGGAAAAAGGAAGATGTAAACTTTATACCAACGGACAAACAACTGTTTTTTTGTGGTAAATGTCATCTGCGACTGTGTATTGTAACAGGAAATAATCCCAAAAATTGTTTTACTATTTATCACACGAGTCGCTGAACAGGCAATGTGTCCTATAGGATATATGTTGTTTTTTTTGTTATATATATATATATATATATATATATATATATATATATATATATATATATATATATATATATATATACACATATTATATCCCTCATTTTGATGCTTCTGTATTAGATTAACAATTTTCCAATACAATTTTAAAGTTGCAAAGTATCTTTATTTAAAATAAGAAATTGGCCGTTTAAGGGTAAAGTAGAATCTATATTGGAGTTAAACCCCACAGAACAAAATACTTTATTTTAAACAGTTCGAACTTTATCCATTTTCGAGACAATGTCAAAACCTATTTGCTTTATTCCTGTCATATTTGACAGATATCATAGTCATTTGGTCATACGTATGCCATCTCCGTCAGGCCGAGAACTTTTCGAACTACACTCGTAGACAGAAATACGCAAAAACCAATGCCAAAGTTCGCTGTCATTAGAGCTTGTAAAGTTTGTTTAAAACATAAAAAAATCTTATCAACAATGATATCCCCTCTTGAAAACAATTTAACGAATTGGAAAATACGTGTGATACAAATATATATGATGATAATACCTCGTTCACACCTCTGTACGTCATTTTTCGGAAATAATTATCGATATTTATCTCATATGACACTACGGAAATTCTCCCCATTCCCTCGACGAAAAATTAAGATGTAAACAAAACTTATTCAAAGGTAAACAGATTTTTGTTTAAATAAAAAATAGAGCTGCCAATATACAGCAGGCTCAGTATAAGAAAATCATGGACAAAGAACAACCAGGTTGGATTTCATAATTTTGAACATTTGAATTACAGACATAGCTCTTTTACTATATTTTCACGTACTTTAAATCGCCAAAATTTATATACATGCATGACGTAAGACTGGACAGACTGAAAAACTTTAACATATTCTTGATTAGGATTTCTTTATTTCACTATGATTCAAAGATAAGTTTTCAGTCTGTTCAACTATTAATAATATTATTAATAATGTTAAAGTGATCATCCCCCTCACTCTTTAAAAGAAACAAAAAATACAGCTGCAATGGTCTTTAAGATATTTCCAAATGATCCCTGACAAATACAAAAGCTAATGTTAGTTGTATTAGGTGTAGATTAAGTTTTTCTTTTGTGTTAATGGTGTTATTGAATCAATCTTTACAAGTTTACTTAGAGAGAAAATTTTAATTTTTATTGTATATCTGACTTAGAGATCTAAGTAAACCAATAAAGTATTTCAGCAAAGTGCCTTACTTTAATACCTTTAGTTATTCCCCCAACACAACTCAAGTTTCGAAGTCTTTTTTCATGTTTTTCCAGATTGCTTTTCTTGCTTCCTGTAATAACACATTTCAAACAAAACAGAAAAGAAAAAAAAAACAGGGGAATAAATAAAATATACAATATACATATAAATACACTGATTTATTAGAATGTAGTTAAAAGAATCACTATTAAATCATGTGGTTTAACAATAAAAAAAATTAGTTGACCATGTGATCTCGGCATGATTTACTTAAAATTAGTATTTAATGATATGTCACGGGAAATACATTCATTAAAATAGTTATTACATCATTTTTCAAGGAATTTTTATCAAGTCTGTAGTGTTAAACCACAATTTTACAGAATGGTGATAATGAGCATGCCAAAATATGACACTGATGTTAGATAACACATTCTACATGCTCTGTACATGGAAAAGTAAACCAAGTAAATAATAACACATTAAATCAATATTTACATTAATTTAAGCCATAAAGTGTTCAACAAATTATGTATTAGAGCACAATAACAATAAAAAAACAAACTAAACACAGTACTTACTTTCAGACTTTCGAAAGAAACCTTCTTGTCTCTCTCTTATATACAAAATTCCTTCTTTTTCAAACTTTGTTGAAGGCTGCATCGCCAGGGTGACTAATTCTTGTTTGTTAAATCTCATTGTAGTTTATATAAAGTATAGTCATCCAGGAAAACTGCAAAAAAATTATATTATTGATTTTGAATATCTTGTCCGTGTTAAAAATTCAAAATGAACGTTCTTTCTAATATGTAGGCGCGACGGTCGCACTATTAACATATTTCCTTATTGTTATTATACAGTTACATAATTTTAGTAAACAATAGTTTATGTTAATGAAGACCTCAGTTTAGAAAATTTAAAACTAGACAACTCTGTAGGGACATAACAGTAAATAGCTAATATAGCGAAATTACCTTTCGAATAAAATATAATGGCACGCATAAAATACACAAATTTAATTTACCATCACATTTTAAATAAATTAATACCTAAAATACAAAAAGAAACGGAAAATTATCACATTATTCACCCTTTGATGGAAAACAGACGGTAAAACGTCAACAAATGACCTAAATTTGAGTTAGATTATCAAAATTTCTTCCATTTTGTGGTGTGAAGTCAGGCTTAAATCAAAACAGATGTCACTGAAAGGGTCAAGGACCGTCATTTGTTGACAAATTAAATGTCACTAGTGAATAAACATTTCGGCATTTCAATTTACTTGTAAACAAACAATTACTGCATGTAACATGTAAAAAGTCCTATGTAACGAGCCATTAAAGTTAGTTAAGATGTCAGACCACCAAAACGATAGTTTTGGTCTAGATACAGGTGTGTCATTTTAAAGATTAATTACTTGTCTTAAATAAGGGTGTTGGAAATATAGTGCTTAGTGTAGTGTTGTGCCTTTAATAAGTTTACATGGATATAGTTTCGAAACAGATTTGTTTTCAGATGTTCTATCCAATGATTCTGATGTGGAATGTTCACAAAGTGTCTGTTCAGACTCGCATTCTGATAATACATCAACCTCAGCTCACACAGAGAAAAGTACACTTTCAGAATCAACCATTCACGCATTGAGTGGTGGTAGTGATGCAGAACACTTTTCTGTCCTGCCAAATTTACCTCTAGGTAAGTAAAAATATTTTGTGATCTACTACTACGATTTAAAAGTTAAACAGTAAACTAAAAAAAAACAGTAATACCTTATTAATCCTGAGAAGTTTCTTTTAAATGTCATAAAAACTAAGCTTTATTAATTTGTGAAGTACCTGAAACATGATCTTACTTATTTTAATACATTTTGGGAAAACAATCCTTATCTTACTGATATATTTTATCAAACATTTGCCATTCATAATGAACTCTTTGTTATCTCATTAGATATACAGATAAATTTTATTTCAAACAGGGTTATAGAAAATTACATCTGATTTAGTTTTTAGATTTATTTTAAATAGGTTGTTAGTTGTTATTTAAAAAAAATGCTTTAGGTATAATTTTTTTCATTTTGCAATTGATATTTTGATGTTGTAATTCAGATGTCTAGTAAATCATTGTATAGTGGTTTTCGGTTAAGAAGTTATAATGTTATGAAAGCTACAATGAAAGGTATTTTTAGAACTGTTATATATAGGTTTCGAATTATTTTTTCCCTTATTAGAAAAGAAAATAACCAATATATCTGCTATAAATCGGAGTATGCTCTTACCATGGGGTGCCCAGAAGGATAGAATGGCCCATTTGATTCTCTCACAAAATACTGAAGGGGAAATAAGGCCTGGAGAGTTTATTATGAGGAATCTGTTTCAAGAATTTACCATTCTTGCTGAGAAAAAAATAGAAAATGTTATGACAGAGCCACAGGTAAAATACTCTTCCCTTGAAATCCAACTTTTGTTGTGATAATAATGTATTTAGGAAAAACCTCTTTCCAAAACTTTACAAAGGGGGGAGGATGCTCAGTTTGACCAGCTTTTGAGTGCCTTTGGATCTGTAGCTGAGCATTGTTTACCATCTTTACTAAGAGCTTTATTCTCCTGGTATGAAAGGCAAATGTCAGAAGTATCAAATCCAGAGCAGAAAAAAAGTGATACCAAACAAAAAAGGTAACAGTGTAACAAACCAGATCCAAAGAGCTTTACTGTGTTACTTAAACCATTCCAGCATCATAAATATTGTGGCTGGGAACACCACAGAGACACCAGAACGGTCCGAAGCAGACATTCAAAAAGAAAAAAGAGATCTTGCTGTGGAGTTTATATTCTGTCTAGTCCTAATTGAAGTCCTCAAACAGCTCTCCTTTCATCCTGGGCATGAGGATCTTGTTCAGTACATTGAGAATTTGGCTTTGAAACATTTTAAACATCAAGAAGGGTAAGATTTTTTTTTAAGGTCCTCAACTTAATTCTCAACCTTTGAGATTTATTTATAAAAAAATTAACCCAAACTTCATTATAATCTCCCTCACTTTCTGTACAGCAGAGTCTGTCCGATCTCGAACAGCGATACAACGATTTTCTTCCTGCAGTGCTTTCAGTTCTTTGTTTGGCTGTCCTTGACGTTCTGCATCATTTAAGACAAAATTTCTAGTTCAGAATTGCTAAAACCACTTACACATGCTGTATTGTAACAGCATTATTTCCTAAAGCCGCACAAAGCATGTCCTAAGCTTCCCCAGCAATTATTTCAGTTGAAAGGTGAAAAGCAGTGCCTCAAATGTTTTTCATGTTATGTTCACAGTAGGGTCGTATGTTATATCTTAGTTTAAAGCGGAAAGATTGGGTTCTGCAGACGATAAAACGTAGTGGCCGAAAATAAGTTGAGGACCTAAAATATAAATGTAGAAGGTGATATTAATATATAATTTCAGTATCCAGAATAGTCCTAATAGCGCTAATATTCATATGATTTGCGATCTATACGCGGAAGTTATCGGTGCTCTGGCTCAGAGCCGTTTTATGTCAGTGCGGACGCGTTTCATGGCCGAATTGAAAGAACTACGTTCGAGAGAATCGAGCCCGGCGACAACCCAGAGCATCATCAGCCTCCTTATGGGCATGAAATTTTTCCGGGTGAAGATGGTACCGATCGAAGAGTTCGAAGCTTCATTCCAGTTCATGCAGGAGTGCGCTCAGTATTTTCTGGAGGTGAAAGAGAAGGACATCAAGCATGCTCTGGCTGGATTGTTTGTGGAGATTCTGGTACCAGTTGCAGCGGTGAGTAATACTGCATGTTTAAATTATGTTGGTGATTTAAAAAAAAAATATATCCATAGATTATAAAAAAATAAAATGTTCTAATTACTATTCCATTATTATTATTTTCTCGCAAGGACCTCAATCGACCAATTTTAATCCTCAATAGTCACAAAACAACTGTTAAATTTCACGTCTCACAAACGTTTGTCATGAACCAGTTGAAATGCTGTTGTGTACAATTAATATTGTGACATTCAAAATTGCTAAAATTAGTTAAATCCAAAAAGCAAATGTTCAGTTTTAAGCCTAATTTTAATTTTTATAACACGCATTTCCTAGATTTTTAGGAAGAAAAAGTTACTTACTACTCTCTGCTGTGGCTCGACAGCACTTCTTTCCCTGTAAAATTCCAACGTTTGATCTTTATAATTTACAGATTTTAATCTTTTTTTTATAATTTGTACAACAGAAGATCCTGACTATACTAAAAAATCCATTATTTCTCTTGCTCCAATTCTTTTCCGCACCTTCTTTACAGCACACTCTCCCATTTTTTTGGCTTACTGGTCTAGATCTGTGTATTTATGTTAGATCCTCAATGGTGAAATGTCAGATGTTATTTAAACATTTGCAAATACTCCAGAGACGTTTCGATTTGTTGAAAGATCGCAAATATTTTGTTCTTTAAAAACGAAGTACGGTTTTTATTGCCCTGGTATATATGAAATCAAGGCCAAACGGCAAATCAACATTTTTGCCGAGAAGCTCTTAAAATACTTCGAAAAGGGGCCATTCGTGTGAGTCCGAACATCAAGAACACCAGGCCGGGGTCACGAACTAAAAACATCACTGTGGCTCCGGAGCCCCTTATTCACCAGACTCGAGTGCTTGTCACTTTTCCTCTTTCCAAGATGGAAAATTAACTTTGAAAAACACTGAAGGTCGCATTTTGAGACATTGTGAATACTGAAAAGGCGATAATAGACCAGCTAAAGACGATTCCAGCACTGCTATGAAGAGTGGACAAACCGTTTCCAGCGTTATATGACTTCCTAAGACAACTACTTTGAAGGAGACAATGTAGAATTGTCATTTCAGCTGAATAAAAAATATAAAAAATTGTAAATAAGCTCCATCAGAGAGGACATGTTGGAATAGTTTCAATGGTTCTAAAGTGGTGATTTTTGTATGGAAGGCAAAGTGCGATCTGGATAATCTGAAAATTTTAAAAATATTCAACTACAACCATTATTCACTTAATATTTTCCCGAATCACTCGAATAATTATAAACATCTTTAAATATTACTCCCAGGGTGATTTTAAAATTTTTATGCCATGGGGAACATGAGCATTATATGGAAAAGATTCTTCTCCGTCCAGCTTATTTCTCAGACTTAGTACATTTGGATTAGTTCATTTTTCGTCTGATGCCACATGGCTTTGTTAACAATAGCTTTTCTAATTGCAAATACGTTCGGAAATGGACCAATGAATGAATTAGATCGTTGTCGATTGAAAATATTTTAATCTATATATTAAATTAAGTGTAATATCTAACAAGTTGGCGTAAATAATTTTGAGTCTCTTTCAGGCTGTTAAAAACGAAGTCAACGTACCATGCCTCAAAAATTTTGTTGAAATGCTTTACTCGCAAACGGTTGATGCGAGTACCAAAGCAAAACATCGCTTGGCGCTCTTTCCTTTGGTCACATGTTTGCTATGCGTCAGCCAGAAAACTTTTTTCCTTCAAAACTGGCACTATTTCCTCGCCATGTGTCTTTCCCATCTAAAAAATCGAGATCCCAAGATGTGTAGAGTGGCTTTAGGCAAGTATTTCACTATTTCACCCTAAAAGAAACAAACAAGATATTTTTGATCTTCCAGAATCTCTGTATCGCCTTCTCTGGGTTTATATGATCCGCATTAAATGTGAAAGCAACTCAGCTACTCAATCTCGTCTCCAGAGCATCGTCAACTCTCTCTTCCCAAAAGGATCAAAAGGAGTTGTTCCCAGAGACACTCCTTTGAACATATTTGTCAAGATCATCCAGTTTATTGCTCAGGAGCGTTTGGATTTCGCGATGAGGGAGATTGTTTTTGATCTATTGTCAGTTGGAAGACCCATCAAACTGATTTTAACACCGGAACGAATGAGCATAGGCTTGAGAGCTTTTCTGGTGGTGGCTGATAGTTTACAACAGAAAGAAGGAGATCCTCCCATGCCACGTTCAGTTGGAGTTTTACCTAGTGGTAACACCTTAAGGGTTCGGAAGACTTTCCTCAACAAGATGTTGACAGAAGATACAGCTAAAACTATCGGAATGAACGCGTACTTTTCACACGTGCGAAGAGTATTTGTGGATATACTTAGGGCTTTGGATACCCAGTATGGAAGGCCTTTGATGATGACTAATACCCAGAACGTTAACAAGGAACCTGACGAGATGATAACCGGTGAAAGGAAACCGAGGATTGAATTGTTTAGGACTTGCGTCGCAGCGGTTCCAAGGTAAAAAGTGGTACTACTTCATACATTTCCTTTCCAGTTCTTTGATTTGTTTGTCTTTAGATTGATTCCAGATGGAATGACGAGCGGTGAACTGGTTGATCTACTAAGTCGTTTGACGGTTCATATGGATGAGGAGTTGAGAGGGTTATCCTATTGTAGTTTACAAAGTTTAGTTGTTGATTTTCCTGACTGGCGACAAGATGTGTTGTGGGGTTTAACACAATTTGTCGCCAAGGACATTTTAGACACTTTTCCTCAACTGATGGATCATGGTTTAAAGATGATTTTGACTCTTCTGTGTGCTTGGAAGTCCGCCTTGACTAACACCCCGTTAAACAACAACCTAAGAGTTGGTAAGGAATATAGCGACTTGAAAACATCCACTCCAGATCCAAACTTGACCAAGAAGACAGACCTTCGTAAATCTGAGCCTCTCTCCTCGGTCCTGCATTATGTAGAGGCTTTGGCGTTGGTGGTTTTATGCAATTACAGATTGACAACTCGTCGATTATCTGTTCTGATCCTCAAAGAAGTCAAAAGCCTTTTGAAGATTCTCAATTGTTCAGATAACATTCCTGTAATTGATGTGTTGGATCAGAACTGTGCTGTGGTATTGGAAAAGTGTCTGCCATTGGTTCCTGTCGCTGAAAAAGCTGCTATTCAAGCTGTTACCAACGTAGACTTTCAGTGGTAGGTAGAACTGTAAAGGAAACTTCAAAAATGAACACAAATGTTATCACAGGTTAGCGGATCGTAATTCATCAACTTGGACGATGGGATTAATAGAAGAAGGGTCCAACAAGAATCAGGGAGTGTACAGTTTCAACGTAGTGGATCCATGGAGTATATGCTTGTTTGGTTTTCTGGAAAAAGATACAATTTTGAGTTTATGCCCAATGATCATCATACATTCATGGCCGATAGTTTTTACCAGGTTGAACGCCCTGTACTCTGTTGTAGACCCCACGTGAGTACCGAAAACCTCTAGAATAATACCCAATCTGGATTCTGTTCTTATTTTAGTCCCCTAAATGATAACAGAGCTTCGTTATTACGAAGTGCAACTGCAGTTAAAAAGCCACCTACTGAACGAGACGCATACATGCACCTATGGAAGAATTACATTACATTCGCCTTTAAAGTTGTACCTCTCATTTCAAATCCTATAATTAGGTGTGCTAGTCCTGACTTAAGTTTAAGGTAAACACATATCTTGTCATCTATGGTTCTGCTTCTTCTAAAAGTCCAAATATCTGTTATAGTTCTTCTCCGGATAGTCTAAGTCAAGAAAAGAACGATCCTAAATTTTCAGCGAATATTTCTCCAAGCGCCCTATATAAACTTGTTGTCCCTCACTTGAGATGTGAGGTTACAGACATAAGAGACGCAGCAGTATATGCTGCAGGAAATATAAACGGAGCTTCTTTGAGGTAAAACATTTTTTCAAATGCATTTTTGAAGTTTTAACTTAATTTGCTTTGATAGGGACTTACTGGAGGAAATGACGGTGTATGTGAGAGAAGCAATTGATAAAAAGCAAGAAAACGTTAGGAGAAGACGTAGAAGGGATGCTCTGAGATTACAAATCATGAGACTGTTAGAATATATTGCTGAAAATGATACTTTTGGCATCAGGTATTTTTGTTATTACTTTTTTTGTGAAAAAGTGAACAATAATAAATCGGAATTTTGGAAATATATATATTTGTGAAAGTTGGGTTAATAACTGACTGACTTTGAATAGTTCACTTGCCAGAAACACTAATTTCTCGTCTTTTTGGAGACCTCATGAAGTCATCAGGATTACCCCAATTGACAACCTCTGATTTCCTTCTATGGAGTGATCTCAAGAATGTGTTGTATGCTAATTAACCAGATATACATATATTAGCAATAAAAAATTATATTCGAGAGGTATTGTTTGAAACATGTATAGAAGGTATAGAAAACGTTATCATAAAAGTTCATGTGGTACGACATTCTAGGCTGATATTTGGATGAAACTACATTTCACACCTAATTTCCCTCTTTCAGTAAAACACTAATATAAAAATTAATGCATATATTTTATTTTGTTAAAAAATATTGGACATTCAAATTGGTCAGTTATTTTTTCTCCACGCTGTACATCTATAGGGTTTTGTACATTTGAACTACTTTAATTAAATTTACGTTCAAACTAAATTTTGGTAGATATTTTAGTTCGTATTATTAAATGCACGTTTAGATGTTGCTGGAGGAATTATTAAACGAGGGGAAATATTTTGATTCGAATAGGTTCTGAAGTTGATGAAACGTAGAGGTCGAGGACCTAAAAGATTCCTTTGGTTTTCATTTAAGGTAACTTGACTGCTGAGTATTATAAACGTGACATACTCGAATCCCTTCGATTACCGTACCTTAGAACATTTAAAATTCCTTGTCGCCAGTCGGTGTCCATCACCTTCAGATCTTCAGACTTTTTATCAACACGTGTAGGATTTACCTCCAATCCTCCTTGAAACAGTCGAAGCACTAAGACGTGATGCTAAAGTAGGCTGAGATGAAATACTCCAAGGTCAAAGTTATTATCTCATTTGAGTTCAGTAGAGGCGAACCAAAATATTATTAATCATTACTGGTTTATCCAGTGGTTGAATTGTCTGAAAGTTTGTCCATTAATTTTTTCACGTCAGTCATATATTGTTCATGTATAATTTCTAAATTATATTTTTTAGTTCTTGTGCTATTGATAAAGATTCTCAGGGATTGCATCCACTCTTAGTTGAATTTGTTGACGGTGTACGCTACTATTTAGACAACGAACCCGATAAGAATTCTAGTAGCGTCAGAGATCTCACCTATCACTTTTGCTACTTTTTGAGGAAAATGATCAAAAATTTCAGCTGTAAGTTTTCTATTTACGATCAACAGTGAATAACAATAGAGTTTTTCAGTGGATATTCGAAGAAGTCTTCTGAAGCGCGACTTAAGGAAGAACCTCTTTGTCTTGTTCACTCACTGGGTAGGAAAATACACTCTACCGAATATAAAAATATCACAACCCGAAGGGGACATGTCTAATAAGAAACATGCCGAATTACAGTTTGCTTCTCTTCAAGCTATGAGCTCTCTGTTATGTTGTGGACCCAATTTTGATGACTTAACTGAAGAGAGTCCTTATTATTTATGGCTAGATGGATTGCTGAATAGTGCCGATGAAAAAGTAAGGCTCAGTTAACATTACTTTTGTCATTTTGTTATTATTTTGGTTTAGGTTTACAAATTAGCACAAGAAACTGTAATTTTGTTGTTGGAGTCCAATCCAGATGTTCCTCAATTGTTGGATTGGTTAGTGGATAAATGTTATACAGGAACATCAAAAGTGGCAGATTGTTGTTTCCTCGCATTAGCCACTATTTTTAGTGCTAGGTAATAAAATGCTTTTCTGGTTGGTTGAATAGAACATGTTCTGTTATCTTATTCTTACAGAGAATATCCATGTGATCATTATATTGCAATTATAAACGTCACTTTGATGAATACAGGTTGCCCTAGACAAAATGTTAGGGATACAGCTTTGCAGTTGTTGCAATTACTAGATAAAAGGTTCTTTGGAAGTGTCCCCTTGCCAGAGAATGACTTGGGTGGGTAAATACATTATTACTGACATAAATACTCACGAGTATACTTTTAGCTGAAGGGGATAGAGGTAGAGGAACTCTTGACGCGATTTTAGCTACATCTTATTGTCGATCTCAGATCCATTTATCAAGACAGTTGGCGTTATTGCATCCAGAGCTGACCATGCCAATGTTTTCTGGTAACATTCACTTCTTAAATGTATTGAAGAAATATATCTGTCTTTTTTCCTTTAAGAAATAACATACAGATTCCAAACGGCTCGTCCTGAAGTTAGGCAGTTACTGTTGCAATATCTCCTGCCCTGGCTTCACAATATGGAGCTAGTAGATCCAAACATACCTCCCACTAACGCACACATGTATCAATTCTATTCAAATGAAATGGGAGCTGAAAGAAAAGAAGGATGGGGTTCAGCTGAAGCAACCGAAATGGTTCTGAATAACATATTTTATATTACAGCAAAGGTTGGTTCGAATTTGCTCTTACCATCACCAGTTATATTTACATAAATTCTCTTTTAAGTTTGGTGATAGCCATCCTAAGGAAGTTGAAGAAGTATGGGGTATGTTATGTACTTCTTGGCCCAACAACATGAAGGTTATCATAAGATATCTCATTATCATATCAGGCATGGCGCCTTGTGAACTGTTAACTTATGTAAGAACATGGAATTAAAATTTTATAGGGGTAGAACGAAAAGTTTCTGAAATGTTTATTAACATGTTGAGTTTTACATGTGTTCTATATTTTAAACATTTGAAAAACATAAAGGCTTTTTAGTTCAAAAAGATTATAACCCGTGGCCATCCACATTATTCTCTTGAGCTGTTTCTCAGTGATATTTTTGACTTGAACTTGAACTTAATTTTTATAAAATGAATTCGGAAACTCTTCAATGTACCGTCAATATTTAGGGCAGATAAATAATAATTATTTTTTAGGCTAAACGTGTTGTACTGTATTTAGCTCGTGTTCAGCCCGTAAGGCTGTTGGATGAAATGATGCTTGAACTACAGACTGTGGAGACTTTAAACTGTCTTATAGAAAGGACCGAAACCCCTCCTTTCTATAGGTTAACAGTTATGCGAAAGGTTTCGAGTCATTCTGACGGTACTAACGGCGTTGCTGGACAAAGTGACAGTAGTAGTAGAAACGATTTAAGTAAGTGATAACGGAAACTAACTTTAGCGTATAATATGGAGTTTTTAACTTTATTATGATTGGATACAGGCATAGAGAAGGGAACCATTCACACCAAGCGTCATAGCGGTGAAGATCCATCCAAGACCATTGCCAAGTCAGAATCAGCATCAAACATCTTCCCAGATTTCAGCATGTCTCGTCCAGATAAAGCCAGAACCTCCGAGGAACTTAACAACTCTTTGGAAGAGGTAGTATTGTCTGGTACATTTGAACTACAGTAAGTAAACTTGCTCTATCACATGTTTTCAGGCTTCAGGAGGGGAGGAAGTTATACTGAGGGAGAAAGTAGACATTCCACAGCCTCATCCACTACCCATGCCCGAATTTGGAGGCTATTTTGCTCCATTAACAGAATATTTACCTGATAGTTCACAACCAATATCAGGATTTCACAGGTACAGCACTGTTTACTAATTTTTCTTCAGTGTTATGAAAATATTTGTCCTTTATTACAGATGTAATGTTGGTGTAATGTTACTGTGTGACATAGTTGTTGATGGAATTGAACTTGACTGGGCTATTCACGTGCCCCTGATGCTACACATCCTCTTTCTTGGTTTAGATCATACCAGAACTATAGTCTATCAGCACTGCAAACAGTTGCTGCTTAATCTCTTAACAGTTTTAGCTCAGCACAATGATCATTTGACCGTAGCGCATATTTTACTAAACAGCCAGTCCATACAGCTGGATTTAGGGCTGTCTACGCCTTCTTTGTCTGTCGTTAGTCATGTTTTTACAGGTAAAAAAAAATGTTGAGTATTTTGGCTTTTCTAGATTGATTTTTTTAGAATCTGACACAAGATTTGATGAATTTCTTTACAGTCAAATTAGTCTTGGAGTAATAACTGATGTAATTAGTAAAGTTAGTTTACAAAGTATTTCTTCTAAGAATGAAGAATCAGGTAAATTATTTTAACATGATATTCGTGAAGAATTTTTTAAATTTCTTCTAGTCCTAGGTGATGAAAAAGATAGTTCAATACCTCCAGTGATAGTCCTTCCTGAAAATTCCGAACCTCCTGTTCCAGTAAAAATGGAGTTAACCACATCCATAGTCATAAAGTCCTTGGTAGATTTTCTGGCAACTAGGCAGTCGCCTTTGTGGAATTATGAAGATATTACTGCCAAACTATTTACCGTCAAGAGTGCAGAACAAATTGACATTTTCCTCCAGCACATTCAGAAGGTTTTTAGAGATTCATTACCGAACGCGCATATCAATGAAAGATGGGCTCAAACAGCTCTTCAGTTGGGTGAGAGAGAACTTTAAGTCTATTAAAAATGGGGCATTTTCACTGATTTTATTCTATCTCCAGGTTTAAGTTGTTCATCCAGACATTACGCTGGTAGATCTTTGCAAATATTCAGAGCACTTAGAGTACCAATAACGTCAAGAATGTTATCGGATATTCTAAGCAGGCTTGTCGAGACTGTAGCCGAGCAAGGAGAGGACATGCAAGGTTGTTATAGTGAAACTGGATTTCTTCTTTGATTAGCATTGTTTGTTCTCTAGGATATGTTACTGAACTTCTACTAACTTTAGAAGCAGCAGTGGAATCATTGGAATCAGATTTCCGCCCCTTAGATCTGACTAAAGAAATCTTCAAGTCCACTCCTAATCTCAATAACAGAGATGTTGTTTCTTATAAGAAAAATCCTGATGGTAGCACAAATGTGACTCCTCTTTTCAACCATTCTGTCTCTGGTAGTGACGTTATTTAAATTTAATACTATGGCGTAATAATTCTGGTTGATCTTTTTCAGTTGGTCATGCTAGAAGCACTAGTTACTCGGTTTCCTACGGTTTGAAGAAAAACGCGCCGACTGGAAGTGAAATGGAAAGAAGAAACAGAAACAGCGCCAACGACATTGAACAGAACAGAGCTAAATTTTCCTCGAATCTTTCTAGATCTAGATCAGCGCAAAGCTTAAAGATGTTGGGCGATTCTGCAACTCAGGATGACAAACTGACAATTCTAGCTCAGCTGTTCTGGTTGGCAGTTTCGTTGTTAGAATCAGACTATGAGCATGAGTTTTCTTTGGCCGTGAGGTTACTGACAAGAGTTATGCATAGATTGCCTCTAGATCGACCGGATGCCAGAGATAAAGTGGAGAAGCTTCAACAGCAGTTGCGATGGACCAGTTTTCCAGGCGTACATGCTTTATTACTTAAAGTGGGTGTTAGGCTTGATCTAAGTGAAATATCCGCAATGAAAATTTTATTTTAGGGCTGCACACATCCAAATATTTATGAACCGGCTGTTGAGTTGCTTTCGCAGTTTACACCATTACTTAATTTTGTTGTGATTGATCCTTCTCAAAGTATCGCTTTTCCAATGAATGTTATAGCACTTCTTCCTTATATGCTACTAAATTACGAAGACGCAAATGAGTTGTGTATAAGGGCTGCAGAAAACATAGCTCAGGTAACAAATATTGATGTTTTAGATCATCATATATGTTTAATGACAGACTTTTTTTTATTAAATTTTCTACTTTTTCTGAGGAAGCTACAGTGTTAGCGAATCGCGTCAAACATTAATACAATAAAGGGAAAATTTCATCATTAAACACATTGATGTTGGTTTAACAGGAAATAAAACTTTTTTTCTAGGAAGAAAAGTTTTTTTTCGTGTTACTATGTTACACGTGTTACTATTCGTTCGTGTTACTATCAGTTACTGCAGGTAACAGTCAGCAATGACCGTTTGACCAGATTGCAGCAAATCTTAATGCACAACGCCCAGCTGATCCCACCACATTGACAGCACCCGTTTGGCGTTGGATATTTGGTTTTGCGATACTGCTTGATGTCTGAACCAGGATTAGCCCCCGATTTTCGCTTCTTTAGATTATCGTAGAGGATCCACCAGTTCTTTTTCTTGAATCTGGAGAGCAATGACATTACATTAAAGTGTCTCCTCTTATTCTGAGATACGATGACGACGACTTTCCTTTTGGATTTTCCCTTGCTTGTATAAAAGTTTAGAACTGGCTTGCAGGCTTCCAGTATGAGCTCTAGGTACAAGGATTTTTTTCCGACAGTTCTTCCAATTCTTCAATTTCCAGTAGAAAAATTGAGCTTCCCCGATGTCCTGAGCATCCGCAGCATATTTTTTTCAGTTGAAAGGCGACAAGAAGGCAGTAGCTCAAATATTGCCACATCGCGTCTACAACTGACTTTTTAGGTTTTATTCATAGTAGACTCGTATATTAGACTTCGTTTTATAACTGCAAGATGGCGCTTTAAAATAACTCTACGGCGGGAAAACATTCCGATTCGAATAGGTCCTGCTGCCGATGAAACGTGGGGGTCGGGACAGAAGTTGAAAACCTATTATTTCAAAAGAGTTTTTCTGCTTGTGACCCTTCCTGCAGTATTGCCGTCACAGGGGTCTCAATATCAAGAAGGATCTTCCAATGAGTCTCTTAATCAAATATCCTTGAAATCAAGTCAGGTAAATGGTACTCTATTATAATGGTGACGTTTCCTCAAAGGTTCCTACTGGTAGCATCACGTCTCATCACCAGCGATAATGCTTTCGAGATAATTCTAGAGTAAAAGTTCTATTTCATTTCAGCTAGCCCTTGTAGTTTTTATTTTTTCATTTTTAATGTTGTTTTCTAGGTGAGCATTGAAAAAAGCAAAAAGTTGGAACATCTGGGCACTGTAATGACTCTTTATAGTCGTAAAACCTTCAGTAAAGAAAGTTTTCAATGGACAAAATGTGTGATCAAATATCTGCATGATACTTATTCGCATTTAGGGTTGAACATGTTATCCTTCTTGGTGGAAATTTTAGAAAAAGGGCCTAACAATCTTCAGCTACCCATTTTAAACATCATACATTGTATTTTGCATTATGTGGATCTGGCAACTCCGTCAGCACAACCCATTAATGCAGACCTGTTAAGAATCATCATCAAGTACATTGAAGGCCCACACTGGAAAGAAGCCTTGAAGATTCTAAAACTGGTGGTGAGTCGATCTAGTACTTTGGTAGCGCCACCTACGTCGTTAACAACTCACTGGGAAAGCAACCTCACATCAATTCCGCATCCCTCCTTTTCTGATGACATATTTTCCAGAAAAGAACTGCCAGGTAGGACCACATGTTCTCTGGATAGATACATTCTGATCCTGGGATATTATTGTAGGGAGAACGATGGAGTTTACGTTTGATATGTCTCAAACTCCCGTCATAGGACGAAGATTCTTCAATAAGGCTGATGACGGTGACAAAGTAAAGACATCGTCAACGCCAAGACGATCTTGTTCGATTAGTCCGGCTGATGTGATGACTCAAAGCGGTTGGAAACGCCCTTGGATGTGTCAAGTATTTATTTTTTATTAGGGTGATCCATAGGTTCATTGATGATTTTCTATCCTAAGTTTTACAACAACTAAAATATATCAATACACCAAATATTGATCTATTTCCAATATACCATTAATATACCAACATATACTTATAATAACCTATTTTCACCTTAATCCAGTTATTAAAGCGCTATCGGATAGTGCAAGGTCTGGAATGTATATTGGATGTAATAAAATTTCAATTCGATTTAGTTTTTCTAACTGTATCTTCGTTTCCTGTGTCGGATGTGGTTTGGCGTTGTCCTGTAGAAGCGAAGCCATGTATTTTGGATTCCGTTCTAAGTAATAAATGTACCCATAAGTAATGAACTTTTGGATCTCCTTAATTCATTTTCTTTCTGCAAGACTCTCTTGTTTATGCCGTGTTTTATAGGGACGTGTTCGAGAGTGTTTGGTGAATCTTTTGACCACTTGTGGACAACGAGTAGGCTTGCCCAAGAGCCCATCTGTAAGTTCCTATATTTCTTCGCCCGTTATCAGTATCCTTATAGGAATTTGTTTTTCAGGTTATATTCAGTCAAACATCAGACCTGATCGAACGACAATCCAGCATGGCTTCAAGTACAGAAGAGGTATCAGCAGGAAACAATGACATGAGCGGCGGTTCTCGTCGTGAAGATGCTGCCGCCGAATTTGGAGTTTTCAAAGACTTCGACTTCTTGGAGTATGAGAGCGAAAGCATTGAGGTTCCAACTGAAGACGTAGTAATGCCGTTGATGGTAACTGTTATGTTTCTAGGGGGAAAGTACCGATAACTTTAATTGGGGCGTGCGAAGAAGACCATTCAGCCAAGGTGAGGAGGATCAACCAGGTGTTAAGCTGGAGGATAGTCTAAGTGAGAAAACTCCAGTGTTAACAGTGAGAAAGGTACATGTGTGTCCCTTTAATCATAATGTGAGTGAAAGTCCTAAGTATATGTCTTTTTATGTTTTATTAGATGTAAAAATTAATTTGGTGCATGCATCAAATTAGAGATTTTGAAAATTCTATGTCGCGAAGCTATACCGATGAGTGAGAATTGTAATAAAAACTAAGCACAACTTGGTCACTGTGCTCTTCTGATGCATCTAATTCACCAGATCTATCATCCCGCGTTCGTCTACTACATTCGTTATTTACACAAAAGATGACACCCAATTAATTTGTATATATTGCGACAATCAAAAAGTGTCCAAAATGTTTCATTGCTGCTTGATTTAATTATCTTGAAGAATATTTTGCCAGATTAATACAATATGTTGATGTTTGGAACGCGTTAAAGTTGAGAAGGGTTCTGGAAGACCGTTTACTTCAACATACGAGGTGTATAAATAAAGTAATGAAACTGATTTGAATGACAATTCAATTACAATTCTTCATTGTTTCCTTCAAAGGAGTTTGCCTTGAGAATCCAACAGCAACAACATCAGAACACAACATCCGAATCGCGAAAATAATTACGCGGACCACCAAGTGCCCACTAGGGAGTTCAAACTCGTATTGAAGACCCATCAGGCACATTCTCATTACTATATTTACAAACCTCGTATACGACATACTAATAGTACTTTTATATCTAATGAGTTGTCAGTCAAACACACATATAAGTTGAAAGCACAGAAATGAATTGGTGTGGGGAAATGTTGTAATATGTTAAACGCTTAAATAATGGTACCAGAAGTTTCTAGATGTAGATTTCTTCTACAATTTTTATTGCAAGGTTGGTGGACTGAGAGGGAGAAATTCTGCTTTAGCGGGCTTATTTGCCAGATCCTGATCTATTCGATTGTTACCTTTTTCGGGTATCTGGGTAATGAGTAGGACACTTTTTGATATGAGTAATATATTGCTTAATGTGCATTGTTTTTAAATCGTTCATATATGCGTAAAGAACAATTTTATTTCAGCGTCTCCTAACTGAAGAATCATCTGACGATGATATAGAATCTGAATCACCTCTGGATGAAATAGCTAATGCTCCAGATTTTGATAACAGCAATGCAGAAAGCAGTACAGTATTTCCACCGTCATCTCTGGCACTCAGAGAACAACAAGCTAACTCTAGCGCCAGATCTGATACAAGGTATGTTTCAGTGTGGAGCTTTCTTGGATACCAACCTTCTTGGATGTCGCCCTAGGCCTTCAAGGCCTGTAGAGCTTTTAAATAATAACCTTCTTGGATGTGTGATTTTAGTGGGTCCAGTGCTGGTGATCTCGGTGAAGTCACACCGTGTAATGCATCACCGAATCTTCCTGGCATTGTCAACATTCGAATAACAAAAAGTGATGTGTTGGATAATTGGAATACTTTTATTCAGGCTAGCAGTGTTCAAACTCCAGCCAGCTCTTTACAGTTTTTCCATCAATTACAACAATTAATAGCGGTAAGTTGAGGTTTATATATTTTGCAATGAACACTTTTTATAAATTCTTCATGGCTCATAACAATAAGTCTTTAATGTTTTTTTTTTGCAAAAATTAAGAAGCTGTAGTGCAGCTTGCCCTGTCCTGTGCTTTTTTTTCCTGTGATACTACAGTCCGCCAGCAAGCCTTGACCTCCTTCAACTTTCGTCTCTACGCCGGATCGACCTTCAATAGCCTCTTGCTAGTGTTTAATGTGCGGTAGTCCTTCAGCATCTCTTATATCATTCTACCACCATGTCTTTGGTCCACCTCTCTTCCTGTTTTGTGCTTGTCTTTCTAGCATTATCTCCACGTGATCTCTGCTGGTTCCATTTAAAAGCTTTTCAAAATACATCTTCCATCGCTCTAATATACTATCTATGTTTGTTAATACCCCGGTAAAATTGCGAATCTTTTAAATCCGTTAGTTTCTCGCTCAAATTGTATATCAGTAAAACGAAATAACTTAACAGTCTTCTCCTACAGGATATTTGCCAATCTGCAATTGAAATTACAAAAGAATCCTGCATCAATATGATGTCATCAACAACAGCCAGTCAAGCCACCATCAAACTTCTGATCACGAGACTTAATTCTGTAATAGATATGATAAACTACAGGTAAGTGGAATTTTGTTTCATCCCTGTTGGTTTAGAATGTTTTTATGTAGAATTCTACCCCTCAATCTTATTTGGTTCAACACAATGGCAATAAGCAACTCCAAATTCTTAGAGACGTTAAAGTATGGCATGTTGGAAGTGCAAGAACACTTGGAAACGTTCTGTGATAAAAGAGATCAAGCTATTATGGTAAATTGTCTCCTTTGTGTGATGCTTGTTGTTGGATGTTAATTTTTTTCAGTATTGTGATGCTGTAAAGACTACATTGAAGCTGGAAATCCTCAGCGGACAACAGCCTGATTTTCAACATGAACAATATTTAGTGGACTTGGGAAAAGCTCTCTATAAATTATATTTTCAATTAATCCTGCTTGTGGAATCTGGAAATAAAATGGTTTCTTCTCTACATAATAGTTTAAAGAATGGCAACGTAATCTATCACCAGGATTTAATTCTAAACATGCTGACATACTATTTTTTAGTTTAAAGATGTTAGTGTTGACATACAAAGCGTCAAAACTGCCATAACCAGAGCTCTGGAAGATATGGAAGCAGACGGTGGGGTATCGTCAGCTGTTACTGGTTTAGTTACATCAGATAACTTAATAGAAAATTTGTGTATGTTGATTGAGAACGAGAAATGGACGTCGGTCATTCTGTTTTATAAATGCAACAAAGAAATCTTCTTAAGGGAAAATGAAGATGTTTGTGATAGAAACAATGACGTTGTATCGATTCTAAATGTTTTTTGTAGGAAATTAGTTACAGATAAGCCAGGTGAGGATTTTTCTAGGTTCTTTGTATCATGACGGGTAATATTAATCATTTTTCAGAATGTTATGTGATAAGTAATCAAGAATTGGAGCTACCTGGAGTTTACTCCAGGGTTTATCAAGTTTCAGCAGCAGTGTCCGATCTCTCTGACAGTTTAGAAAAAGACAACGGTCAAAATAACAGATCACTAGGCGAGCCAAGTAGCAAATAAGGTTTAGAGAACACAATTAGAAGTGTAGAACAGAATTTGAAACCTAAGTTATTGTGTTTACTGAATTATTTGTGTTTTTTCGCAGGAAATCACAAATGAAGTTCATTTAACACTTGACTGAAGAAAAACTAAACAATTTTATTTGAATTATGCCAAATAGGAATTTCAAAATTCTATTAATAGTATACGCGTAATTTAAGGAGATGTAATCAAAGAAGTAGAAGTATTAGGCAATGTTTAATGTATCACTAATAAAAGACACACAAGAATAATTGCACGAGCATCAGTGATAAAGAAATTTGCAACAAAAAAGCTTTTTGGTGTTATGTATTTCCTCTGCAAGTTCCAGAAGACGCTTATTTTTTACTTAGTAAGGTTTTTAACTGTACCATGACAATTTTCTTCCATATACTTATTATATATTTTCTTTATATAATTTTTATTTATAATTACGAAAACAAACATTGAATTAAATAGTTGCAAAATTACGGCCTTTGATTTTAATACAAAGATTAGGTCCTCCAACTGAATTCTGTCAACTTTAAGACGCGGCGTAATATTGAACCTCTCTCCTTTTCTTTGTATTCTTCTTTCCAGAAGAGTCGTGACCTATGACTACTTCGCGCCAGATCACGATGCGTCAGATTACTCAAAAACCTGGTCAACATACGAAATATCTAAGGTCAAATTTTGGACGATTGCAGTTTGTTTTCATGCACCTGAACTAAACAAGAAAGAAGAAACACTCTTCAGTATTGGCTCAAAATCAGTCCAAAACTGACAAAACATGTTTGAAGTGGTATTGTGGTTCCCAATTAATTGTTAAAAATTCGTCCAAATATGAAAAGCTGACCTCAAGGTAAGTGTATAAAGTGTATTTATTGTCATTAGGGTAACTGCATTATAAAGTGCCCGTCATTTAGGTAAAGTAAAATTTGCTCTGTACAAAACATTTTTTTTTTGTCAGGTGGAAAAAGCTTTTATCGCCAAAGTGTGGGCCTCTCCCATTAGGGCATACCCACTAAAAAACCACCTCAATGTTGTTCTTCATGAATATTCAAGTTTAACATCTGGTTGGTTATAACATCCTCCCGGACAGGATGATATAGCCAACAAGATATAAATCTTCTCCCAAGAAAAGGTATTGCTGCTTTCCTATTTTCATCAAAAAGGTCTTCTCATATATTATCAACTCTTCTTTCTTGATTTTCTGCAAAGCTGCTTTTGGCTAATAGTATATTTTGCTTCCATTCAATTCATATGGTTTCTTAAGTATATCTGAAAGGGCCATGTGTTAGCACCCAGTTTATCTACCACTTATTTCTAGATATCTATCTAAAATTCAAAAAAACCATATAAAAACACTAATTAGATTAAAATTCATTCTCGGCTGCGTTTTTCTAAGAATATTCTCAAACTACATCCAGTGGTGTTCGTATCGTACCGACATTGTTTCTCTTTATGATAATTCAAAAGTTATATAAATATTAAAATTAAATAAATCGAAATCATAACAAAATATATTTAATTCGAAAATCAGAGGCAACGGAGGACGTTAGGTCCCTGAGAGCTACGACCTTAGATACTTTAGTAACCAAAGCCTGTATAATCTAGATCAAGGGTAGGTATCATTATCACCCCTGATAATGATGGCGTCAAATGCACTTTTTTCAAGACACAAAGTTCGAAAAATCTGAATCAAAGGCGGACGTTAGCCGCCCTGATAGTAATGTCCTTACACAATATAATTTTGAAAATAAATAAATAAATAAATATCAAAAATATAATAATAAATATCAAAATTAATAAAAATAATGATAATAAATATCAAAATTAAATAAATCCAAATCAAGACATGGTACATTCAGTTCGAAAATCTGAGTCACCTCTGAGAGTTATGACCTCGGATGCTTTAGCACCCAAAGCCTGTAGAATCTGGGTCAAGGGTGGACGTTAGCCACCCCTGATAATGAGGGCCTCGGATACAATTTTTTCCCACCCAAAGTTTTAAAAATGTGAGTCATGGCGGACGTTAGCCGCCTCTAATTGTAATGCTCTTACAAAATTAATATAAATATCAAAATAAGAAAATATCAAAAATATAATAATAAATATCAATATTAATAAAAAAATAATAACATCGAAATCAAGACAAAGTATATTCAGTTCGAAACTCTGACTGAAATGTGGAAGTTAGCCATCCTTGAGGCCTTAGATGCTTTAGCACCCAAAGCCTGTAGAATCTAGGTCAAGGGTGGACGTTAGCCACCCTTGATAATGATGGCCTCAAATGCATTTTTTCACTACCCAAAGATCGAAAAATCTGAGGCGGACGTTAGCCGCCATTGCATCGAAGACTTGCCGATTCCTCGTTCTCTGATGGTCTCTTCAATACTTACCTGCAACAAAAGAAAATAGTACAGTTTGGCTTTATTGAATAATTAAAATAAACTAATTAAAAAAATTCTTAATGAATAATGCAAAAAAAATGTGGCCTTAAGAAACAGGGCTAACAATTAATTGATTATTTCAGATAAAAAATGTTATTATCTTAAAAAATAGAAACCTTTATACAAGCTGTCCAAAATGCAGAGATGGAACGTTGATGCTAACATGAATAATGAAAGATGTCCAAAATGGAAGCCAATTAACTGTATGTGTGCCTTGGAGATTAGCAGATGTAATTTCGAAATATATCTTACTAAATTTTAATACCACCCCTGTTTCTTTGAAATAATTTAGAAGTTGCAAAAAAATAGAAAACTGTTTGAAATATACTATTACCACATAACAAAAATTACACTAATAGAGATAGTTCACCTACCTTATATCAACTTCAATGAAGCCTGTAAAGGTGCACTGCTATTGGACACCACACTTGTACACTGCTAACACTAGTAAAACGAAGTAAAATGTATACGACATTTACTCGCCGAAACACAAAATAAAACTAAATCATATGACCCATAGGAAAGCAAAAGTGTTGTAAATTTTTTTTGTTACATTTTTTTTTCAGTTTTGTTTATATATATATTTAAACTATTAGTCCGGGACTTAATCCAATCTTTCATTGCGTTCCGTTTTTTGGAACGTGCCAACGTTTCGGTAAGATCACAAGGCCATTCTCAATGCATCTCTGAAGATCGATAGTCTCTCTGGCCAAGTATGGCATTCTCAGACGCTTGCGAAACCTCTTCGGGTGTTTCACAACACAATGAACGATCGGATATACCCCCGGACTAATAGTTAAAATTATTATTCAGTTTTTATATATTTTTAAACTATTAGTCCGGGAGTGGATCCGATCTTTCATTCGGTCCCGTTTTTTGGAACGTGCAAACGTTTCGCCAAGGTCACAATGATATCCTCAATGCTTGTCTGAAGATAGATAATCTATCTAACCTAGAAGTGTGGCATTCTCAGATGCTGGCGAAACGGCTGCAGGTTTCCAAAAAGCGAATCACAATGAACGATCCAACATACTCCCCGACTAATAGTTAAACTTATTATTAGTCCGGGGGTATATCTGATTGTTCATTGTGTTCCGATTTTTGGGAACCTGTAGACGTTTCACCAACGTCTGTGAATGCTACAGTTAGCCAGATAGACTATCTACCTTCAGAATATGAATTAAGAATGCCCTTGTGAAGTTGTCGAAACGTTTGCACCTTCCCAAAAACGGAACCCAATAAACGATTGGATTGATTCCCGGACTAATAGTTTAAATATAAATAAAAGCGAAAAAAAAATTACGATAAAAATCTACAACATACTTAAAGAACTTTTTCGGCAGACTTTGTTTTTAAAAACTTTATTTCGAAAATGGTTTACAAAATAGGTTTTTTAAACTCAACAGCTTAACTAAGAATTAACAATATTAAATTTGGAGGTAATATTTATACTTAAAAATACGTTTAGGTTGCGTTTCTCACGGGACCATCTGGTGGCGTGATGACTCCCAAGGTGATGCTGACATCGTGGTTCTCATGCGAACGAAATATGTAACTCTACTCTTGAGGTGATGCTGACATCGAGGTTCTCATGTGAGCGGAGTACGTAACTCCTCCCTCCTTAAGATTCGAAAACAACGGTACGTTTTTCCGAATCCACTTTACTCTGGGGGTGGCTTTTCTTGGACCTTCTTCTGACAGCTTGCCAATAGGAATACAACTTTTCCCTTTGCATCATCACTACAAGTATGGTTAGGACAATGCAAATACCTAAAACAATATAATTTGTGGTTTGTCGATGATTAGTGTTATCGAGGTTTATCGGCTTCAATTGATTTGCCATATTCTTCAGATGGTATATTTCGTCAATATTGATTTTGGTAATGTTCGAGGTAATCGAAGTTTTCGTTCCATCTAACTTTGACCATTTTATTTCGGGTAGGATAATTGGTTTTCCTCTCTGAATCTTTAAGTCATTTAGAAATTTCTTTTCCTTAATTTGAACTTCGCAATCTTCTGGGATTTTAATTAGTGAAGATTTCGATATTTCGAAATATTGATCGGTGTTGCATTTGGCAATCATTGTTTCTGGTTTGGTGGGTAAGATTAAAACTAGTTCTCTGGTAATCTGCTCTGTCACTGGTTCCTCAATATTAATTTCGATTGTCGGACAATTTCCAGTTTGATGTCCTGCTATTAGACTGTTCACACATTGGTCATCGGGTAGGAATTCTTCCATGCAGAAATGTATTTTCTCGATAATTGGACATGAATTAGCAATAAATTGTCTTCTCATAGGGGTTTGTGCCAAATAAGGGTATTTTGGTATAAAGATGGTTCGATTTTGGATAATTGGGTAGATGTGATAGAAGGTAAGGGTTTCAGGCCTCAGTATCGGTACATGTATGGCAAATATTACTTTGCTTTCTAAAAATTCTACTTGAATTCCAAAAAATTGATAGTATGACAATAAATTTTTGAATGTTGGAATTTCCGAATTGTTATAGATATTCTTTAAATAGTTTAACATATTTTTTAATTCTAAACTTGACAGTATGCTGCTATGTAGAGCGTTTACTTTGGCAAACATAATAGCGTCTTCCAAATTATCAAGAAACATTATTAGATTTTGACAATCTAAATTTAATTGCGTTGTAATTCCTTGGAAACTTAGATAATCTTGTATGTTATTGATAGTTTGTTGAACTGGTGAGAGTAATGTATATAAACTTGATTGCAGTGACTCTTGATTTTTACTTAGAGTTGCCACAGTTTCGTTGTAATTATCGATTAGATTTTTTGATAATGAAATCTGTAATTTTAATTCGTCAACTATGGTTTTCTGATTGGACTCTAAAATTGCTATTGCTTCATCATATCGTTTACCGTCATCTGAATCTAGGGTTCCGAATAACCATTTATTAATCTTTCCAATTCCATCAATAAAACCTCGTTTATTTCTAATGTGAGGGTGTAAATTTTCGATTTTATTTGTTGCAATTTCTATTAAGTATTCGGTTCTGAGGAGTAGGTTTTGCGCTAGTGCATGATAAGAGATATTATTCGATGCATTTACTGGTAATAAACTTTCCTTGAGTTTAAGAAAATAAGCCTTAATATTACTTAGTTTATCGATTAAATGTCTTAAATCTACGTAATGAATAAATGTATGTCTATTATAAATAAGTCTGGAATTTCCCAGTTGGATAGGTAATATGGGGTTCTCCAGCGTGGTGATTTGAATGTCAGACCCGTTTGTCAGGTGGATCTGCAGGACCAGGTATAACAGGATCGTCGCTGTTTCCTGCTTCATCCTGAAAAGATTTTCCTCCATTAGGTTTAGGTTTTCTGAGGGTACTTTTATGATATGAAGTTTTGTCTGTTATTATTTTGGTATCAGTTTCATCAATTATTGGTACCTTTTTAAATTTTGGTTTGTCTTTGCTTCTATATTTCGTTTTCACGTAGGCGATCTTTTGATCTTGAAAGTCAGGAGGTTCTTGTCTAGTTTCGTTTATTTTCAATATTACATTTTGTTTGGTTTCTTCATTTATTCTCTTTACTTTCTCATATAGCTTGTTCGATGTTTCTTTATGTGATTGTACATAGCTAGATATGATAGCGTTGTCGTTTAGATCAAAAGGGTTTATAGTATTTACGTGTCCTGTTGTTATTTCGAAGGGCGTAAGTTTGGTCACGCTTTGTATTGAATTATTATAACCCATTACAGCTCTTCTCATCAACTGCTGTATTGTCATGTCTTTGTTTTCTTCTCGTAAACAACGAAAACTTTCAATTATGGTCGAATGAAAACGTTCAACGGGTGAGTTCGAATTACTGTTTTTCGCGGTTGTATAGTGTAGTTCAATTCTATACAATTTACAGAAATCTTCGAGGTCTTTATTTTTGAATTCTGTTCCTTGATCTGCGGTTATTTTTAATGGAAGACCGTGATGTGTTACGAATGTATACAAATTTTCTACTACTTCGGTACCTGTAATACTACGGAGTGGGTAGGCTTGTCCATATCTTGAGAATGAATCTAAAATTGTTACAAAGGCGTCGTAATTTATTCTAAAAGTATCCACGTGTATGTGCTCGAAAGGTCTTGATGCTGTAGGTGTTAAATTAAATTTAATTACGGGTGGATTTCGATCATATTTGTTTCTTTGGCATATCTCGCAATTATTAATGAAATTTTCAATATCATCTGACATCTTTGGCCAATAAAATCTTGTACTGAATGCTGCTTTCATTTCATTCATACCTCTGTGGCATGTTTTGGTGGTGTGGTGTAGAGTAAGTTTTTCCTGTTGCTCATCTCTTGTTCGTATATCTTCTAAGAACGTTGAGCATTGTAATATCTTGTAAGATGAGTTTTTAAAAAGGTTTTGCAAAGTGATTGCAAACTGACGTGCGCATTCTTGGTTATTAAAGTATATAGCGTATAATTGTTTCGGTTTTACATATTCTTTAAGGAATGTGACTATACTGAATGTTGGATCTCTACTTGAAATAGTTAAGTAAAATCTGCTGTTTTCGAACACTCGTTCTTGTCTTAGTTGAAATTTGGTTATATCTCCACTTGTGACAATTATTTGATTTTTATACATGTTTATGGCTCTTTCAGTTATTGGCATTCCGCAAATGGGATCTTCAGCTGAAGAGTGTACTGTTTCAACTCCTTCTTTATTATTCTCATGAATAGTTGGTGGTTTAATTTGAATGTCCGAAATAATATTTATTTTCGGTGGAATAACTTCATCAATTGTAACTTGATCTACGTTTGGTAATTCGCTAGGTGTTAATAGAAATTCTTTTATTATATCATCAGCGTCGCCTGCATTATTACAAACTGATTCGGTTTCTGCTGCATTGACTTCTGCTACATTCCTGGATAGAGCATCAGCTGCTTGGTTGTTTTTCCCTTTTTTATATCTAATTTCGTATTCAAATTCTGCTAATTTTAGTCGCCATCGTACTAAACGAGAATTTGGTTCTTTTAGCGACATTAACCATTGTAAAGGTTTGTGATCGGTGTATATCACAAATTTTGCGCCATATAAATAGGGTCTGTAATATTTACAACTCCACACAATAGCCAATAATTCTTTTTCTGTTGTTGAATAATTGATTTCGGCGGGGTTTAGAGTTCTGGATGCATAGCAAATTGGGTGACCATCTTGAGATAAAATTCCCGAAATTGCATAATTCGATGCATCCGTAGTCAGTTCGAAGGTTTTAGAGAAATCCGGATATGCTAAGACTGGTTCTGAAATTAATAGATTCTTACAGGTGTTAAAACATTCTACGAATTCTTGTGTGTGTTCGACTTTATTTCCTTTCTTTAAACATAGAGTCATCGGTTTAGTGATTTTGGCAAAATTCTTAATAAACCTACGGTAATAGCCTAACAAGCCTAAAAATGCTTTGATTTCCTTTTGCGTTCTTGGAATGGGATATTTTTGTATAGCAACTATTTTCTTTTTATTAGGTCGGACTCCTTCAGGTGTCACAATATGACCTAGAAATTCAACTTCCTTTCGTAGAAATTCGCACTTGTCAATTTGTATTTTTAAATTAGCTTCTCGCAATTTCTTAAAGATGAGTTTAAGGTTCTGAATATGTTCCGTTAAGCCTGTGCTCACTACTATTATGTCGTCCATAAATACCATACAAATCTTGTTCTGTAGCTCTTTTAAGACTTCGTCCATTATTCTTTGGAACGTAGATGGAGCATTTTTCAGACCGAATGGCATCCTTAAAAATTCATAATGTCCATTTTCAACTGTGAACGCCGTTTTTTCTATGGAGTCTTTTTCTACCTCAATCTGGTGAAAACCAGACGCTAGGTCCAATGTTGAAAAGTACTGGGCTCGTCCTAATTTGTCCAATATATCGGTTATATTTGGAATAGGGTAGCGGTCCGAAATTGTCTTTTCATTGATTTTTCTATAATCAACTACTACTCTCCATTTTTGTCTTTCCGAAGCGTCCATCTTCTTAGGGACGATCCATATCGGTGATGACCATGGACTGGATGATGGTCGTATTATTCCCTTTTCTAACATTTCGCTGATTTGTTTGCACACTTCATTCTTGTGAATGTATGGGTATCTGTATGTCTTTGTGTACACTGGTATATTATCTGTGGTTTTTATTTCGTGTTTAATTTTCGATGTAAATGTTAATTTGTCTCCTGGTTGGTAAAATATATCTTCAAATTCTCTGCACAATGCCGTAATTGCTTTTCCTTCTTCTTGGTTCATATGTTCGGTGCGTATTAGATGATTTAACTGTGCCTTTTTGCTTGGTATTTGTTGAGAACATTTATGATTTACTTGTTCGAAAGTCATACATTCGAATTCTTGCGGTTTAAATAATTGACAAGGAAATGGTTCAGTGAGAGTCAATGTTATATAGTTATTTGTTGGGTTATGAATTTCGATTATAGCATAACCATCGTGAGCATAAGAGAGAATGGATGGAAAGTTCAATTCATCTATTTTTTCGCTGTTGGTGATGATTTCTCCTTCTCGTATATTAACTGGAATTTTCTTTAAAGTTTTTTCTTTGGGATTTATGGTAATAGAAAAATTTGTTTCGGAAGGTCTTCGGTATTTAAAAGGAATTTCGATTTGTTGTCCAATTAGTTTTTTATTTAAAAGATCTATATTCAATCCCATATTAATTAAATCTGTTAGACCGATTACTCCATCAAAATAGTCGTGAAAATCAAAAAGAATAAAATCTATCTCATAATCTAGTTTAAATTCTGAAAATGCTGGAATTTTTGCCTGAAATTGTGTGTTTTCACTACCTATTGCTGTTTTGATGATGTTATTCGCTCGATAGATACAGTTTGGATAACATTTTTCTGCGACAGTTGGTCTTAAAATTGATCTTGAGCTCCCGGTATCTATTAAGAGTTTAATTTTAGGATAGCCAATTTCGATATATGGTAAAGCGTTATTAGAGGAAATGTTTATTTCCGTCAAGGTTGGCCTTCGTTCTGGGCTTGTTCCGTAAAATTTCCAATTTCTTTAAGGTTTTCATTCTCTGAAAATTCTTCGTTTTTTTGTTGTTCATCTTCACCATAGTTATTCACATGATAATCAAGGTGAGTTTCTTCATTCGGTTCGTAGTACGAGTAATCTTGATAATCTTCAACCGGATATCCTTCACACTCGTTGTTGTGAAGTTCTTCGAAAGTAAAATTCGGTTTTTGATTGGGGTATGTGTTTTGGAAATGGTTGAATTGATTACGGATTGGCTGTCTGCTAAATCCGTTACTGTTTCGTACACTAATCGACATGGGTGTTGGTTTACTCATTTGACTAGGTGGAATATTCTTGGGCTTAAACACATTTTTTGGAGGTCCAAAAACTTCCCGGTTTGTAAAGAATTTTTGAGGTGCGAATTGTCTGGGCTGCACATTTATTGGTTGTGATGGCCATTGAAATGGTTTTGCCATTGTCGAATATTGTTGTTGATTAAAATTTGGGTTTCGGTTAAAAGCATTCTGATTAAATTGATTTTGATTGAAAGGGTTTTGATTAGAATAATTTTGATTGTTTGAGAATTTTGGATAATTTGAAAAATTTGTTGGTTTCGGTGCAAATTGATTATTACTGTATTTTTCAGTTGCGTTTAGGTTCCCATATAATTTTTCGAAATTTTCAAATTCAACGACATAAGCCATTGCATCTTCCAATGTGTCGAGTTTTTTCAAATGCATGTTATTTTTCAGGGTTCCCGTACAACCTGCTATGAATGTATTTAACGCCGTTTTCTCATAGTAAGTAATGTGGCAAATTTTCTGTTGTTCACTCAAATTTAAATCGTTACTAATTCTCTGAGCAACATTACTTCGAAGAAGTTGAAGTCTGGTTCCGAAACTTATTAAGTGTTCACCTTTGAATGGTCTGGCTCGTGTTAATTCTTGGACTAAATTGTCCGTATTGCGTCTATCAGAAAAACATTGTTGTAACGCGGCTTTCAGAGCGTCCCAATTTGTCAGCTCTGTTCTATTCCCAACCATTACTTCTGCTTTCTCGATTAATTTTTCCTGAATACAATCGAAAATGTGGGCATCTAATTCCTCACTTTGTAATTGCCTATATATATTTACGAGTTTATCGCATTTGGTAACAAATTTATTTAAAACGTTACTGTCACCATTAAAAGGTTTAATATTTTCTAATCTAGATTTGAATAAATCCCAGTCAATGGGGGTTTGTTTACTTTGTTTCTGCATTTTAGAATCGTTATCGTTAAATGCTAATGCTAATGATGCTACTAAATCGTCAATTTCTGTCATATATTTTTGTTCCTCTTTCTTAACCTAATTTCTAACCCTAATGTGTTCAATACACTGGTTTTTTGTGTGAAATACACTTCCCTAACTATTCCAACTGAGTACCTTAATCAGAGGGTCAGGAGGGTAAAAGGAATTGGCACTAACCTTTGTTGATCTGCTTCTTCCTTCCCGAATTCTCGGCTGTGCTGCTGTCTGCTTCTGGTTCTGTTGATTGCACTGCTGGATTGGCTCCAACTGTTGTGTCTCTTGGTGTCGTCCTCAATTGGCTCGTTCGTGAAACACTTGTGCAATCCTACCGACTGCGCCACTTAAAGAACTTTTTCGGCAGACTTTGTTTTTAAAAACTTTATTTCGAAAATGGTTTACAAAATAGGTTTTTTAAACTCAACAGCTTAACTAAGAATTAACAATATTAAATTTGGAGGTAATATTTATACTTAAAAATACGTTTAGGTTGCGTTTCTCACGGGACCATCTGGTGGCGTGATGACTCCCAAGGTGATGCTGACATCGTGGTTCTCATGCGAACGAAATATGTAACTCTACTCTTGAGGTGATGCTGACATCGAGGTTCTCATGTGAGCGGAGTACGTAACTACATCTTTGTTTTCCTATGTGTCATATGATTCAGTTTTACTTTGTGTTTCAACCAGTAAATATCGTACATATTTTACTCCGCTTTACTGGTATTAGCAGGGTATAAGTGTGGTGTCCAGTAGCAGTGCACTTTTACTGACTTCATATAAGGTAGGTGAACTATTTTAGTGTAATTTTTGTTATGCGGTAATATAATATTTGAAACAGTTTTCTATTTTTTTTTCAACATCTAAATTATTTCGAAGAAATAGGAATGGTATTTAAGTGGCTTCCATTCTCGACTATTTAATATCCATGTTATCATCAACATTCCACGTATATCAGTTTATTTAAATTATTCAGTAAAGCAAAACTGTATTATTTTCTTTTGTTGCAGGTAAGTATGGAATCAGAGACCAGGATATCGTCAGGCTTTCGAGGCAATGGCGGTTAACGTCCGTCATTGATTAATATTTTTCGGATTTTGGGTAGTGAAAATGTGCCGTTTGATGTCATCGTTATCAGGGGTGACTAACGTCCATCCTTGACTTAGATTCTATTGGTATTGGACTCCAAATTTTCCAATTGAATATACTTATTATTATTTCGATTTATTTAATTTTGATTGTTATTATTTGTATTAATTTTGATATTTATTTTTATTTTTTTGATATTTATATTAATTTTGAATTATCGGAAAGAGTAACAGTGCAGGTAAGATGTGAACATCACTGAATGTACTTTGTGAATATTTTTAGAAAAGCGCAAGAGAGAATGAATCTTTAAAGTTTTGGGGTTAGAGGCGCATCAGCAACTGAAAAGGCTATTTAGCGACTGGACCTACAGCTTAACTTGTGTTGGTAGAGTTCGAAAGAATAAAGAAGTGTCTAATCGATTTCTTTCTTCCACACAAAAAGTGGAAGGGACAACACTATATGGTTTCACGAGCCAAATAATACTGATTTCTTATGATAAGGCCGCCATTTTGACATCTTCGATGCATCACACTGGAGAAGGGGGGGGGGGGGGGGGGGGTTAGTTTGAAGTAAATAAAACAAGAAAAATACTTACATGAAATTTAATATCTATATATTCATCGGAAAAATTACGGCATATTTATAAAGTTCTTAACTTTAAATGAAATGGTTAAATTAATTTCGTTCCTCTGCGCTAAATCTAAAACCATTAAAGAAGAAATCTTCGGCTTTTTCTTTTAAATATATCCACTACTTCATCTGCATGAATTTCTGTTCCATAGTGAATGTTCATGAGAGCCAAACCATTAAGTCTGTTTTCACTTGTAGGGTTTCGTAAATAGTTTTTCAGTCTCCTTAGGCTCGAGAAAGACTTTTCTGGGGTAGCAGTGGATACAGGAATGGTAGCCAAGATTTGTAGTAATGTGTAAATATTAGGATAAAGGTTTTTATCGCACATATCTAGGCATTCCAAACTAGATTTCGGGGTAGGCGAGATACTTGTCATCACTGTTTTCCATACTTCAAGTTCTGCTTTAACCACTGATATGTTGCTTTCGGGAAGCAGTGACGAGTACATGGAAATTGCTTCTTCAATTTCAGAACTGACAGTAAAATTTGAAGGTAGCACACCAGATAATGCTGATACTACTTTACGATGTTTGGTAAACCTTTCAACCAATTGTTGAATTGTATGATCAAGAAATGGAATGAACAAATTAATTTTGTAATATATGCATACATCCAATGCAGGAATGTTCGGTCTTTTTAATTGTCTTCCGACGACGCGTGGCATTCGCAGTATACCACCATTTTCTTCCAGTAAAACCTTTGCGTCTTCATAGAGATGAAGATATTCGACGTCAGTGTTGTTTCTCAGGAGTTGTAAGACATTAATAACATCATCTACATGTTGGAATGCCGTGATAAGATCGATGTCAATTGTCTGTAATTGTTTTGATAGCGACAATGTATAGCTCATAACTTTTTGAAGAATCACTAAACACATCACAAAATCCGAAGATCGAAGCTTACTTAGCAATTGGGCGGCTTGTTGCGATGTTTCCTTATTGTGATTAAATTCGAGTTCTTCGAGAGCATTCACAATCGCTGAATAAATTTCCCTGAATCTTATAATAGCTTCATGTTTGTGGACCCAGCGTATTTCACACATTGAAAGCAAGCTTTTTTGGTTACCGACGAGTAGTAGCTCTTGAATTTTTTCTTTCAACAAAGCAGTGCGTTTGACCAACAGACTGCACAATCCCAATGCAATTTCGGACATTTGCTAATGAATATGATTCAGCAATAGCAAGGTTGAGAGAGTGTGCACTACAGTGTACATAAAGAGCAAGAGGGCATTCTTGGCGAACATAAGCTTGGGCACCTTGCAAATACTCCTTGCTCCATCGTAACCTTAACCAACCACATGAGAACATTCAAGTCCATGCTTTTTCAGAGCTGTAATAATAAGATTTGCGAGACCGGATCCTGAAACATCGACCGTTGGAATGTACTCAAGGTTTGAACCCCCCCCCTTGGCTACGCCCGTGCATGAAGATATGTCATTTTTGTTTATTTTGTATAGTTTTATTAATATAGATAATAAAACACTGATATTGAAATTTCGTACATTTATTTATTTTTTGTTTAATTTGTTATGGACCCTACTTTAATATTTGATAATGTAATTATCAACATTTGTCCCAATTTTTCACCACAGTTCATAACTAAATATAGCGGCCTGTGAGGCCGCACGTTAGTAGATGTGTTATGAAAAATGCGCGTCAATAGCTGAAGGTTAAAACACAATTATGTACATTAGTTACAAATGAAGCAAGAATTGGAAGCACCTGGACAGGAAATCGAAGTATCATCGCAAACAATTTCTAAGCGTTTATACAAGCTAGGGATAATTCAAAAGAATAGTTAAATTTAACTGAGGTACTTGATGGAAATTCATGTTAAATAAATAAGCAGAGATTAATATCTAAAAATTTCCACCATATTTAAAATTGTATGTATGACAATTGTTCCGACAGATAGTGCCTTTTTCAAAAACAAACTATACTAAACTAACAGTGAGAAAAGTAATTACAACCTGAAGTGTCCATCGACCTAATAATACATGATAGTGGGGAAATCCGTTTTTTTGTCAACGTCTACGACAATATAAGTTTAAACGGTGAACCATTCAAGTCTATCTGGTCATTTAACAACATATCCAAATTTTTTCTTTTATTAATTTCTGGTCTCTCTAAAAGGTTTAATTTTTGGGATTTATTCTCATTATGTAACATTATAAAATTATCATTGAAAGTATGCTTTTCTAACATTAAGTGATTGGCATAATGAGAATTATTTTGTTGTTTAGTAATCTACTTTTATGTTTGTTGAGCCTAGTAGAGAAAGATCTTCCTGCTTGTTCAACATAGGCTTTTGGACACGACCCGCACTCATTTAAATAAACTCCTAACTTATACAGTTTATTTGTTTGATTTTTATTGTTTTTAATGAGGTATCCTAGACTATTCTTTGTTTTAAAAGCAATATTTATATTGTTTGTTTTGGATAAATATCTCGACACTAATTTGGTAATTTTTCCCATATATGTAATTGTTTTGAACGCTGTATTTTTGATATTGACCAGATCTATTAAATTAATGGCTTTATTATAATTTTTTTTATTATTATTATTTGTAATATTTTGGTCGTATGTTAGTTTGGTATAGTTTGTATTTGAAAAAGGCACTGTGTGTCGAAACAATTGTCATACATACAATTTTAAATAAAGTGGAAATTTTTAGATATTAATATTTTCTTATTTATTCAAAAGAATAGTTGTTGTGTCTCCTATGGACTCACAGCTGAGAATGAGAGCACACGCTTTGATGTCCAGATTAAAGAAAAACACTTTTCCTGCATTAGATTGTGATCTGTGATGAAAATCCACGCCAAAAAGTATTGCTGTGCATATGTTTGGAACAGCTGGGCATCATATATTATGAGTTGGTGGCATTCTGGTTAAACAAAGGAAGAAGGGAAGTAATCTCGCTTCAGAATACCGCACGGCCACATGCACTTGGACCGAGAGACTTGGGTTTAGGAGTTTATCGGTGCATTCTCCAGGCTTGGCCCCTTTGCATTTTCATATCTTCCAATCCCTAAAAAATCCTCATACCATTTTTACACCAAAAACCAATAAAGTTTTTTTCAATTTGGGATTCACCAGCCTGAAAGGTGGAAGAAGATTACTTCAAAGATTAAGTTTGTTTTATTTTTAAGTTGAGGACTCAATAAAACTACTTTTGAAGGATTCGCACATTTATTATTAAAGGTCTTCTACAAAAATTAAGGAAATTTAATAAATACTATACATTCTTAAGTAAACTTAAAACTAAATTATAAATATGGCCGTTTTCGTTGACGATCTGACAATAATAACTTAAGTACTAAGCATATCACATAAGAAAATCACTTAAATAAAATTGCACTAATGGATCTGGAGATGTCGTCGTCGTGTCTTCACCGCGTTGATATTTGGCTGCTTTCTTTGTGATTTTTTACTGCTGCAAATCTTGCTACTTTCTCTAAAACATACTGTTCACTGCCGGTTGCCTAAAATAAAATAGAAACAAATATTTTTGAAATGATTTTTATTATAATATAAGATGAGGTAATGGTGCGTGTTCACCAGACCACAAATCACGTCTTGTATAGGATAATTTTATAAAAAATCATCCATTGATAATAATTCCAGGAAGTCGACTCCACTTTAAACAACTTTAGAAGCTTTAAAAGAAATGACCAAGTAGAGTTTGAGATAATTCGACGTTCTCAGCTGGATCTTATTAAACTGCACCTTTTTAAAATGCACTTGACGCGTTTCCAATTTTAAAAACATCTTTTTTTTATTTAGATTAGATTTTTTTTTAATACACAATCTGTTCAATGGAAAGAATGGCCCAATGTTCGCCTAATCAGTGGACTTTTCTTGAGATTATACCATTTATATACGGTCGGCGACTGCGCAGATTAAATCGGGGTAGTTCGGGACTATTTGCGGCGCTCGGCAACGCGGTCGGGCGTCCGTTTATTGATTTTTCTACCTCGCCGCCACGTTGCCGAGTTTCTTCTTTTTTCAGAAGGAATTTCCATACTTTTGGAATGTTGCGAGCGTCGTTTCGCGTATTAAGCTCAGCCCTTCCTTCTTCTCTGACTGTTGGAACCTTGTAGTTTTCAATATTCACTATTTCTTTGGCTCCATCAAAATTGATTTTATGTCCTGTTTGTAAATGGTGCTGGAACAGAGCGGAAGTGGTTTGTTTGTTTTTTAAGTTGTTTTTATGTGCTTGTCTTCTGGCCGATATTCGTCGGTTTGTTTGTCCTATGTATGTTCTGTTGCAATCGGAACAAGATATGCTATACACCCCATGATTTTCCAGTCTAACTTTGTCCTTGGGGTTTTTTAGGATGTTTGCGACAGTTTTGTGCGGCTTGTAGGCTGTTCTGCCCTTATGTTTCCTTATTAGTCTGCCTATCCTATCTGTGATTTCTTTTACGTTTGCTAGCAGGACCTTTGGTGTATTTGGTTCATGATCCTATATTGTTCTTCGTGTTTGGATTTCCTGACGGCGAATGGCCTTCCTGATACAATTTTCCGAATATCCATTTTGTCTAAGAGCTGTAGAAATTGTAGTGTCAGTCGGAAGGATCAGGAAATCAAGGTGTTCGCTACTGCTTGGATTTGAGAAGGATGATGATGGGATTTAGCGTTGAGGTACCGATCGGCGTGAGTTGGTTTTCTATACACTGTGTATGCGAGAGTTCCAGAAAGTTTCCTTGTGATGAGGAGATCCAAAAACGGCAGTTTCCTATCCTGTTCGACTTCCAGAGTGAACTGTACTATGGGTGGATTCCGTTTAACTGGGTTAGGAATTTGTTTATAAGTTCGTTTCCGCGAGGCCATATTATAAAGATATCATCCACGTAGCGTTTCCAAAGTTTAGGTTTTAAAGGAGCGTTGGCCAATGCCTATGTTTCGAAGTCGGTCATGAACAGGTTGGCTCTAACGGGTGATAAACATGATCCCATTGGGGCACCGTCGGTCTGTCTGTAGATCTGCTGGTTGAAGGAAAAATATGTATTCTTCAAGCAGTGTTCGGAGAGTTGCCCCACATATGGTGGAAAGTCTTCATTCATGGAAATTAGGTCCAGGGCCTCGTCTATGGGGATACTTGGATATAGTGAGAGATATAATCTGCGCAGTCGCCGACCGGCTATAAAAGCGAGCACAATAACCCGTGCACGTCAGTTGGAGCGGGCAACACTTGAAAATGGCAAATGAGATTTTGGCGAAACATCGTGACTCTTCACAGAATCAACAGATCGACACCCGGAATGATTTAGAAACATTCTCTACCATCCGTGAAAATATTAAATGAAATATATATATATGTATATATATATATATATATATATATATATATATATATATATATATATATATATATATATATATATATGTATATATAAATCGAACATCGCACTTCAAAGAAATATCGTACAAGAAAACAAAAAACTAGTCATACCCAGTATCAGAAGTAAACAAATACTTTAGGTGTCTAAAACGCAGGGGTTTAAATGTGCAGGTATGTTTTTAAATTTTGTAACTGTTAAGAACTTTTTTATTTTGCAACTTTTATATAAAGAATCTTTGGAAAAATGACTTCTTTTTACGAGTTCTACAACCAGTTAAAACAAACGACTCAACTTTGATAACATCCTGTGTATATATGAAAAATTGCAAGTGGGACCCGGCAAAAATTATTGAGCTTTAATTGGGATGTTTTACCCCATCCACCTTACTCACCGGCCATCATACCCTCGGACGGCAAAAGGGCATTATGGACCTACCACTACGTTGTCAAAAAGTTATAAATAATAATGATAATTACATAATAAATAGTTTAAATAAGTATTTACATAAACTTTTTCTCGTAAAAAAAATCCATACGAATTTTTCGGACGATCCAATACAATGAACAAAAAATTTAGGTTCACCTTATCCGAAAACTTTTTTCCAACTGAGAACACGCACACTTATATATTTTGTGATCTTGACTTAATTAAGTGTTTTTTACTGACCTATATACATTTTTACTTTGTGAATTATCATGTAAGGAATATGAAGTTATTATAGAATCATCGTCCTTATGTTCCGTTCTCATAGGTACTTCACTTTTACTGGTAGGTGACTGGGAATATCTCCAAGGAACAGCGGCTAATTCAAAGTTGTACTTTTCGATCATGCTACTGCTCGTTTTGGAGGAATGCGGTTTCTCCTCCTTCTGTTTGGATGATAGTCTCCTAAAAATAGTTGCACCAATAGAACCATCGCCAAGATATTAGTTCAGAGCAAGATCGACCTTAAAATTTTATGACCAAGTCCAATGTTGTCGGGTTCTTCCAGTTTTCCACTGCTGGTCTTCTTCTTTTGGTATTTTCGTCCTCTACTGTCTTCAATAATGATATGTCTGTCGTAGGGAGTATCATAGTCAACTTCCAATATGGTGGAGAAACTGTGAGGATTGATTATTTCGATGGTGGTGATTATAACTCCAGCAGTCAGACAGATGCCACCTAAAACATACAAATTTCCCTTAACTACCATGCCAGTAATAAAGAGAGTTACAAGAAAACTATTCATAGTCTTTTTTTTAAATACCAGGTGTGGCGGTTAATAATTCTTAATTTTTTTTTAAGAGATGGTACTGAAACAAGGATTAATTCATAGTCGAATCTCTTAGGTCCTTTTGTTGCTACGATAGCCCCATTCAAAAGGCTATTGATAGGGTAATTTTTTTTTCGTGTGCTTAAAAATATCGAGTTTCGAGTAAAAGAACGAGTATTTTCGGTAAGTACTTCTTTTCTTGTTCAAATAAAATAAAAACGCGAAAGCCGTCGTAGAAACTTACTTACGGTGACAATGTCCCAATGCAAGACGTTCGTAGGCGTCCCATAAGTGCTAAATATTATTGTGCACGGCTTGACAGACTAAACATGGCTTTGATTAAAAAAAGTCCAAGACTGATTAATCGAAAATGTGCTATTCTGCAGGATGACAAGACTTGATAGTGAAGGAGTTAGGGTGAGAAGTATTTGCTTATCCACGGTATTCTCGTGACACTGCACCGTCAGATTATCTTCTTTGCACATCTATGGAACATTTTCTGCATGGAAAAAAATCCTACTGCGACAGCTATCAAAACTGCACTCGGAAAATATTTATCTTCAGAATCACCTTTGTCACAGAGATGGGTGAAGATTGTTTATAAGGGTAAAGATTATATAGTGTACTAACACTTAAATCAAATAAAATTTTATACAGTAACAAAAAATCACATTAATAATAAGTCATGAAGGTGCCTTTCTAACCTGCAATGAGAACCAGCCAATAACACCATCCGAAACGAAAATCTAGAGTTTCTCCTTCTATATGTATCAACAGTGGTGTTTCTGGCAACATTCCAAAGTATCCACACACAGTTGCCAGCAGCAGGAAGCCACAAGTTGTCATCAGTAGAGCACCATATCTTGGCACAACAATAAGCATGAGGTTCATGAGCAACCATATGGCAAAAGACGTCCTGAAACAACAGCCTATTAAACTCCTATCTTGGAGTATCACAGTTGGTTACCATAACATTATAATGGCGAAATATCCCGCTGATCTGTACTGACCACCCCAAGCTAGTCCCTCTTGACCTAAGGTAAAATATTCTGCAACACTCAAAATGGGAAATGGCAGTCCCCGTTCTAAAGCTTCCTTGAATTTTTCCCCCATCTGATTTGCATTCTCCCAGTTGAATTGTTCATTGAAATCGATGTCGGTAGTATAATTATTGAATGGTGTAGCTGGAAAAGGATAGTTTAGAACCAGTCTGAAATATTTAAATTATTTTACCTTGCAATGTAATATTGACGTGTTTCAGTCCAACATAGGCACCGATGTAAGCTGAGATTTTCTCGTCCGAAAACGCCCTGTATGTACTCACTATTGAGGTTTCAGCCACGTGCCAAGATGAGCCAAATAAGGAAACTGGAAAACACGTATTTTATATATTGAGTACCATAATTGAATTTTATTTTTTACCTAAAATGCTTGTCCCAACAAATAATGATAAGGTCACAGCCCAGAATGTGGTAAACCGCTGAAAATGAAAGAGAAACGGTATTAATACAAATAATTATCCAGCAAGATATTAGCTCGTCCACTTAATTCTAGGCGCCTACGTTTAATATGCAGAACCGATTCCAATCAGATTTTTTGTTCCACCATCTTTCAGCTTTAAAACAAGATATTATAGACGAGTCTACTATGAGTAGAACTTAAAGAATCAGTTATAGACGTAATGTCGTTCGAAAACATTTGAGGTACTGCCTTATTTTCCTTCGTATTTTAACTGAAAGAAAGTACTATGAAAACCTTATTTGTGCGGCTTTGGGAGATAATGCTTCTTCGTAGAGACCTTGTATGAAGTGATTCCAGCAATTTCGAAGTCGAAATTTTGATTTAAATGATGCAGAACTATGAAGAATAACGAAGAATTCTAATTTAAATATGATAACCGGGGAAAAAATAAAATAGATGTACTTATATCTATGTTCGATAGATCTACATACATCTAAATTTTGGCGCTGATTGAAGTAGATCTCTGCAGATGTACGTAAAACTACAGTTATCTGTATATATCTATTGATATATGAATCATATTGTTGCTGACGACTCTCATGTACATGACAAAGTAAAAACTTTTTCTCCATCGGTAAATTTAATTTCTTCGTTTTCGATTATGCGGAGATCTCTATACCTCTTTTGTGATCTGCGTACATCTAGATTGATCTTCATACATCTCATTTGATCTCAAAAAAAAACATTTTATCGACGGAGATGTACAAAGATCAATGCTGATCAAAGTAGATGTAACTGCGCCAAAAATACATCTGTAAGTAGGTAGATCTGTGTAAATCTTTATTTCAATTAATTGTAATTATAAAAATGTTATTGATATAACATAAACAAAACATCAATATATCAGTAGTTCTGTTTGAGTTCCCCATGATACTTTCCAACTATTTATCCCACAGCTTTGGGGGAAAAAATTGTACTAAAAATGATCATGAGAAAGCCACCAAAAATATTTTTAAGCTTCTAAAACGACCGCAAGAGGGTGTGACGAGCTAAACATTTTTAAAAATCATTTTTTTGTGTATTTTCAAGTGTTAACCGAGTAAGAAAAATTCTCAATTATTATTAGCAAACTGTCTCCTACAACTTTGTTTTATGACATTTTGTCGTAACTTCGCGAATAAAGAAGTGGGGGGAGTTTTACCTATTTAGATAAAAAGTCGTCTAATGTCCGTTTGCCTAAACCGATTTTCCTCAATTTGGATTCATTTAAAAGGCAATTGCTGGGACAATCAGATAATCGGGGAGATAAATTATTTAGTTTATAAATGAAACCGCCAGGTGGCGTTACATTCAACAATAGTTTTTTTGAAGTTTTGTTCAGTTTTTTCAAATGGAATGGTACAGCTTTTATTATATGGCTAGAAAGGTAATTTAAAGAGGAATCATTCAGTGAAAACCCGAAATCGATATCTCTGACATGTCAAGAGATATTTCGATTTTTATGAAAAAATCCGTTATTATTTCACTACTACCTGCATTAAGTTATAAAAATATTAACCTAATGTTTGCCTTCCTTCACACTTTACCCAGGCTTAGGACTGTTCCAAATTCTTCGTGCCATATTAATTTGGAGCGTGTTTAAAGGCCAACGGGCCCACAACGAAGATAATAATAATAACAACAGTCAAATAAAATTAACAGCACAACAGTCTAATAATTAACAGAATCTGAACTTTAACGCCTTTCTAAAAGTTCAAAATGCCTTCCCTCCTTAGAAATGCAAAGATTTATTTTTCGACGAGTACTAAAAACGGCAGCTTCAATTTCCGCTCTTGAAATGCTGGTTATTGAATTTTGAATTATTTCAATCATGTTTTCTCGTGTGGTAGAACGAGTTTGAAAAACAAGGTCTTTTAGTCTTCCCCACAAGTAAAAATCGAGGACGAAAATAAGGCCACGAAAATAAACTACCCCGTCCTATCCAACGATTTGGAAACGAAGCATCCAAGAAGTTTCGAACCACCTGCGAGAAGTGGCTGATACCACATTTGTCTTCTTGTTTCCAACGAAACATCTTCCATTAGTTCTGGCAGCCCATTTTGTAAAAAATTTAAATATGTTTCACTATTCAAATGTCCATTAAAAGTAAAGGGACCAATAATTTTGTCTCCCAAAACACCACACCATACGTTCACACTCCATCTATTTTGGTGGTTGATTTCTAACATCCAGTCTGGATTAGCAACTGCCCAGTAGTGCATATTATGTAAGTTAATGCCTCCATCACTGCTAAAAGTAGCTTCATCAGTCCATAGTATGCGTTTTAAGAATTGTTTATTTCCACTACACATATTTTTTAACCAGTGACAATAGTCTAACCGTCTGTCGAAATCGTTGTCCAAAAGGGCCTGGTGTAAGACAACATGATAGGGGTGCAGCTTTTTTAACTTAATATTACCAATTTTTAACTTAATATTACGGTAAAAATTAAAACTAACTGATTTTTTTCAGGAAATTCGAAATATCTCTTGACATGTCAGAGATATCTATTTCGGTTTCGTTTATAAACTAAATAATTTATCTCCCAGATTATCTGATTGTCCCAGCAATTGCATTTTAAATGAATCCAAATTGAGGAAAATCGGTTAAGGCAAACGGACATTAGACTACTTTTTATCTCGATAGGTAAAACTCCCCCCCACCTCTCTATTCGTGAAATTACGACAAAATGTCATAAAACAAAGTTGTAGGAGACAGTTTTTTCAGATGATTTTTAAAAATGTTTGGCTCGTCACGCCCTCTTGCGGTCGTTTTAGAAGCTTAAAAATATTTTTGGTGAATTTCTCATGATCATTTTTAGTACAAGTTTTTTTTCCCAAAGCTGTGGGATAACTAGTTTTCAAGATACGGCCGCGATCCATCCTTAATGCCTTAATGGGACACCTGATATATATATATATATATATGGAAGTTTTTTGAGACAATAGAGTCAGGATTTATACACCCCCGACCGTTGGGTTCCACAATCTCATGTGGAAGGCTAAAAACTTTTCGAACGAACGTCATAATTACACACAATAATAACCGAGAATCACTTTTATTATTTCGCTAAGTTAAAATCCGGAAAACGAAGTAATACATTTTAGAACAGTTGAAAAATGAATCTGCAGTAACCTCTATTTGATCTTTTATTACCGACAATTTATTTTGACCTATTTTCTTGACCGGGCATATTAATTTTAACTTGCTGATGAATCTATAAGACAAAAAAGACCTCCATATACAGTATGTATTCGAAGCAATTAAGATCAGAGCAGATAAAATACCACAGAATAGATGAAATAGTTTTAGCGGCCGTGGTTTATAAATAATAATACATATTTTAAATGTTTATTCATCGTTTTGGTTCATTGTTGTTTCTTGGCCGCGAGGTTTCTTTTGTTTCAAAATAGAAATGATTAATGAAGCCACATTACATTGTTCGGTTTTGTTGTTTTGTTTATTTCAGGTTAATTTCGTTCTTTTTTGTTGTTTCAAATATAATACTTATAATTATATTGTGTTTTTCTATGGGAGAATGTCGAAGCATTCACGGTTAATTTTCAAATTTTCAATCGTGGTGTTTTTTTTCTAACAAAATTCATAATTTTCCAAATGCAAAAAGATTCCTTGCTTCTTTTGAATCGCATAAGTTATATCACCCGGATGTTTCTGCTATATTGACCAGTTGGCCCCTTCAAGACGTCGACACTTTTTGCTAATGTACTTTTTAGTCCTGTTTATGTTTTCTGGTTAGTAAACATTCATTAACGAACATGAAAGGGTCGAAAATAAATATTTTTCCCACGAAAATATAAGTTCCCACGCAAAGGTCTGGCTATTCCATAATCAGCCCTTAATATATTAAGTATCATATTTTTATTTCAGACCACACTGATATCTGTACTTCGTACAGTTAAAATATAGTTTTAGCTTTTTGTAAAAATAAAGAGTTTTAAAGAATCGTCTTGTATCAATTAAGTTAACTCGTGAAAAACTTTATCAACTTATTAGATTCTCAAATTAATTATCCGCCCCTGTGGCACGAATTCCTGAAGCATCATCAACCAAGCTGGTACGACCAGTCAGTCAGTCAGTCTTAAACCAGACATTTAAATTCAGCTTCCCAACATTTCACGGTGACAAATGATTATGCAGAGTCTGTTTAAAGTGTATCCAATGCAGCTTTAATTGGCGTATGCGTATTGCCTTTCAAATGCAATAATTTAATGATGATATTTGATATTCCATTTTATCCATCATTACAGAAACACTAACGCTGACCGACATGACTAAATGACTGTTAAACAACAACTGAGTATCTAATATGTCTGAACGCATGCGCAAGTATTTTACCAGAATTTTTTTGACGAATAACGCCATCTTCATGTTGAAGCTGGAAACTTTTCAAACTACCCTCGTGACACACGAAATTAGCTTTTATCCATCGTAGGAAGAAACGGAACTTATCTACTACCGAACACTGTTAATCAGTTTGAAATTCATGGAGTCTTACTAGAAAGGAAGAACGCACCTTACAAGGAAACGCACCTTCACGCAATCACCAATCACCCGCCTCTATCAAAAAAATATCTGATTTTTCACTGTCCTCGTATGTGTACTAGTATACTTTTTTTAATCCCATGATGATTTTGCAAAATTCAGTTCCAATTCAGGTTATCACATCTACAAAATAATATTTCTATTACCAGTTTGAATGACGGCAATTCAAAGGAACCTATCTAGATGGATCAGATAATATATTTTGTGTCTTAATTAAATCTCCTGAATTCCCCTCCTTCTTGCCCCTCAGTACATTCACCATTATTGGCGGCTTTTTTCTAGCAATTGAGATCTTTTGTTTTTCATATCGAGCGTTATTCGGTTGTCTCGTTGTGTTAAGTTTTGAAAAAAATCGGCCAAGGCAATCGATAAGGTTTTACGAAAAAATAAAGAAAAGAAATCGGGCTATTAATCAATACTCTCTCTAATCTGGCGCCTGATGTATTATTTAATATTAGCAGGAAATTGTGTATGTTAATATAACGTTAATAATTTGCTTAATAACGTTAATTTATACGTAGGTCATTGCAAAAGTCTCTACAAACATTGAGAAGACATGCGAATTAATACGAGGGTCCTCATTTCCAGCTTAAACATGAAGAGGCGATACTCGCCAAAATTATTCTCGTAATATAATTGTCAAAAACTGAAGAAGTCAAATGCAACATAATATTATATTATTTATTAGTATATATATATATATATATATATATATATATATATATATATATATATATATATATATATATATATATATATATATATATCATCATCATCATCATCATCATCATCATCATCATCATCATCAGCCTGTATCGATCCACTGCAGGATGAAGGCCTCTTCAGCATGTTTCCAACTTTCACGGTCCTGGGCTTTCCTCTGCCACTCGGGTCCAATATACTTAACGATGTCATCAATCCATCGTGCTTTCCGTCTTCTTCGCGGACGTTTGCGATCAAGCGGTATCCACTCCAGGATTGCCTTGGTCCATCTGTCGTCCCATCGCCTCGCTATATGGCCTGCGCATCTCCATTTCAATTGCTTTACTCTTCCAATGATGTCACAGACTTTTGTTTGTTCCCTGATCCATGCACAGGACTTTCTGTCTCGTCTTGTAATGCCAAGCATACATCTTTCCATTCCCCTCTGTGCCACCCGAAGTTTTTGAATTGATTGCGATGTGAGTGTCCAGGTTTCACTCCCGTATGTCATAACGGCTACAACGCACTGATCGAATACTTTTCTTTTCAGGCAAAGTGGGAGTCTGCTCTTAAACACTATGTTGAGCCTACCAAATGCCTGCCAGCCACATTTAACACGCCGTTCCACCTCCCAGGCGGTATTCCCCTCCACTGAAATCCTCTGCCCAAGATATATAAAGCTGTCCACAATCTCCAAATCCCTTCCTAAAACTGAAATTATTCTGTCCTGAGCGAAGTTATTGAACATAACCTGACCCTTTTTCAGGTTTACTTTTAAGCCAAATGGTTTGCCGGCCCTTTGTAGTTCTCATATGAAAGTATGAGAACGATATCATCTGCAAATCTAAGATGTTTTAAGTTTGCACCATTGATCTTTACACCATCCTGTTCCCAATCCAGTTTACAGATTAATTCCCACTTCAAGATCATCAAGGTGAATTGTGGATGAACCTCCATCAGATATCGATTCTAATAGGTTTACATATGCTTTATCTACCCCTTGGCTAAGCATCATTATCGCATGCTTTGAGATTGAGTCAAATGCTTTTTCGTAGTCGATGAAAGCCAAGCAGAGTGGCTTGGTGTATTCGTTTTGCCTTTCTATGGCCTGCTGTACAACCTAGATGTGATCCATTGTACTGAATCCACTTCTGAATCCTGCTTGTTCTCTTGGTTGTGCGTCATTCAGTTTTTTGAATATTCTTTTAGAAATTATCTTAGTGAAAACTTTGTACATTACTGATAGGAGGCTTATTGGGCGGTAGTTCTTTAAATCTTCCCGTGCTCCTTTCTTATGTAAAAGAATCACTTCTGCATTTTTCCATAAGTCAGGTACTTTTTGTTCTTTGAGGCATTTTGAGTATAATTTTGCCAGGGTTTTATGTAACGTCCAACCACCAGCTTTTAGCATTTCGACAGTTACACTGTCCTTTCCTAGAGCCTTGCCGTCTTTCATCGACTCTATAGAATTTGTTACTTCCTCCACTAGGATATCTGGCATTTGTTCTTCCGTGGGTATTGTTGTCTTTGATTGGTTCTGATCTTCATATAACTGGGAATACATTTTTCTGACAATCTCTAACATTTGGGTACGCGCCCTGCACACTGTGTCATCCTCACGCTTTAAAGCATATATTTGCGTTCTTTTGTTTCTCAGCTTCTATTTACCTTGGTTAATTCCTTTGTTTTCTTCCAGGGTTTTTTGCACTAGCTGCATATTGAATCGGCGCGTGTCCTCTCTGATATGTTTTCTTATATTATATATATATATATATATATATATATATATATATATATATATATATATATATATATATATATATATATATATATATATATATATATATATATATATATATATCCAATATTTACAAATAAGATATCTACGCCTATGATACTCTAAAAATTGTGATGAATATTTATTTTAGACCGTTTTTAAATGAAAATAACAAAAGCATTGTTTTGATGATAACACAGGTTTTTCGATTTTGGGCCATTCCATTGATACTGATATTAACACATTATTTCAGTTATTTTTAATTTTCAATCATTTCGTTTAAAAATGCCTAGAAACATAATATCTCATTTTAACAGATTAAGAGTAATTGCTTTGTTACAATAGGGCTTTAATCAAAGTGATATCGCGGAAATTGTAGTTGTTTCCCAAAGTGCTGTATCGACATTCATAAAAAATTCCAAGGGACAAATAACGTAAAGGATTGCAACAGAAGAGGTAGAAAACGATGTACAACAGCTGCACAAGACTGGCAGATATCAATAAAGACTCTAAGAAATCGTCTGGAATCTACAAGTGGTATATCAAGGGAGCTTGTTAGGCTTGAAGGGGTAAATGTTTCACGACAAACGATAACACGCAAACTGAAAGCGGTAAATTTGCATCGCAGAAGACCTTTACGTGTTCCCAAACTAACCGTTCAACAAAAAAATGTAAGATTGCAATGGGTTTGAGAAATGGTGGATCATAGTACTAACTGGAATAACGTGATGTTCTCCGATGAGTCGAGAATTGCCTTGGTTTCTGATTCACGAAGAACATTAGTTTGGAGAACTCCAGGTCAAGTCCGACGACTTATCCCATTTGAAGGTGGGGCGTGATGTTTTGGGGTGGTATTATGAGGTGTACACGGACACCTCTACTGGTCCTGGAGAGAAGAGTCACTGGTCCTGTGTACATCGAGGAAATTTTAAATACTCTTGTGCGTCTGTTTCGAGGCGCAGCCGGCCGACCGTTTTGTTTTCATGGATGACAACGCACCTCTTCATCGAACCTCAGCAGAATATATTTTTCTAGGAGAAGAGGGTATAACCAAGTTAGAAACAGCTGCTATAACTTCTTCATTTGATGAAAAACGTTTGCCACGTAGGAATTATTGAGATTTGAAAACAGATGAACGTCAGAGGGGGCTAGCTCTATTGTATATGGTGGATGATCCAACAATTCGTAGTGTAACTCCTTGAATTTGGCCATTGCAAGATGTTTCCTTGCAAGAAATTCCTTGCAATTTGGCCATTGCAGGTCTTTTCTCACGAATTTTTGCATCCAGTTGATTCAAAAGGTTTGAGTAATACTGTCCTGTTATTGTTTTACCGGTTTGAAGGTAACCAATTAACAAAATGCCAAAAAATTGATGCCATAACCTTTTTGGTCGATTTTGACATCTTGACGGCTTCGGAGCTGAACAACCGGGCTCAATCCATTCTGCGGTTTGTTGTCAAGTTTGCAAAACGATGTTTAAAATCTATTTTATTCCTTCGAAAAAGATCCAAATGTTGGTTAGAAAGTTTTATGTTGGTTTAGAAGTCGTTTTTGATCAGAATTGAACAAATGTGGCACCCATCTTGCATGTAGCTTTCTCAAGCCCAATTCCTTTTTCAAAATATGAAATATCCGTTCAGTTGAGATGTCCGTGACTTCACTTCAGCAACTTCACTCAAAGTCAATTGTCTGTCATCCATAACCATGTATAGACTTAATTATTTGTTCAGTAGTTGTACTTATTAGAGGTCCAAAACGAGGATCATTATCCAGGCTTGTACGACCACGTTGAAACTCATCTACCCACTTACAAACCATTGGAGGAGTAGACATTCATCATTTCACCTTTTTTACGAAGAATTTAATCACAATTTTTATATCAAAAAATATTATATATTTAATCACAAAAATAACAGTGATACGTTTACTTTAAGCTGCTGCTTCTGTACGAATGACAAATCGACTTGAAACTTCACATATGTTCATATGAAGGATCAAACTTCAAAATGTCGTAGATGTCGTAGAAAAAGACTATATGTCTTTTTATTGCTCTATAGGTGTCGTTCCACGAACTTTTCAATTAGCTTAGTAAGCCTTTTACTTTAATAATAAACGCTACCGGCGCTTTTTGTTTTGAAATTTGCCGAATCGTCGCTTTTATTCACGCTTTACGTTTTCTGCTTCTGCTTATTTGTTGAATTTGTGTTATAAAGTTCATAGCCTTTAGTCAGTTTTAAAGATTTGTTAATTCTTAAAGAATGGACGCACTAGGGAAAATGTGTTGTGCATACAGATACATTTCATTTATCTCTCATCCTGTAGAGTTAAGATACAAAATTATAAAATAATAATAAGAGTAATAACAACACAGTAGGATTCGTATTATTATTATTATTGTCTTCTCGTATAGAACGGATTATTAAATTTTGCAACGCAGGTTTTATACAAATGCCTTGTTGTGAAACCATAATGGAAAGCTTTATACCACCATATATTACCTATCAAAGAGAATTTATCAAATTTGCGCAAGGTTTCTAGCCTGCTTCATTCGACAACTCACCTAATCACATGGCAACACGTCAACAGATACATTTATGACACTTTTTCCACGTAATTTCCATTTAATGTTTGCTTTTCGCCAAAAATTAATCAAAATTCCATAAAAAGCTACAACTATAGTCGGGTCACCGAACAGATATAGTAATAAAATTGGGGACGGCCCAAAAAAATACTTTACAGATACTTTACTTTCTGGTAATAGTGGAGCGATTTTCGACCGTGTTTTTGATCTTCGTGAGGTAATGACTTTTTAAAGAGAGCCCTTTTTACCGATTTTATTACCGTACCTTTTGTTATATACATTTTTATTGCTATATCTTTTCGTTGGCCCGACTATAGTTATCGCGAAATACTTCAGTCAAGTGGCTCTGAAAAATTACGATGGGATACTGATAAATTGTTGACGAAAACCGGGGGAAATAGTCAGCAGGATACAGAATTGGTTCACTCAGTCGAACCTATTTGGCTTTTCACACCTGCTATTTGGCTCCAGGTTTTCGCCGATTAATTTCCTCGTGGATCTGCCCATATGCTCTGAATGACTTTTCACGCCATTTGGGTCTGTCGTTTGCCGTCTTTTTCCTTTCAGACACATTCAGATCTGTAGAGATGCTTTAATGACGTCTTTATATCTTCTTTTTGAACCTTCCAGATTTCGTTTCTTGTTCGTTAATTCGCCGTAGAGAATCTACTTCGACATCCTTGTGTTTGCTTCCTTTGGCCAAGACCTAACCATCTCAGCTGAACTTTTATGATATCATCCAGTAGCTCCACATTGGTCTGATAGTCTTGCCATTTCATTCTCAAGATTTTTTGAAGACAGCCTTAATGAAATCCAGTATTGGGCCGTCAAGGCTGGCTGTCAAGGGCCAGTATTCAGCTCTATACAGAAGGGTGAGAATTATGATGGCGTTGTAAACACTAATTTTATTGTGTTCCTATAAGTCTTTGTTACTAAAGACCCTTCCCAATGAAGTATATTTTTTTATTTATAAATAACGGAAAAACGGTAATACTTTTATTACAGCCTAGTATAAAATTTTATTTATTTTTACTAAAAAAGAATATACAGGGTATGTTGTGCAAATCCTGATAATTTTCAATTTAAATTTTCGACTCTAAATTATTCCCGACGGCCAGAAGCATGTGGTGAATAAGCATGACCTCAAAATGGTCGAACTATTAAGAACGAAGATAAATGAAAAGAAAACGAGAAAGAACAAAGATAAACGAGTGTGGAATTTCACAGAAAAAAAAAGGTAATACTTGAAAATCTTCGCGCTGGATGTTTGGCGACCGAATTACGAGGTTAGTTCGAAAGGTTCTCGGCTTGACACAAATTACTATATGTCAAGTATGATACATTAGATGGCGTGAGGCAAAGCTTCAGAAACGTGTGTTTAGTTGCTTGTTTGTGGCGATTAAGTAGGACAAATAATTTTTCAAATTTTCTGAAATGTCACCAGCCGCGCCAAACATCAATTTTACTCGATCTGAGATTCGATGGTTGCTTTACAGAAAATAAGAAAGATTACTTCGCAGATTAAGTTTCTTGTTATTTGTATCATAAATAAATGTCAAGGGTAGTGAAAAGAGGCCGAGAATTACGTAGAGGACCTAATATTGAATGTTTGCTATTAATCATTCACTCGTGTACAATAATATTTCATTTAAAATAATTTTATACAGTCCTGAGATACTCTAAATTATAATTAATGGTTATTGAGTTGATGATGATTAATGATATTTTATTATGGCATCTTTGATTTTAAAGATGTATCAGGATTTAAATATATTGGAGAACAAGAAGGTGCAACACCCAGTATAAATATCAAACTGAAAATGTGCTCACTCTAAAGCATGTCGTGAACGCTTTTTGCTTGTTTGCCTTTGTTTCTGTATGCAATAGTAAACAATGTGGTAAAGAAAACGGTTTAAAATGCTTTTTTATTATATTACTAAGCTAAGTAATATTCTTGTGGTTCTTTTAAAACTTATAAAATACAACAAATTCGTGCACCATGTCATTTCGGTCATTTATCGGAATTTGAAAAAGGACGAGTTATTGGTATGAAAGAAACAGTGTTACGTTGCCTTGCTTACATGTAAATTACAATTGGTTGCTTACAATTGAAATATGTATGCAATGCACCCGGATGCCTTACCACAAGAAGGCGCAGCTCATGTAATTCGAATCATACATTTCAGAAGAAGAAGAATTTGAAAATCAATAAAGAGCGGATGCTTCAGAAAAAAACTTAAGTTTACCAATGGAAGTATTATATTTTTATATATATTTCCATTGGTAAATTATATATATATATATATATATATATATATATATATATATATATATATATATATATATATATATATATATACATACAAACCTAAACAAACAAACCCAGATTCATTACCACCGAATGAAGATGAAATAATTAGGCAAATCAAGCGGCTTAAAAATGACAAGGCTTCTGGTGAAGATGGAATCACTGCTGAACTTTTGAAATCCGCTGGTCCAGGTACAATCAAGGAAATAACCAAAATTCTACAAGAAGTTTGGCGAACCGAACGGATTCCGGAAGATTGGAAAGATGCTCTAATCCATCCACTACATAAGAAAGGAGATAGAACGGATGTAAACAACTATAGAGGGATATCTCTTCTCCCAGTTTGTTACAAGATTCTATCTCAATGTCTACTAGACAGAGTACAGGGACAGTTAGAACCTAACATTGGTGAATATCAAGCAGGTTTTCGACCGGGCAGATCCTGCCCTGAACAGATCCTGAATCTGAAGTTGATTCTAAGACATCAAAAACTGTACAATAAAAATCTCGTCTGTACATTTGTGGATTTCAAAAAAGCATATGATTCTATTGACCGCGAATCTTTATTCCGAATCTTGAAAGAACAAGGACTAGATCTGAAAACGCTGGCAATTATTAAAGCAACGTTAACTAACACAAGGTCAAAAGTTAAATTCATGGGTGAGATCTCAGAGCCCTTCGAAATTAAAACTGGAGTGAGACAAGGGGATGGACTCTCGCCACTCTTATTTAACTGTGTTCTAGAAAAAGTAATACAGGAGTGGCGTGAAAAAAAAATAGGCTCTGAATATTGACCAGCCCATTAAACTGGGGAGAACCAACATCAAAATTGATTGTCTGGCATTTGCTGATGATCTAGCAATTTTAGCTCAAGATGTATTAACGGCACAGAAACAGATTGAAATCCTAAAAGAAACAGCAGAAAATGTAGGACTCCAAATTTCCTTTGAAAAGACACAATACATGACCTGCAACAGACTAAGAACGCCATTTCTAAAAACAAAATATGGTAACATCAGACGAGTCTCTCAATTCAAATATTTGGGTGAAATAATCATGGAAAATGGGTTGGAAAAAGCCGCCAATAAGGGTAGATGTCAAAAAATGGAAACGGCATTGAGACTTACACAAAATATTTACAACAAAAAATGCCTATCTAAAAACACAAAACTGAGACATTACAACACGGTTATTAAGCCAGAATGTCTATATGCTGCAGAAACGCTCATTTTGAATAGAAAGAGGGACATCGAGGGCATTGAAAAGAAGGAAAGAAAAATCGTAAGAAAAATCCTAGGCCCCAAACAAATAAATAGCACAACATACCGACTTCGAGAAAACCAAGAAATCAAACAATACACAGATATACATAGCGATATGAGAAAAAGAAGACTTAAGTTTTACGAACACATAAAACGGATGAATCCGAGTAGGTTAACTAGACAAATAGTCGAATTTTATGAAAATAGGAGTAGAGCTAAAGTAGAAATAATTAAATGGATTGAGGCAATTAAAGAGGACCTAAGATCAGCAAATATTTCACAAAGTGAAATTCAGGATAGAGGCTGTTTCAGACACAAGGTGAACGTTTGGAAGGTTGGCCAGAGAGAGAAATGTAGGAAGACTGGAACAACTTGGTCTGATGAAAGGAAAAAAGCTCATAGCGAAAGAATGAAATTAGTATGGGCGCAAAGCAAGGCTAACAACAACAAACGCCTCTAATTGTACTTCGCGTGGTCCACTAGGGCCCATACGTGAACAATAATAATAATATATATATATATATATATATATATATATATATATATATATATATATATATATATATATATATATATATATATATATATATATATATATATTGGTATTTATATATATTTTAATTTTGTTTACTTATTAGTTTATTAAATATAATACATTTATTTATTATATTTCAATTTATTTTCAATAAATAAAACTTAACTTTTCAAAAAATAACTTAATAAAGAAAAATATCTACCGATTAATTAATAATTAATTCATAAATTATCAATCAAATAAATACTTTATTATTTTTTGTCCTATATATACAGGGTGTTTGATGCATCGTTTGCCAAATTAAAATGGCCGATAGGAGGGGATCTTTTGCTATCTCTTCAGCCTCCATAAAGCATTATTGGGCCCACAAGTTTTTTTATGTTAATTTTTAAATCTTTTTTTGAAACATTCCAAAAGTCACCATTGAAACCGTTAGTAAAACGTTTTTATGTCATGAATGCATATCGTTAGAAAGAGGATAAACTAAAGTTTTTTTTAAAGAATTCGAAGACCATGATCGTTTTTAGTTTTTTTTAATATGCAATTCAAAATTGAGCTTTAAATTTATTTTTACTTCTTCCAAAAACTTTGCGAGTCTATAAAAAAGTAGATATCGCTTTCATCTAATTTTAATTTTCATAGAACCCTACAACAATTACACATTAAAATAAAAAAAATATTTGAAGGCTATACCAATAACTTATAATATATATATATATATATATATATATATATATATATATATATATATATATATATATATATATATATATATATATATATATATATATAACTTACCTCTTTTCTAATACCCGGGAAGATGATGAGAAAGGCCACGTAGAGGGTGGCAAATATGGCCAAAAAGGTTATGACTGTAACATCACCTGTGACTGCTGTTCTGTTGCTGAAGCTGTACAGGGTTGGACCTCCATCAGTTCGAAATGCATCAAACCACCCCTTCATTGTGGTATCCGGTGAATTTCTGAAAGGAAAATATAAAACGAACAGAGTATATAATGGAGTATATAAAAGGCAAAATGTAAAATAAGAGCGGTAGAGATGAAATCCTACAAAGAGTAAAGAGAATAACGAGGAAGCGCAGAATTATTAGAGAATATTTGGTCATAGAATATATAGAACAAAGATAATTCGGATGGTGGGAACATCTCCAAAGAATGGTAAATACAATATAAGACTGTATGGGAAACAAGAGCGCATAAAATTAATAGCTTCGAAATTACAAAGACAGGTAATAGTCTTTCTACAGTAATGTTCCGCTGAAGAGCTATAAAATTCCAAAGTTTAAACAAAAATTCTGTTATTTTAATGGGAAATTGAAATTTGCGATGCGGTACCTCTTAATACTAATATTATTATTATTAAGAGCTCTAACATTCCCAGTACTTTTATCTACATATTTCATTCTAACATTATTTCTAACAATATTTTCGATACCTTTAAGAAAAAAAATAGTCGATTTTTTTGAAACAGTCTAATATATATATATATATATATATATATATATATATATATATATATATATATATATATATATATATATATATATATATATATATATATATATATATGATACGTGCAGACGTTTCGCCAACTTCACACTTGGCATTCTCAATTCTTGTCTTCAGGCTTGGCGAAACGTCTGCACGTTCCCAACAAACGGGACACAAACGATCGGATGTACTCCCGGACTAATAGTCTAGCGTATTCTTCCATCCGCGAAACACTACGAACTAACATTTTTTCCCAGTTGTATGAAGATCAGAACCAATCCAAGACAAGGCTTCAGGAAAGGACATTGTAACTGTCGAAATGCTAAAAGCTGGTGGTCGGACGTTACATAAAACACTGGCAAAATTATACTCAAAATGCCTCAAAAAACAAAAAGTACCTGACATGGAAAAATGCAGAAGTGATCCTTTTACATAAAAAAGGAGCACAGGAAGATTTAAAGAACTACCGTCCAATAAGCCTCCTGTCAGTAATGTACAAAGTTTTCACTAAGATAATTTCTAAAAGAATATTAAAAAAACTGAATGACGCACAATCAAGAGAACAAGAGGGATTCAGAAGTGGATTCAGTACAATGGATCACATCTAGGTTGTACAGCTGTATATGATGGAGCTACAGCCACAATTCACCTTGATGATCTTGAAGTGGGAATTAATGTAGAACGAAGGTGTACGGCAGGGTGACGCAATATCGCCTATTCTTTTCTCGGCTGGCCTTGAACAAGTATTCCGTAAATTGGATTGGGAACAGGATGGTGTAAATATCAATGGTGCAAACTTAAACCATCTTAGATTTGCAGATGATATTATTCTCATTTCACAAGACCCAGAGGAGCTGCAAAGACGCATACGAGAACTGCAAAGGGCTAGCGAACCATTTGGCTTGAAAATAAACCTGAAAAAGAATCAGGTTATGTTCAATAACTTCGCTCAGGACAGAAGAATTTCAGTTTTAGGAAGGGATTTGGAGATTGTAGACAGCTTTGTATATCTTGGGCAGAGGATTTCAATGGAGAGGAATACCGCCCGGGAGGTGGAACGGCGTGTTAAATGTGGCTGGCAGGCATTTGGTAGGCTCAACATAGTATTTAAGAGCAGACTCCCACTTTGCCTGAAAAAAAGTCTGATCAGTGCGTTCTACCCGTTATGACATACGAAAGTGAAACCTGGACACTCACATCGCAATCAACTCAAAAACTTCGGGTGGCACAGAGGGGAATGGAAAGATGTTTGCTTGGCATTACAAGACGAGACAGAAAGTCCTGGCCATGGATCAGGGAACAAACAAAAGTCTGTGACATCATTGGAAGAGTAAAGCAATTGAAATGGAGATGGGCAGGCCATATAGCGAGGCGATGGGACGAGAGATGGACCAAGGCAATCCTGGAATTGATACCTCTTGATCGCAAACGTCCGCGAAGAAGACTGATAGCACGATGGATTGATGACATCGTTAAGTATATTGGACCCGAGTGGCAGAGGAAAGCCCAGGACCGTGTAGTCCGAGGAGTGGGAGGTCTGTCATACAAAAATTCAGGGTTCATCTGGTTTGGATGATACCATTTTAAAGGACCACTGCCTATGGCACATGCGAAAATACTAATGCGAGTCATTTTTTGCAAGTTTGGACGGAACTAATCGCTGAGTAGGTCATAGAGTTTTACAATAACTACGCAAGAAATCAATTCTTCTATTGGAACCTTTAGTGTGAAACACTAAGCTCGAAGAGATTTACCACTAAACACCAAATCACTTTTTGAAACTTCTCGACGCACGTTTCGCTAACCATCGTCAGGAGATGATTTAATCTTAGGATTAAATTTAATTTAATAATTAAAGTCTAATATTAATTAAATCTAATCTTAAGATTAACATGATTAAATTATCTCCTGACGATGCTAACATGTTAGCGAAACGTGCGTCGAGAAGTTTCAAAAAGTGATTTGGTGTTTAGTGGTAAATCTCTCCGAGTTTACGCATGAAATGTCCACTGGCGCATTATCATGGATGTAGAGTACTTTCTTTTTGGTCAGATTGCCCTTCAGTTGATCCAGTAGTATAGCGTAATAGTCCTCGATGATGACCGTACCTTTTGTCAAGTAGTTTATGAGCACTGTATCAGAAAACCATAGTCATGGCCTTTCTGGCAGTCGGTTTTCGTTTTCTTTAACACTGTTTCACATGCTCCCGCCAACTCTTTGGATTGCTGCTTGTAATGGTGAATCCGTTTCATATACTTTTATAAAACGTTGAAGAAATGAGCAAAAATTCCATTTAAATAAGTCTAAACACTATTCAGAAGTGTTAATTTTTTTGTATCAAACGGAAAGCTTTTTCATATTCAAAACAACATGTAAAATGTTGTCGAAACGGTCTGATGTAAACATAGAGATGATTACAATGTCAGTAGGCTCCCGTATCTTCAATCGATGATGATTTAATACGACATTGTGGATTTTTGATGATGATCAGCATTTTGTTGGAAGCTATTCACAAATAGAAAACTTCCCAACGTCTAACAAGCTTAGCACGCCACTGTATTACAGTGGAATTCAGTTGCTCGCTATTCGAAACACTCAACTGAATCCGTAAAATTAAAAAAAAAATTAGCTATTTCATATGATACCCTTATTAATATTTATTATCGAATACGTCGAATTTCATAACGAGAAAACATTAATAAATGGTAAATAATGCTAAACATATACTAAATTAATTATGTTACACGGAGAAATATGTTAAAATTGCGTATTTTGACTAGAAAGTTTTTTCTTTTTGCGCGTTTTTACATTACATATTTGTAAATTTGTTGTTCTAGTCCATTTTTATTTGCTAAATATATCATTCTTGCACAACTGAACTGTTCAGAAACAGTTCGAAAGCAAGGAAAATGCACTGGCGCACAAAAGCATAACTGTACGAGATTTTTTAGTCAAAACATATTGTGATGTTCGATCATCCCCAATATTCATCTGATTTAGCCCCGCACGATTTCTACTTATTCTCAGAAATGAAACTGGTGATGAAATGAAAGCGCTCCAAATGATTTCATATATTCAGCAAGTTTAAATTGCAGTTCATTTCATTTCTATGAAACAGATAAATTTTCACTTAAACTTCATACTTGTGATCAATTCTTCTATTGGATCCTTTGGTGTGATGCACGAAACTTGAAGAGATTTACCACTAAACACCAAAACATTTTTTTGAACTGCTCGACGCACGTTTCGCTAACCATGTTAGTATCATCAGGCGTTATTTAATCTAATTCTAAAACTAAACTATGTTCTATTTATAGGAAAACCATACCTAACGAAGCATGAAAAAATCATGCACCGCGAAGTGTACTAAGTCTTACATTAATAATTGAAAAAGTTGACTGAAAGAAATCGGTCCTTTATCTCGGTTCATGATTTTCTTACATTTTTCTATTTGAAATCTTTCATATGCATCCAAAGCCCTATTATTATTATTAACCCTTTTAATTAATCTTAAATTACTAATATCTATACTGTGGTCATGTTCGATTGCATGTTGGGCAACACAAGATTTTTCATTTCTCCCATATCTAATGTGGGCAATATGTTCCTTATATCTTGTCAATATGGATCTTTTTGTTTGCCCAATATACCTTCGATCACAGTCTTGACAACTAATTTCGTAAATCCCCGACTTTTTATGCTGCTCTACTTTATCCTTTGGATTACCCAGAACTTCTCTTAATTTATTATATGGTTTGTACACAACCTTAATGTCCACTTTTTTCAAAATTTTATCTAGTATTACCATGAATTTCTTTGTGTTCTGAAAACAGAATCCACAAAAAATCCACAAAGGCTTACAGAACCAGAACTTTTTAATAAAAACTCTACCCTAAGTTACTTAACTAAGCCAGAGGAGAAATATTTGTTCTGATATATTCTAAACGACTGAAAACCGTACGTGTGTTTTAACAATTTTGTCTTACAAATAACTTAAATACAAATTGAAGTCCATCGCAACAAATCATCCACTATAAATTACAACACCTATAATTGCACATAAATTTCACAATTTCGAAGACCAAAATAGGAATGCAAGGCAGAGAGGAAAAAAGAAAACAAGAAGAAACAGTCAAGACGAGTTGTCGCAATTATTCTTTTAAAATAAAAGATGATACCGACGTCGGTTTAGCGAATTCGGTGCATTTAAAGAAGCAGTTTGTCTTACGTCAAAACCTCTAAAAGGAAAACAGGTTTTCTCGTGGATTACGGCAAGAAGAGAAAAAAAAATGATCGTCGACAAAAGATATGCGGAAAAAAGAAACGCAGTAAAGGTGAACTGGCTACTAAAAGGCGAGTAAATCTATTTTTGCAAGCTAAAAGTTGAATTCTAGTCTGATCGTCAAGGTTATATCCTGTTGTAGAAAAAACTTTTGTTAATTGCTGTAGATCTGGTTTGAGATTTCGTTTAATATAGCGCTTTCTTTCATAGTTTTCATAATAAAGTATCTTAATGTGTACGCCTTGGGTCACCTAATATTTCGCCAATAATTTCCATCCTTAAATATAAATGATTGAACGCATTTTCTAGCGAACCCAGTGAAGTTAATCAACAAAATACACGGTGCTTTGTAGTAGTCTGTTTTTCGTTAATTTCCTGGTCCTTCGCGTAAATAACTTTTGCTCTTAATTTTTTTTCTTTCAGTTTTTTAGTACACCTTTATACGAGGGTTTTCACCCATATGGGGGTTTTTCACTTTACTTTAGAATGTATAATCAGACGACAACTTCGATCATGATTTTAATTCATGTAACAAGTATCGCCTGGTAATGTGGCATGTTTCCAGTACAGCAGCCTTCTGCATAACTGCTGTCAATTCGTTAGGAAGTCCAATCATCTCTAAATTTTGCTGGTGTCGCCTATCAATAAGTCCTGTAGCTGATATAATGAATGGCAATATCTCAATTTTTTCAAGTTTATAGATGTCTTTCAGTTGGTAACTCAAGTCCTGATATTTAGTTGTCTTGTGAACGGAAGTTGCTCTGATATTGTCGTCAACTGGTATGGCAACGTCCAATATGAATACCAGTTTTATTTTCTTATATATTATTAAGATATCTGGCCTAGTGGTAGCGACAGTCCTATCCGTTGTCATGGCTGTATCCTAATAGATTTTAACATCAATGTTTTCTTGGACTGACTCTGGCTGATAATTGTGATATGTTTTAGTACATAGTATCACCTGCGTAGCCGAGATTTATCGCAAATATCCCTTATGGAATATACACTGTTATGTAATAGTTATTGAAGAATAATATTGTAGAAATTGTTTTATGTCCTAGGACATATCCTGTATGGACTGTAGAGCACATTAATAATAAAAATAAATACATTGTATTTTATTAAAAAATTACCTTAGTTTTGGATCATAGTGGTATATTCCTATAAGTCTCGGTTAAGATTAGCTAATATTTGTTTGGAAAATCCACATACATAAAGTGTTTTAAAATATTATTTGGTGTATTCAGGCAGACCATAGTATTGGTAGCAGGAAGCAAATAAACCATGTTATTAATTTGACACCTGATAAGACATAGAAAGTACAAATTCTGCTTTTAGTAGCAGGTTGGTTAAGAAATCTATCGATAGAATTAGGCAAGCAGGAACTATCAGCATTTGACCGTTCGATTTTCTAGATATAAAATGACCCGGTTTGAAAAATAATCAACCACAATTTCTCCTACAATTTTACAATATCTTTTCTTGCATTTCACTTCACGTATTGCGGATTCTCCTAGTAACTATGTCTAACAGTAAAGTTATTTAGTTGCTATTAATAGGTGGTACACTAAATAAAAGTGTATTTATTTCAATAAGAAACTTATGTACGTTCTGTTGGATACGTACCGAGAATTGTTCTTTTGGAAACAAAGACACAATTATCAATTATACAGTACACTGTTAATATACAGGGTGTTATTAAAGTTGAGTCATTTCTTTGAACAGGTTGTAGAACTGGTAAAAAGAAGTAATTTTATCAAAAATCATTTATATAAAAGTTGCAAAATAAAGAAGTTATTAACAGTCACAAAATTTGAAAACAGACCTGACTTTTTGATATTCTCAACCGCTGCGTTGTAAACAACACATAAAGTATTTGTTTACTGCTGATGCTGGGAATGACTAGTTTTTTGTATTCTTATACGATATTTCTTTTGAGTGCGATGGTCGATTTGACCATCGTACAGTGGTAATAATTCCTTAATAGTGCGTGTTTAATTTTTAGATAATTTCTGCGATTAAAATGTCACACGTTTATGAAAACAATAAACTAATGGGCATAATATTAACTTACGGAGAGTGGCCATAAATGCAGTCGCAGCATGTCGTTTGTACGCGGACAGGTTTCCTTTAAGAAATCATCCGGCCCGCGGATATTTGCAAATTTAGTTACAAGACTTCGCGACACAGGGTACTTAAAGGTACAACGAGGAAGTCACGCTTGAAGACCTCCTCCACGCGAAATGGTAGAGATTGAGGAAAAAAAATAGAAATTGTCGAAAACGAGCCAACAACGAGTACTAGATCTATAGCAGGTCAAGTTGAAGTTGGTTATAGTAAAGTGTGGAAGACTATACGACAGGAGCACTTTTATTCCTATTTAACTGAGGTAGCCGATACTTGATGCAAAATTCATTTTAAATAAAAACCAAGATTAATATCTAAATTTCCACTATATTTAAAACTTGCACTTATGACAATTGTTTCGACACACAGTGTCTTTTTCAAATACAAACTGACGATTGAAACTCAAATGAAACTGACTGAACTGAAACAACAGTTTGTATTTGAAAAAGACACTGTGTGTCGAAACAATTGTCATAAGTGCAAGTTTTAAATATAGTGGAAATTTAGATATTAATCTTGGTTTTTATTTTTATTCCTATCATTATCAACGGGTACAACCGTTACAACCCGAAGACTATCCTAGAAGAGTTGAATTTTGTCAGTGTCGTTTACATCAGTACAACAGAAATGAAAATCTTACCAGATTTTCGGTAAATGTTTGGCTGGCATAGCAAATGCAATATTGTTGGGCGTTTCTTTCTTCCAGGTCGACTGACAGAAGAACATTATTTAGACTCTCTTTAAAACAATCTGTCACAATTAATACTAATATTAATTATTATTAATATTAAGATTTTCCTTTAAATGTTAAACAGAATATCTGATTTCTACATGATGGAGCTCCGCCATATTTTAGATGAGAAGTTTGCGAACATTTAAATAAAAAAATTCCTAACAGATGGATAGGGCGCAATGGATCCATTTCTTGCCCTGCTCGCTCCCCGGCTTTAACGCCCTTCGATTTCTTTCTATGGGACTATTTAAAAAAGTTAGTTTATCATGATGGAGAAGTAAATACTGTGGAAGAACTACCACAGTGCATCGAAAACGGAAAACGGATTTTATTTTTGACGCGAATAGTGACGCATGGGTACGCCGAGCAAAATTTTGTACTAACCGACAATTTTGAACAATTTTTGTAACATGTAACATTTTTATTTTTGATATTCGGGACTTTTATATAAATGATTTTTGCTAAATTGACTTCTCTTTGCGAGTTCTACAACGCAGTGATCGAGAATATCAAAAAGTCAGGTTCGTTTTCAAATTTTGTAACTGTTAATAACTTTTTGTTTTGCAAATTTTATATAAATGATTTGTGGTAAAATCAGTATTTTTTCCTCTTCGAGTTCCACAATCTGATAAAAAAAATTACTCAATTTTGAGAATACCCTATAATGAAAGTGCCAGAACGTAAAATGAATGAAAAATCAAATTCAAGAACAAATAACGGCATTATGTTTTTCTTTCAAATATCTCCCTCGACTTCATTTGGTTGGAACGCATTTTGGAAACTCACTATTCGATTACTCTTTCACACGTATGAAATTGAGTTTACAAATTGTTTTCAGTCTATCAAACTACACCACAAACACTTAAAAATTACTACGTCATTAATAATATGCTTATCAATCTTTAAATTTAATTTAAACCATTAAAAAACTATTTTTACGTATATGCAATAAAAAAAATCTTACACTTGGAAGTCCATAGAATTAGCTGATATCGTTCTGATTCCACAAAACTAGAAAGGATTATTTTTTTAAGGAACCACACTTTATCGGAATTTGTCAACTTGCTATAATTAGAAATTAATTAGAACTAAAAGTTTAACATCGCCAGCTGCCTATTTAAACTTACCGAAAATCATTATTGACTCACTGAACCGTGAACATTCGAATCAATCTGAAAAATTTACCAACTGGTAAGAGAATCGACGGTGGCATTTTTCAATTGTATAATTTTTTTTATTACATTACGTAACAAAAATCAAAACATTCCTAAAGAAGGTCAACAATCTTCTTTTTCAGTTCTTCTTTCCCCTGTAGGTATGATGAGTGTAAATAAAATAATGAGACTGGTAGCGTGGCGTTCGATCTGGCAATACTATTGACTTCCCCTTTTCAGGGGTGCCAGATCAACATCTGATGCGTATTCAGTGCGAGTTTGAACTCTCTAGAGTGTGGCCCACAACAATTCTTTTCGTAAACTGTATTTTTGTAGTACGGTCTGAAGATGAGGGACAAAAATCTCTAACAAGGGTGCGCTATGAAGTTTACTTTCGGATTTTATCATTCCGCCCCTAAAAGTCAAGAGATGTTTCCCTCCTGTTGTCGTTTTGATCCTGGGAACGTTTTTTCGAAACCATTTGTTTCTACGCAGATTTTCTTCCTTCCTAAATCATTCGACAAAATCTAGTGAACGATTCTGTGTGGCAAATTCAATACTTCCTCGATTATTCTCACCGTTAACCGACAATTAAACTGCACAAGATCTCGGATTTTGTGGAGATTTTTTTCAGTTCTTGTAGCTGAAGACTTTCCTCGGCGAGGTTCATCTTCAATCGAGTTTCGCCCTTCTGAGAATGTCTTAAACCACCTGAAAACCTGAAGCATTGACAAAACACTTAGTTGCGTGTATTACGGCTACGTTAAAAAAGTTATTGCTAAAAAAAGGTGATAAAAATAGGTCAAAAAAATGTTACAGGGACATTAGTGATGGTAGAGGAGAGGCTGAAGATTCGCCTCGTTCAGGAAGACTTTCCACGTCAACTAACGAAGAAAACATTTCCAAAAATAAAGAATGTCGTACTGAGGAATCACCGATTAAGTATGAGTCCATTTGAAAAAAATGGCAGAACAATTCATGGCTTTTGTATTACAATAAGGCACCATCACAGACCGTAGTAATTATTTGTTAATTTTTCGCTAAAAATATCATATTTTTCGCTAAAACACCATATTCACCAGATATGGCACAGTGTGATTTTTCCTGTTCGCTCGATTCAAGGAACTATTTTGTTGACGCCCTTTAGGGTCCATAGAGGGATTAAGAGAGCTCGCTGGCCGCATTGAAGGAAATATCAGAAGTCAAGCATAAAGGCTGGAAAAAATGTTGGAATAAGTGCATTACAATGAAAGGAATTGGATTGAACGATACAAAGCGAAACCAGCCTAGAAAGAACTGCTGCAGAGCAAACAGCAAAATGTCTGAATGAATGAAAAATTTGTGGAATGAAGGGAAGCTGAAGTTTTATTTTATTAGCGGAAAGTAAAATAGATTATTAACTGAAAAAAATCACAATATATACTTCATTAGAAAGTCGGAATTTTCTTTGTCTGTAATTACTTCTAGGACTTTATCAGACAATTTTTCTGATTTGGATTATTATCTGAAAGCGGAAAGATTTTCACAATATATAGAGGGTATTCCAATAGGTACTTTGGAATTTCCGTTTTAAATAAATGCAACAATTTTAGAAAAATAGCATGCTTCTTTTTTTATCAAAAAGTAGAGACATATCAGTTATGTTTTAAAAATAATATTCTCCAAATGCCCCCTTGGCCGTTTCTATTTTCTAATTTGGCATAACTACAGTACAATTTCACCAGCAACTTGACACATGTTTTGCTTCAGGTCATTAATCTTCTGCGGATTAGTAAAACGTACTTGAGGAAGCCCCACAGGAAAAGATCAAAGGGGGTTAGATCGCATGATCTTGCAGACCACTGAACATCGCCAGTTCGAGAAAAGACGCGGCCAGGTAATCGTGTCATACACACCAAAGTTTCCCTTGCCGTATGATATGTGGTGCATATTATCCAACTCAGATTATAAAAAGTTCATTCACATACACAGTTACATCGATTCAATGTGATTCAAATGCGTGCTCCAGCTTATTTTGTGGAATAGCCTCTAAAGCTCGCGTCGAAGCTGTTTTAATGGTCTGAATATCTTCAAAAAACACCAACTTTGGGAACAAGAAAAACTCACAAGGGGTTAAATCTGGTGAATATGGTGGGCGATTGATCACCACCACTTATGATTTGACGCATTATCGTGGAACAAACTTTCAAGACTTCTAAGTAGTACTGCATAGTGACAGTTTGACCAGTTGGAAATAACTCTTTGTGGATGATGCCTTTGCTGACGAAGAAAACCATGGATATTGTCCTGATTTTTAAAGTTTTTTGTATTTTTTTGGTGAGTTTTTCGACTTCTATTCCGCACTTTGGCGTTTAGTTTCTGGATCGTATTGAAAGCACCATGTTTCATTCCCCGTAACAATCGATTTCAGGAAGTTTTGATAATTTCTGGCCGGTTGCGACAACCACGAATTAATTTCTGCTCCTCCGTCAACGTATGTGGACCAAACTTTACAGACACCTTTGTTTTATCCAAATCCTTTTGAAGAATGAGTGGACTCGTTTCTTTGTCGATATATAAAGCCGCTTCCATCATTTTTAGTGAAGCATTACAGTTATTTGCAATAAAATCGCGAACTTTTTCTATCATTTCGGGAATGCGAGCTGAACAGTGGTTTCCCGTCACGTTTGTCACCCTCTAACCATACTCTGCCATACGAAAAAACGTTTATGCCACAGAAAAACATTTGTTCTGCTTAAACAATCATCATCGTACCCTTGCTGCATCAACCGGAATGTTTCCTACACAGTTTTAGCGAGTTTTGCGTTAAATTTAATAACAGCTCTTTGTTCCGTGATTTTATTTGTACATCAAACTTTTTTGGCATGTAAACAAGACGTCATAAAATCAGCAAATGTGTGTGTATCGTGGTAAAGTAGGTTTCGTTAGGTCCAGGAATATTCAAATATTCACTTTGAAACGACGTCGCTCGTCAATAGATGGCGTGACTGGTTACTGAATATATCTTAAGTACTGATAGGCCTTTTCATAATTGAACATTTTTTATGCGCATGCCCCAACTTCCGCCATGTTTTTCGGGCACTTTATGCCTGTACAAGCTGTGAATATTATGTTTTCAATGTAATTAACAAAAAAAAATTTAATTATTAATTCACTACCAATAGTACAGTTTTAATTGTTATATACTTGAAGTAAAATATTAATACAAGCATTTTAATAAAAATATATAATGTTACCAATAAAAGAAGGAGCAAAAACGTTGTTGTTATAGGATATGTCAGAGCTATAAATCATTTTCGGAGCATTTATATTACTTTATTAGTTTTCCAAACCCTTGTCTTGAATATCGTCGAAAACTTATTAAATCAACGAAACAAAGACATATAAAAATGGGTCCAAAGTGTTCTAAATGTGATTTGTAAGTTAAGAAATGTGGACGAGGTGATGGTCGATTCCAACTGATTGATCATATTAACAAAGATACGTATATCTATTCACTTCATTTCGAAGGCGAAAGTGGTCTAACAACAGAACACCCTAACCTCATCAGTTGTGTTAAAGAAATCATGTAATCAGGTGATTTTAATTCATTTAATTGTTGATATAACAGCTCATGCTATAACGTCAAATGATGAATGTTTTTGCAGGTAAAAGCTGCAATGACCTGTTTGGTTGATAAATATGAACAAATTCATGGGGTAAGTTAATTATTAAAAAAAACTACTCCTAAGGTAGAGTATAAAAGTATCAAATGAAAATAAAAATTTCCTCCAAATTTAATATACAAATATATGTAATGTTATAAATATAATGATTATGGACGCCCTGTGAATTACCCTCTAACTCCTCCTGCTCGCCATGCACACTACACTGTTACTCGAAGAGGAGGTAAAAGCTCTTTTGAAACGACTCGAGTATTTTCACTTCCCCAAATGTAGAAATTTGCTTGTTCAGATAATCTGTAAGATGGAAATGAGCTTCGCCAGAAAACATAATTTTATTGCTAAAATTAGCTGATGCACGGCCATACTGGTGGTCTGGGGGTTTTAAATTGCCGGGTCTCTAAAATACACATGCGAGATATAAAATTTCTAGGTCAAGTCATTGAAAAACGACGTAAAATTAAAGTCTTGAAATACCTATTAGGACACCGTTTACTTCTTTAGAAAGGTGGTAAATACTTTTTTTTGTAATTGTTTCTATAATTTTGACCTAATTTTATTAATTTGTCAGAAAGGTTTCCTGATTTAGATTGTTGTGCACCGACAGTCACGTCCAAAAAAAATTCAAAATTTTCGAAAGTATCAACAGCTTTACCTTGAAGGTTTTCGGAGTTGTGGTAGCAGCATCGTCACTTTAATGCGGTTTTCCTATTTCGTTCTCCATCCTCGAAATAATCTAATAAAACTAATCTACGTGCCGACCAACGCGACACCCCATTTCAGAAAACGATCGCGAAATACCAAAAAAAAATGCCAGTAAGCGCAAAAATTCGTCAAACTTCACCTTGATCCGCTACGCGAAAACGTAGAAAGTTGAAAGACAAAAGCGGAAATAAGACCGGTGGCGTTTTAATGATGGCACACCCAAATCGCTAGCGCTTATAATGACTCACTGACTGCTTCTGGTGTGTATGTCCAGGTGTTCTAGTAGCGTGTGTGTTTGTATTTGTGCATGGACCACTCGAAGACATTGAGAAAGGTTACTATCAAGGGCATTTAAACGGATATTTGTTCGGTTGCAGGAAATTTATTAAGCAATTTCGGTGGTTTAATGGTACAGGGTGCGGCCGAGAATCGAACAATTATTATAACTCAGAAACTATTAAGTTTCAAAGCAATTGTCGGGCTTTTTTGATCACCTCACACTTATTTAAGAAAAAAGTAATCTCCCTTATTTTCTATACACTTTCGCCAACATCCACAAAACTGCCGAATTCTAGATCAAAAAAAACTTCGGGGTTTTCAAGTGAAGTACAGTTTACTGTACTTTTTTCGACTTTCTCAAGACATTTGAAGCGGCTATGACCAGGTTATTTTGCTGATCCGAAGAGGCCAAGTCTAGAAAATACGCCAGATGCGGTTAAATCACCCAGCCGAACTCGGGGATCGTTTCCAAAGGCTTATTTACTGCATGTGATTGTACGTTGTCTTGAAGCAAAACTACTTATCTTCTTTTTTTTGCCAGTATATTTTGGCTTTTTATCCTCCAGAGCGTCACTAACACGAATCAATTGAAGATAACGATCAGCCATATATATATATATATATATATATATATATATATATATATATATATATATATATATATATATATATATATATATATATATATATATATACATATTTATAGTCCTTTTGGCAGGATCGAGTATACTGAGCTCTGCAAAACTATAAGAAAACGTATCAGAGAGGACACGCGCCGATTCAATATGCAGCTAGTGCAAAAAACCCTGGAAGAAAACAAAGGAATTAACAAAGCTAAACAGAAGCTGAGAAACAAAAGAACGCAAATATATGCTTTAAAGCGTGAGGATGGCACAGGGTGCAGGGCACGTACCCAAATGTTAGAGATTGTCAGAAAATTTTATTCCCAGTAACTATCAGTAATGTACAAAGTTTTCACTAAGATAATTTCTAAAAGAATATTAAAAAAACTGAATTACGCACAACCAAGAGAACAAGCAGGATTCAGAAGTGGATTCAGTACAATGGATCACATCCAGGTTGTACAGAAGGTCATAGAAAGGCACAACGAATACACCATGCCACTGTGTTTGGCTTTTATCGACTACGAAAAAGCATTTGATTCCATCTCAAAGCATGCGATAATGGATGCACTGCTTAGCCCAGGTGTAGAGAGAGCCAATGTAAACCTATTAGAATCGATATATGATGGAGTTACAGCCACAATTCACCTTGATGATCTTGAAGTGGGAATTAATGTAAAACGAGGTATACGGCAGGGTGACGCAATATCGCCTATTCTTTTCTCGGCTGGCCTTGAAGAAGTATTCCGTAAACTGGATTGGGAACAGGATGGTGTAAAGATCAATGGTGCAAACTTAAACCATTTTAGATTTGCAGATGATATTATTCTCATTTCAAAAGGCCCAGAGGAGTTGCAAAGACGCATACAAGAACTGCAAATGGCTGGCGAACCATTTGGCTTGAAAATAAACCTGAAAAATAGTCAGGTTATGTTCAATAACTTCGCCCAGGACAGAAGAATTTCAGTTTTAGGAAGGGATTTGGAGATTGTGGACAGCTTTATATATCTTGGGCAGAGGATTTCAATGGAGGGGAATACCGCCCGGGAGGTGGAACGGCGTGTTAAATGTGGCTGGCAGGCATTTAGTAGGCCCAACATAGTGTTTAAGAGCAGACTCCCAGTTTGCCTGAAAAGAAAAGTCTTCAATCAGTGCGTTCTACCCGTTATGACATACGGAAGTGAAACCTGGACATTCACATCGCAATCAATTCAAAAACTTCGGGCGGCACAGAGGGGAATGGAAAGATTTATGCTTGGCATTAGTCCTGCGCATGGATCAGGGAACAAACAAAAGTCTGTTACATCATTGGAAGAGTAAGGCAATTGAAATGGAGATGGGCAGGCCATATAGCGAGGCGATGGGACGACAGATGGACCAAGGCAATCCTGGCGTGGATACCGCTTGATCGCAAACGTCCGCGAAGAAGACGGAAAGCACGATGGATTGATGACATCATTAAGTATATTAGACCCGAGTGGCAGAGGAAATCCCAGGACCGTGAAAGTTGAAAGCATGTTGTAGAAGCCTTCATCCTGCAGTGGATCCATACGGGCTGATGATGATGATGATGATTATGATGATATATTTATATATATTGCGCCAGGTTTCGATAGAGTATGCAGTACAAAAGTAATTAAACTTGATAACCTGATTGGAAACTAACCGGATTGAGACAAAAACCAACTGTATAAATAACAATTCTTTAAAATCTATATTATTCTCAGAATGGAAAAGTATATTAACTGATAAAATTTAAAAAAAGTAAAAATAATGTCGAGAAGGTTGTAGAGTGTCTAGATAATTATGCATGTAAAACACTAAACTCGAAGAGCAGCGTCATGTGGAGATTCAATAGAGTGATTGATGATGATGATAACATGGTTATCGAAACGCACATCGAGAAGTTAACTATTGTGATTTGGTGTTTAGTGGTATATATCTTCAAGTTTAATAAATAAAATACATAATACAGTACACAATATTGCCAATAATGATGACGATTATATCGTAGAACGGTACTAGCTCGTTAAAAAAATTAATTGTGTATAGACTATTACTCATAGATGCTCCTATTATAAAAGATGATGCTAATGTGTACAGATTCTAAATAGACGATGGGGTTCGTCGTGACCAGTATTTCTAAGCAGGTTTTCTCACTGACTCAATCCAAAAAACTAAACGTTATAATATGCAATAAAGGTTTTCAATACTCTGTACATTATTCGAAATCCCGCATTACGTAATCAGGTAAAAATACTACATTTTATTAAAGAAGTTTGGAGGTTTATTTGGCGACGATGGCGTATAAGAAGTGTTTTATTATGGAAAAGAGCTTGAAAACGAGGACAACAATGCTTATATTCTATTTATATACCGAGAAATAATTGACGTACGACCTTGTCGTAATAGAAGAATCAATTACACAATTATTACAAAAAATAAATAAACATATTTCCGGTTATTTTTTTTTCTCTTGATGAAGTCTTTCTTCCTGTTAGAGTGTTGATGACCTTTTCGTTTTTTTTTGTTGTCGTTAATCCTCTTTTAAACGTTTTTAAATTATTCGTTAAAAAATATTATTAATGAAAACGTCAGAAAAAGTCTAGCATGTTTTTTTACTTGGACTTAGTCCCATTCTGGCTTTTTACTCAAAATAACATGTAGATATACTGTAAAAGTTTCTGCAATCAGGTAATCCTGATGATGTAATCGTCATCATACGTGTTTCGGTTAATAATGTCAATTTTTCCAGGAGATGACGGTACTATACATTTGTTGGTATAGGAATATATATATATATATATATATATGTTAAATGGTTTACACTTAACTTTACTTTTTAAAAAACTTTTATTTTAGGAGTTTAACACTTTTGTTAGTATTTAAATTGTATTACTTTATTTTGTTTGACTTTGTATATAAATGTAAAAATAATAAAAAGATTACGTCTATGACGACAATCTTGAAAGGAATAATTAACGTTAACTTTTTGTGATCAAATGATTAAATGATTAACAAACGATTATCAAATGATGATGGCTGGACGGCGGTCCTGGTTCTTATTGTGTTTGGCATGCTGACTTGGCATCTGGGCCTTGTGGGGGACAGGTCACCTTAGGGAACTGCGTCGTATGAGGTTTTGCTGAGGTTGCAGCCTTGAATCTGTTTACTGGAACTGCGGGAAATGACGTGGATGCACGATTCTGTTGACGTGGCTTTAACCTTGGCTTGTTTACTGGCATGGTACTGAGGACATGTGGGTTGAAATGCTGACATGCATTTATATACAATGTTGCAAACTACAATGTTGTAAATATTAATACGAGGGTTGAATGAATAGTGTATACAGGGGTTAAATGGATATATAACAGCTCCCCTTTTAGATAAAAGTTGACGCATGGAGACAACTTTTAGGCACGATTTTTATTGGTGTTGAGTTCGATGGCATCTTCTTCTATTGGTTCTTCGAGACGAATACTTGGTCTTCTTTGTGGAAGAATCTTTTTCCATTTTGCTGTGTATGTAGCAAATTTATTTCTTGGAGGTGATGGTGGATAATCGTCATGAGAAATAGCGATTCCTATAGGTGCTCTTCTTCGTCTTCGACATTTGCAAAGGATATAGAGTGTTATTAGAGCAATAATAACAGTGATCGTAAGGATTGTGAACCAACTTTGGTGTTTCTTCACGAATGGTTGATGTATCAAATCATCCAATTGGTTTGAATATTGATTTAGTTTGTGATTGGCAATATTCAAATCTTCGAAATCAATTTTATTTATCTTTAATGGTTTTAACTCAGGGATTTCGAGTTTCTCCGGAAGATGTTTGCAACAATCATAGGGGATTTGAATTGGATTTATATTATACGTAATATTTTCGTAAGCATCTATTTCCCTTTGTCCCTGTATTCTTGTACTTCCTACAAAAGCATTGCATTCTGGTTGTAATTTTAATATAGCATTCGTTTCCAGCATTTTTGTTATGATATCTCTGTTGCCACATTTTATGGTTATTGGTAATATATCAGATACCATGATTAGCCATATGTTTAAGTTTAATTTATTGATATTATAATCAGTTGCCATAATGATTGAATTTTGACAGGTACGTGGAAGGCGTTCTTGGTGCTTCAACAATTGAGCTTCACATATTGCGTCACTATCAATTGGGTATGGAAATGTGTCCAAGCAGATTCTTATTTTCCTTCCAGATGGTTTACATTTGTCCGGGTTCTCAATAATGGTGTACAACAATGAATCATCACTTCGCGCGATAAATTTTGTGTTTACTGTTAAAATATGATGTAAATGTGTGCGATTGTCTAGTATTGGAATCGGATAGAGTCGAAAGAGTGTGTAATCTTCAGGTTCGATTAAAGGAATGTTTAATACAAATATGATTCTCGTATCTATCTGAAAAGCTTTCAATTCAATTATATCAAGATAATAAGGAATTGATGCTGTCGAAATTTGTAAAGGGAGATTGTTTCTCTTGAGAGATTGTGAAATATGTTTTAATGAATCCATTAGATCAACAGGGGTTATAATCGAACTGTGTAATATATGTAATCGAGCGAAAGTTATGGAATTTATAATATCATTGATCGTATTTTCAATGAAAGTGTAACTTTCCATTAATAATTCACATATGTTCAGAGTTGTAATTTGGGCTGAATAATAATTCAATTGGTTAGAAATATCCATTATTGATTCACGAATTTTTATAATATCATTATTAAATGTTTCTTCGTCAACTTGTAATTTTTGAATGGTAGAATTAAAGTTCTTAATAACTGATGTTGTTACAGTTATTTGGTTCTTCAGTAGATTTTCAATTTGATATTCATCATGGATGACTTTGTTAATGCATTCGTTAAAATATTCTCCATCAGCTGCATCTAGATTGCCGGTTATGGATTTCCATATAGTGCCTATGCCATTAAGTATACCGCGTTTTTCTCTAAAGTTATACTTTTTAGTATCACTAATTATTTCAGTATATTTTAGGTTAATTGATCTTGAAATTTGAGACAGAAGATTAATATGAGTTTGTACTTCTGATTTAAAGGCTGTCATACGGGGTGTGTTTTCCTCGATGGTATCTATTAGGTTTTCTAGGATTTTGTCGTTCCTTATTATGTTGTCTTGAATGAGATGTAAGTCTTTATAGACAAGTAATGTCCATTTGTCGTTTGATAATTTAATTAGTCTATCTTCATGTAGATATATTCCGATTGTATTATTGATTGGGGTGATTAAATATTGGGGTTGTACATTGGAGAGGACTCCGAATAATCTGAAAATAAATTATTCGTGATAGGGCTTGAGTCTGTCAAAATTTACTTTCGATTGTTGTTGTGTCTCAGGGTTTAATAATACAGCTGAATTTTGAAAAGTTTCTTTGATTTCGAAAGGGCCATTGAATTTATTTTGAGCTTTGTCTTTAATTTGTGATTCTTTAATGTATACTTTATCTCCAATTTTGAATTCATAAAGGTTTTCGGATAAGTTTTTATCAAAACGTAACTTTGCTTTTTCTTTTCTCAATTGCGTTTTTTCACGAGCTGTCTTATAATAGTATTGCATGCGATTGTTTAAATCCCTAATATATTTCGAAATTAAATTTTTTTTCATTGTATAAAGTTTCAGGGGGTCTCGTTGTAGTATGTCCAAAGATTAACTCGAAAGGGGTAAATCCATGGGTTTTGTTTTGTGTGTTGTTATAGCATATGACAGTATAGGGAAGGATATTGAAAGGATGTTCCTCAGGGTGTTCTTGTGTGTGAGCTCTGATCATTTCAGCTAAGGTTGCATGAAATCTTTCTAGTGATCCGTTTGATTGAGGGTGGCTTATACTAGAGAATGTTAGTTTAATATCATATAGTTCACAAAGATCCTTCATTAGGGTATTGTCGAATTCGCGTCCTTGATCGCAATGAATCCGTAAGGGTGTTCCGTAATGTTGAAAATACACCAGTAATGTATTAACGATTGTTCTTGCTGTCTTGTCTTCGATTGGGTAAGCTTGAGTGAATTTGGTGAGTTCATCCCTTATCGTTAGAGCATAATTTTTTATAGGAAATTCAAAAATATCAATGTTAATTCGCTCAAAAGGAGTTTTTGGCGTTTCCGTGATTACTAGAGGTCTGTTTAGGTTCCTTCTATTAATTTTGACTCTTTGGCATGTTTCGCATCTTTTTATGAAATTTTCAACGTCTTTTGTTAGGTTTTGCCAATTATATTTTTCTTTAATTCGACGTGTAGTTTCATTAATTCCTCTATGGAGATTTGTTTTTCCATTATGATATTGATCAAGAATTATGGGTATTTCATCTTGTCCAGGGTTTTTAACGAGATTTTGACATATTATTAATTGTATATCTTGGTCCGCGAAGATGTAAGAGAATATCTCTAAGACTGGGATTTCTATTTGGTTTTCCACGTAATAAGTTTCCTGTGGTTTGAATTCATTCTGATATTTATATAAGATGTAGAATAAAAGGGGTGTAACTGAAGTTGGGTCGAAGGGAAGTGGAATTATAAAATATCTTCGTTTTTTGACGGATTTGCTATCAAGAATATTTAGTTCATTTATCTTTAAATCAGTGTTTTCATTAAGTATGTCATCAATTATATTGTGGTGAAACTCTTCTAATTTATTTTGCCAAAAGAATGTGATTATATTTTTATGGGATTTGTCTAACAATTGATTATTAGAAATTTTAATTTTAGAGTAATCAATTAATGATCTGTTGTCGTAAAGTTCAATAAATTTATCATATTCTTCCGAGATTTCCTCAGTATTGTCATTAGCAGTTTCATTATGGTCACTATCATTATCAGATGTTTCATTAGATGCATATATTGGTAAATTTAATTTAGTTTGAAATTTTGAACATTCTTTAAAGTGATTTATTTTAATTCGGGATAATGCGTCTGCGTTCTTATTGGTTTTTCCAGATTTGTGAATAATCTTGTAATCATATTCTTCGAGTTTTAATCGCCATCGGGCTAATCTGCTTCCAGGGTCTTTAATTGAGAATAGCCAGGTAAGTGGGCGATGATCTGTTACGAGTGTGAACTTTCTACCAAATAAATACGGTCTGAAGTGTTTTACTGCCCATACTATAGCAAGTAATTCACGTTCAATTGTGGAATATTTTACTTCGGCACTGCAAAGGGTTCTGGATGCGAAGGCTATTGGTAAGTCTTTTCCAATAGGTCCTTGTGATAGAACTGCTCCTATTGCAAATGAACTGGCATCAGTTGTTAACACGAAGGGTTGTTCGAAATTTGGATATACGAGAATCGGATCTGTCATTAAAGCGGTTTTTAATTCATTAAATGACTGTTTACAGTTTTCATTGAAATTAAATGTTATATCTTTATGAAGTAGGTTTGTTAAAGGTTTCGAAATTTTTGCAAAATTTGGTATGAAACGGCGATAGTATCCTACTAAGCCTAGGAATGATTTGATTTCTTTAGGTGTTCCCGGTTGTGGAAAGTCTTTGATACATTGAACTTTTGTTGGATTTGGTTTTACTCCATCTGGGGTTATTAAGTGTCCTAAATAAGCAACTTCTTTTTTCAAAAATTCACATTTATCAGGTTGTATCTTAAGATTTGCATTTCTAAGTCTTTTAAAAACTTCTTCTAATCGGGATAAGTGTTCGTGGATTGTAGGTGAATAAATGATAATGTCGTCCATATAAACCAAACATCGTTCGTTTTGTATTCCTACTAGAATGTTATCCATGACACGTTGGAATGTTGAAGGGGCATTTTTTAATCCGAAAGGCATTCGTATGAATTCATAATGTCCGTTTTCTACTGAAAAGCCTGTTTTAGAAATATCCGAAGGATTGATTTCGATTTGATGAAATCCTGATGCAAGATCTAAAGTTGAAAAATATTCACATTTGCCTAGTTGATCGAGGATATCAGAAATATTCGGTAGAGGGTATTTGTCGTCAATAGTAACTTCATTCAATTTTCTGTAGTCGATGACAATACGCCATTTTTGTTTTCCGGATGAATCTAATTTCTTGGGGATGACCCAAACTGGGGATGACCATGGTGATATAGAGGGTCGTATGATTCCTTGTTTCAGCATATCGTTAATTTGTTTTTTTACTTCTTCTTTATGGATGTGTGGATATCTGTATGATTTTGTAAAAATTGGTTTCGAATTATTTGTATCTATCGTATGTTTGATTTCATTTGTAAAGGTTAATTCGTCATCTTCCAAGTAGAAAATATCCTGATAATTCAAACATAAGTTTGTTATTAATTCTGTTTCTTCTTCGTTAAGATGGTCTGTGCGAAGTTGGTTTTTTATTTCTTGAACTCTATCAATCTGGTTTAGATTTTGAAAATTATTTGAATTAAAATTTTTTATTTCGAAAGGTTCTATTTGGATGTCGGAAAATTCGATTGTTTTTGGGATTGCATTCACATTTAATATTGATGTTAGAAATTCTCCTTGTTCATTAACATGTACTAGGGCGTTTGGAATATGCACTTTTTCTTTTTCTTGTTTAAATAAAATTGCATCTGTGTTGTTAAGGTTACATTTTAATTTAAATATTTGTTCTGTTCTGCCATTGATTTGAATTTTATTTTGATTAAAGTTTTCAGTATCGTTTGCTTTAAAAAGAGGTACTGTTTTAAAGTTGGTTATTAATTGTTTGTTTTGTAGATCAATTGTGCATTGGTAATGTTCGAAAAAATCTAGTCCTAGAAGTCCATCAAATTCTATGTCTAAATCGTATATAAAGACTTTATGTGGATCTCCGTCTGTGAATGGTACAAGGGTTGATTGCGTGATTAATAATTTTTCATCGGTTATACCTTGGATGGTTAGGTTTTCTGGAATGCGATTTCTGTAGTTTTTAACTGTATTTTCTTTAAATATTGAAATTCCTGCTCCTGTGTCTATCAAAATTTTGAAAGTGTTGGTAGCATCTTTGATGTAATAAAGATTGCTCGAGTCTATTGTAAACATAGGATTTACAAAAATTTCTGATCTATGAGGTTGAGAGTTGGTTTGATTGAATTCAGAGTTTGTATATGTTCGAGGGATGTTTCTTTGTTGTCTGGAGATTCTATCGGAGGGTGGTTGTGATCTGTAGTTATGGGAAAATTTTGGTTGATATCAGCTTCGTCGTAATATTCGGGTTGCAATTCAAGTTCTTGGGGAAATTGTTGTTGAGAAGTGTTTGTATAAAATTCATTTTGTTGGTAATTTTCCTCTTGATAAAATTCTGGTTGCGAATAATAATCTGGTTGAATATATTCTTCAAATTGGTTGTCGTAATACACATCTTGGTTAATAAGATGGGCTCTTTGGTGATTTGTGTTGAAGTTCTGGTTAAAATTTGGATTTCTTTGTATTACTGAAGGGCGTTGTTGAAAGTTTGAATTTTGTGGTTGATTATTTTGAATATTTGGTCGTAATTGGAATTGTGGTGGTTGGTTTTGAGATTGCGATTGATTTGGAAATTGTGGTCTATTCGGAAAGTTTTGTGTTGATCGTTGGTAGTTAGGATTTGGAGTTCCTTGATTCATTTTTGAATAGCAATTGTTCGCAAAATGACCTAAACGTCCGCAATTTGAGCATTTTGGGGTTTGTAAATTTGGTCTTTTAATTTGTTGATTTGGGTGTTGTATTAAGGGTGGTTGTCTATACGTGTTTTGTTTGTTTGGTGGGTTAAATTTTTGATTTTCAAAATAAGATAGTTGTAGTTCACGTCTGATTCGTTTTTTCGCTAAGAATAAATCAGTTGGGTTGCTCGCACGAATTATATGGCCTATTCTTGGTTCTAATCCGGTTAATAAAGTGTTTAGTACCATTGAATCAATTAAATTTGATTGAGCATCTTTTTCGCTGTTTGAAAGATGGGATCTACGAATTACAGATTGTAATCGGGCATCTAAAACTTCAAGACGGTTCACGAACATCATTGGAGATTCATTAGGTAGTTGTCGTAATCGTTGTAGATCTTGGATTAACGAGGACATATCTCTGGTGTCTCCAAAATGTGTGTTTAGTAGGCTTTTAATTTCTTGATAGGATGTTGGATTTCGAGAATTAATAATTTGTGCTGCTTTACCACGAAGTCTATTTTTGATGTGAATGACTAGTAGTAGTTTTTGATTGCCTGTTGCCATACTGTTAGCACAATCACAAGCGCTCAAGAAAGTGTGTAAAAACATTTGTTCTCCATCAAACTCAGGGACTATTGAAAAAATTTCAGATAGTTTGTAAGGTTCAATTTCGATTTCGTTTTCACTCATTTTGATTGATTTAAATGGCTTGGTTATTATTAATGACTTATATTTTTATATAACCAATGTTTTGATGTTATAAGGTTTTGATGTTGTAAATGGAATTAACTAATAATAGCTAATATTTATGAGAAAATGAAAAGTTTCTTAATCACTCATTCCAATACCGTACAATATAGTATAATATCGCGAAATAAGTAAAAGAGAAAAATATAAAACGAGATGATTAGTTGTTGTACTTACAAGAGTTTTCCAAAGATCATCTTTGTCTTGTTCTCTGTCAGCATTGACTACCAGGGGCTTCACCAGGTGTTCCTATCCGTAGTTTAAAGACGAGTGAGGACGCCGCAGATTTCTGGTTCTCTTGTTCTTCTTCTGGTTAGCTTGGATGAAGGATTGGAATCCACCGTTGTAGTTAGTATACACATGTTCTATCAACGTTCCAGCTGATCCTACCGACTGCGCCAATTTTGTTAAATGGTTTACACTTAACTTTACTTTTTAAAAAACTTTTATTTTAGGAGTTTAACACTTTTGTTAGTATTTAAATTGTATTACTTTATTTTGTTTGACTTTGTATATAAATGTAAAAATAATAAAAAGATTACGTCTATGACGACAATCTTGAAAGGAATAATTAACGTTAACTTTTTGTGATCAAATGATTAAATGATTAACAAACGATTATCAAATGATGATGGCTGGACGGCGGTCCTGGTTCTTATTGTGTTTGGCATGCTGACTTGGCATCTGGGCCTTGTGGGGGACAGGTCACCTTAGGGAACTGCGTCGTATGAGGTTTTGCTGAGGTTGCAGCCTTGAATCTGTTTACTGGAACTGCGGGAAATGACGTGGATGCACGATTCTGTTGACGTGGCTTTAACCTTGGCTTGTTTACTGGCATGGTACTGAGGACATGTGGGTTGAAATGCTGACATGCATTTATATACAATGTTGCAAACTACAATGTTGTAAATATTAATACGAGGGTTGAATGAATAGTGTATACAGGGGTTAAATGGATATATAACATATATATATATATATATATATATATATATATATATATATATATATATATATATATATATATATATAATACTACTATATTGCTAATATCTAGTGGAAGATAGCAAACGTCTGCTTCTATGTCTTTTTGTACTACTCGGCTCGCTGTGAGCAACTGTAGCGATAAATAAACGTGACACAAAAACATATAAATATGCAAACTGACGCATGTCTACAATTCTCGGACATGCGCATAAGACTCAAAGTAGTAGTGAGAGAAACAGACGCATATATATCTGCACCGTAATGATTTCGCCGATCTCCAAACCTTGGTAGCAATATAGTAGTATTAGCTACTATATAGTAGTATTAGCTATATATAGTAGTACGCCATCAAACGCCCGTTAGTTATTAATTATCATTGTGCCAAAAACTTTTTTTTTGTTATGGAAATATAGGCTCAAATTTTGCGAAAAAATCGACATTATTAACCTAAACACTTGTTCAAATTTCTCATTTTCTATCCAAACATTTTTTCACGTCTTCGAATGAGTTTTTATACTCAACTTCAGATATTTCCTTCAAAGCAGCCAACGAACTGTTCTGAATAGTTTCTATGAACTCAAAGCGACGTCCACGAAGTCGATAGAACGAGAAACAATCACACGATGCTATATCTGATGAATGTGGTGCTTTTATAACCGTACTTGTTTTAGTTTAATTGACGAGTAATTGGTGAGAATTTAAAAAAAAATCACCTTAATTTTTGATCATAGTAATTGTTAAGCAGAAATAATAGATTTGGCTTGAAGGATTAAAAAATATCCTACATAACTTAGTGTGGGCTGTATTTAAACCGAAACGCGATACCTGTTCTTAACAGATTTATTTTAACTCTAGATGTTTTTAATCTTTATTATCGCAGTTTTTTCTTTTTTATTACAACATTATATTAAGGATGGTTGCGGCATTTTCTTGATGGAAATTCATACTAAATTGTATAAATAAAACACAGTTGTCTAATTTCCACTTATATTTTTCTCTAAAACATAACGCGTTTAGCTACACTGTAGCTTCTTCGGATGATTGACAAAGAATGACTGCTACCATTCATTCCTTCTTTGTCTACTGTCCGAAGAAGCTACAGTGTAACAAAACGCGTTATGTTTTAGAGAAAAATATAAGTGGAAATTAGACAACTATGTTTTATTTATGCAATACAGCAGTATAATATTTTATATAGAATACTCTTCTATTTCTTTTCAACTTCTATATATTCTTCTTTAAGATCCTAAACGAAATAAAAAAGTACATTGCGAATTTTTTATAAAATTAATTAAAATGCCATTAAAATATGGCTTTTTTCAATGTCGTTCTTTTCATTTTTTCTTCTTGCACTGTGTCCATTTCATAACCTCGTATACGATCGCCATATGGTAAATGGGGTTTTGTGAAAAAATAATCTACGGCTTTCTTCAGAAACTCGAAATCGATTACGATCAATCAGCGGCAAGATAATTTTCTTTTTTCGCATAACGCAACTCTTTCATATTCAAATTAAAATACTTGTAGTAAAATAATGTTTACTTTATGAGGGTATTTCGGAAAGTACTCGATCTGATGTAAAATCCGTATTGTTGAAATTAAATTGCCTACACCATTGATAAACTCGAAGAGATTATAATCTCCTTATGATGCTAACCAGCTTAGCGAAACGCGCATCAAGAATTTAATCGATCGAGAAAGTGGTGATTTGGTGTTTAGTGGTAAATATCTTCGAGTTTATTGTTTCACACCGAAGATTTCAATAAACCAATTGATAGGTCAAAAAGATTTTTTTACCACTATCATAATTTTTCGATTGAGTGAATCATAGCTTCAGATAGGCCTTCTCATGACTAGTTGCGCGCAAGCGCGTCTGCTATGTTAACGAGGCGTTAATATGAAAGTTTCGGGCACTTTTTATAAATATGGCTAGGCAACAAGGATCATTACCCTTATTATCAGTGCAACTTAACGAAAAATTAATTGATGGTGCTTTATTAGTGCATCCCACAATAGAAGCACATAAGTGTATTCAATTGCAATGGTTAAATGCAATGCCATGGCAGTTCCCAACCTGGAAAAAAAGCAGAACTTGTTAAAAGGTTAGGATGACAATTATATTCATAATACTTTTTTATTTATTATATTTACAACATTATATTTATAACATTACATTTATTTTTATATTAAGTTTGGAGCAAATTTTTATTTTCATTTCTTTTAATACTTTAATACTTTATGGGAACAATTTTTTAAAATAATTAACTTACCCCATAAGTTTGTTTATTTTTTTCAACCACTTTACTGTTACCTACTAAAACATTCATCATTTGAGGTTATAACATGAGCTGTTACATTAGCAATTAAATGAATTAAAATTATCTGATAATATGATTTTTTTACACAACTGACGGGGTCAGGATGTTCTGTTGTTGGGCCACTTTCTCCTTCGAAATGAAGTGAACAAATATACGTATGTTTGTTAATATGATCAATCAGTTGGAATCGACCATCACCTCGTCCACATTTCTTAACTTACAAATCACATTTAGAACACTTTGGACCCATTTTTATATGTCTTTGTTTCGTTGATTTAATAAGTTTTCGACGATATTCAAGACAAGGGTTTGGAAAACTAATAAAGTAATAAATGCTCCGAAAATGATTTGCTACATGTATAGGTGCGACATATCTCATAACAACAACATTTTATCAAGCATATAACAATCAAAACTGTACTATCCATAGTGAATTAATAATTAAATATATTTTTTGTTAATTACATTGAAAACATGATATTTACAGCTTATATACGCATAAAGTGCCCGAAAAACATGGCGGAAGTTGGGGCATGCGCACAAAAAATTTTCAACTACGAAAAGGCCTATTGACAGACCTGGCTAGTATGTACAAAAGTAGACGGGTATATGAGGCAGCCATTTTATCAGTAATTTATGAACTTGACTGAGCCGTAGGAATTCTTGAATACTAAATTCAGCATCTTAAAAAACTTCCATAAAGCGCATTTTATACCATGCCCACATAAACTGTTTGATAGCCATCTACACTAAGGTTTCCACCATATTCTAGGATCCTTCCACTTCTAGGAAAGGCACATCCGGGATTCCTGGCGATGTGCTATACAATTCTGCAGAATTGAGAACCCCGAGCGACATCGTGAATGGTTTTGCGGGCTTTTTCAAAAGGGTTTTTATTTCTACGGACTTTCCTATCTCAATTGATAGTGATACATCTACAAATGAATCGCACACGCTACATCTTCTTCACGTTACTGACATTAAAGAAGTCATTAAAAAGTTAAAGAATAAACTCACAGCTGGTCCTGACTGGTTCACAGCTGGTTCTGCTTCATCTGTACAATCTATCAATTAAAACAAGAACTTTTCATAGTACATGGAAATCCTCCAAGGTCACTCCGTTCACAAATCAGGCAACCCAGCACATGTCACTAACTATCGCCCCATATCAATCCTGCGAGACTTTGTTATTTTTTTGAAACCTGTATTTACAATCAAATGTTTTTTAAAATTAGATATTCGATTATACCTGAGCAACGTGGGTTCTATAAAAGCAGATCCACAATCACTAACCTAACGCGCTTCCTTCAATTTATATACGAATCAATAGAAAGTAAATGTCAGGTTGACACAATATACACTGATTTCTCAGAGCATTCGACAAACTTAATTATGGACTTATTCTCCAAAAGATGAGCAGATTAGGTTTTAATGGCAGTACAATTTCGTCCTTTAAATCTTACCTTACAAACAGGACACAACATGTTTAATGGTCATAGTTCTTATATCTTTGATTTTTTATATGTGTATATATATATATATATATATATATATATATATATATATATATATATATATATATATATATATATATATATATATATTCTCCTGTCAGTCCCTGGAGTATAGTAGAGACTATGCTGATCAGCTTTTCCTGCTAAAGCTCTGCCGTGGGTTGATAGTGATCAGCTCCTCAGTGAGATTCGATTTTATGTCCCCCGAATTAACAGCCGAGTTCGGGATACTTTCACCATACCTACCCCTAGCACCAACTTGACCGCTAATGCGCTGCTCTTTTGTGCATGCAGAGACGATAACAGATATGTCATTGGCGGGAACATTTCTGTGTCCTCCTTCCATCAGACTTTCGTTTATTGTATTGTAGCAAAGCACATTGTCATATAAAGCTTCTTTGGATAGAAGTGAGCACTATGAAGGACGCAAAAGATTGTTGAACAAATTGGTCAACTGATTATTTTAATGCACAAAAATTGTTTATTTCATGGTAAAATCAAATAAAATAGAAAGCGAATAGAACAAATACTGAAATAAATTTTTTAAGGAACTTAATAATTTATAATAACAGATGGTCATGTTTTTTCTTAGTTGAAAATATTGCACTGTTTTTTAACTGACATATCTTAAATGTGTACAGATATCCGTGTTCCAGTCTGAAATAGACACATTACGTCATGGGGAATACCACCAAACACCTTAAGATATGACCGTTCTATCTCCTGATGATGTATTTTATTACACAGAGGATAAAATTAACGTTTTTAATGTTGGATATAAAATTTGACACGTAATTACAAGAAAAATTTATGGCGACCCATGTTTTTAAGTAGTATCTTTGTAACTAGTTATTATCATTAAGTTGGCAACAATGATGTTTCGATTGTTGTCTATTTTTAACTAAATTATTTAATAAAATTTATATTGATAGCGGTTTCCGGTGAAGTCTTGCCCTTGTCCTTGTGTTTTTAAACTTGTTGATTTTTACACATTTTATAAACATTTGCATTTTTATTATTTCTTTTGTAAATAATCGATTTTTGTTTTATGTTCAAGACGAAAAAAGAACTAGACGTAATACTTTTAAAAAATTGTTTTTTACGTCTTGTACACCAACTGGTTCAACAGGTTATGGAGAATATAAGAATTTCACGTACCATCTTTTCGAAGTGGTGTGAAAGAATACATAGAAAATGCAAATATTTGACCTAGTTGTAATATTTCGATAATGATATTTCATGCGGGGTCTTGAAATAAACGAATTGTATTGTGATATTGTCTTAGTTGTGTGTTTTATAGTCGAAAAATATGAGATACCGGTAAAGGAACGAAAATCTCTCGAATAGGGATAATGTAGTCGGAATTAGCTCAACAACCCTGGATGAGTTTTGCCCTCTTCGAGGAGTCGGTCCCATTGGTTCCTATATCTTGCCTTGTACTTCCAGTTATTGTACTTGCCTTGTACTTCGTCACTTTTAGTTCTCTTACGGTTTTCTCTAACAGATCTTTTAATCTGCTACGTGGTTTTCCTCTAGGTTCGTGCCACTGGTAATATATACACAGTATGTAATAAAAAACCATTAGTAATTTTACTAAAATTATTTCATTTTATTCAAAATACGTCCTTTCCACATCAATAAGCTGCTGGGCACTTTCAACCAATGATAGTTGCGTGTTTTTCGGAATCGCTTCAATGATCCTCGTCACGACTACTTGGACTTGCGCAACACTGTCATAAAATGTTCCCTTCATGGCTAGTTTGAGTTTCGGGATCAGGAAATAGTCACACAGACATAAATCAGGTAAATACGGAAGATGTTGAAGCACAGACAGTTGTTTTTTCGTCAAAAATTCGCAAACTCTTATCCAAAATCTTTTTGACAAAAGAGTGGACGACTGTGGAGCGCAAGAGGTATTAAATGTTTGAAATTTTGTTTTTTAATCAACACAAATCCAATGTTTCATTCAAGAATTTTATAAACCGCCCAATTTGAGAGTCCTTTTACTACTACAAAAGACGCTATAACTTCTGATTTAACAAGAATTACTTATACAAAAATAGTTGTATTGATACGTAAAGCGAATTTTTAAAGTAAAAGTTTCTTTTATTTATTAACTTGAATTAGTGAAAATGACGTTTCACGATATTTCACACTCTGTCGCCAAATCAATAATATTAACTGTAGTGATCTGGTACAGTCTGGGTATATTATCAGAACATGTATTAAAAACTTTAAAGGAACTGGTTCTGCACTAAAAAAGACGCCTCCAGGTGGAGAAAGAACTACACATACGCCTGCAAATACAGAGGGAGTCGCTAGTTGGAAGAGTGTTTACGAAGAGATGGAGGTCACCTTTCAGGCATTATCTCTATGAAATAAATTGTTTTTTTTTGTTTTACTGTATAGTACTGGTATAGTACTATGATTAAAAAGTAAGGTAAATTTTCTTTTAAAAATTCGCTGTACGTATTGATACAACGATTTGTTGTTTATACTGGTATGACTGTCCTTGACATCTGACAGAAGTTTCATTGTTTAATTGTTAAATATAATAAATTTAGATGAATAAATGATAACTTTATGTTATATTTAAACTAAAATTTTAATTCTAGTAATATAATAATATACAGTAATGGACAAAAGTATATAGACAACCAGTTTAATGCTTACAGATATTTCTTTGTTGTAAAATTAATTTGCTTATATTGTTAATAAATTCTGCGTCACTGAAAGAAAAAAAAATATTTTGTTTACACTATAAGCCAAAAAAGCAAACTAAGCAAACATATTTTTTTGAGAGACACAAATATATAGACTTTATAGATATCATAAACTAACTTCATTCATTTCACTATAAAATTAATACAGTGAACGTACGCATTAGTAGACATTCATCCTAAAATATTTTTTAAAATGCCGTGTAGTCCTCGAGATAAAAGTAAAATAGTTCAACTATATCAAAGTAGTCAAAATCAAGCTACTATAGCTAAAAATTTAAATTTAAAAAGGAACATTGTATGAGCAATACTTTATACAAATTTAAACAAAGGAGAACAATAGAAATATCGCCAATATGCGACCGTCCCAGAACACTTAGTAAGAGAACAGTAAAGTTAATTAAATATATTTCATCCCAGGCTCCATTTGAGACTCCAATCGAAATAAGAGCTGATTTAATAAACCAAGGATTAGCAGATGTGTCCCCAAAGACCATTAAAAGAAGGCTTAATGAACAAGATTTGTTTGCACATCGACCTATCAAGAAACCCCTTCTTTGAAAGAACAGAAGGAATAGTTTAGGTTTTGCTCGTCGACATCTCCATTGAACTATACATGATTGGAAACCGGTATGTTGGAGCGACGAATCAAAATTCGATGTTTGGATCTGATGGTGTTCATTATATTAGACACAGTTAAAAACACAGTTCCTGCGGTTAGCATGGAGGTGGATCTGTCATGGTCGGGGGTTGCTTCTCAGAGCAACCCCCGAACCCTCTCGCAGGAGTTACTCGTTTGGAGCAGTGGCGACTCGTGGGTTTTTAAAGTGGGAGGACGTAGAAGAAAATAGTGCTGCTGGAGATTTTTTTTTGCTTTCCTCTTCCTCCTTTTTACTTTTCGTGCTACTGAAACCCTATACAGGAGATAAAATATGGTGTTTTGCTCTGAAAAATTGTTTACTGTGATAAATGCTGGAGGGGCGGCGCCCAAACGCCCGTCCTCACAAGCCGCTACTGGTTCGGAGTAAGTCCATTACACTGCATAGAAGAGATTATGTATAGATTTATGTATCGCGATATATTAATGAACATAATGCTGCCTTATATGGAAGATGACATGCCTCTAAGATCTTCTTTTTAACAAGATAATGACCCCAAGCATTCTTCAAAGCCATCTTAAAGTAGCCATCGCAATCGCCGGATTTGAAAGGTGCCTATCCCTGCAGAGGTTATATCCACACTCTGTTATTGGAGAGATTCTCCTGTCAGTCTCTGGAGTATAGTAAAGAGTATGCTGATCAGCTTTTCCTGCTAAAGCTCTGTCGTGGCTTGATTGACCAAAAAATTTGAAAATTTGAGAACACAGAAAGATAAGAATTACTGCACTAAAGAAAATCTATATAGGGCATTGGCAAACAATGGAAAAATATTGATCATGTAGTAAACTTCTTTAGTCAATGCCTAGAAGACATCATTGACGCCATTGATCATGAAGTAAACTTCTTTAGTCAATGCATAGATGACAAACAGTGACTAGTAACAACGGTTATGCCACAAAATATTAAACAAACTTCTTACTATTTTGGCTTAATTGAAGTGTTATTTAATTTTGTTTCATACAGATCTTGGTAATATTAATTTTGTGTATATACTTTTGTCCTGAAAGAATTCAACTTTTTCATTTCTCTTCACGATATTATTTGGAGATTTAGATTAATACGTTATATTTATACAACGTTTATAATTAGAAATTAGAACATGTATTTGTTTTTAAAATGAAAATAACTTCAACGCAGAAATTATAAAAATTTACTTTATATATATATATATATATATATATATATATATATATATATATATATATATATATATATATATATATATATATATATAAGATTCAATCGAGAAACGCATCAAGATTAAAGAAAGGAAGTTGATGCAATACTCAACGGCAAAGCAACAAAAGCGTTAATTGGATTAAGAAATTAGCATTAAACGAGAACGCGATTTTCGCTTTTTAATGCTGTTTTTACGAATTTTGCAAGATGTACGGTTTTGTACAAATAAAAGTAAACCTTACGAAATAATCGTTATTTTTACCATCAGAAAAAAAAAAGAAAAATATGAACAAAATAAAAATTATAGTAACAGTATGGTTTCTCAAAATAGTTATTTCTTTCTCCTTTTACCCTTTCGGATGTCAGATTCTTTATCTCTTCTCCCATCTCTCTGTCCATCTCTTCCATTTTCTTTCTATTTAGTGCTACTGTCCTCATATCCTCCAAAGCTTTGCCTCTTTCTTTTCGCTTATCTACTATTCGTTGTCTTTTTGCTTCAAAAATCCTCTATCAATCTATTTGAAACCATATTATTTGATAAAATAACTAAGTTGGTAGTGGATAGAATGGTAAGAAATAACTTATAACATAACTGGTACTCTAGTTAACGATATGTATAATATTAACGATAGTATAAGTATAATAGTTAAATTAAAATAAAAAAATAAGTAAACCCTGTAAGAATAGAGCAACAATGTGATGAGCATTTGATGTTTTATGTTTATCCTTTTGACTTGTGATCTTCCTTATCCTTTATCCTCCTGAAATTCTCCTTTATCCTCCTGAAATTCTGGAAGATTTGTTGAGTTCGATAAGGATCTGTTGTTTACCGAAACTGAAGCTGATCTCAAACAAATCATCTAAGAGTTAGCCACAAAGCTTAGAACTTCGTGATCTACAATGATCCAACGTATAACCACCTCTAATTCACTTTTGTCCAGGCAGATATTTTTTTCTTCAAACAAATCATTACTCGAAATGAAAACTGAATTCTATACAACCATCTACATAAGAAAAACAATGGTTAATACCAGGACAACGATCTTTGCTCACTGTAAAACCAGGTCTTCAACCTAAAAAGTTGGAGTTTACAGAAATTATTCACTGAATTCTAATGAAACCATAAATGTTAAATATTGTGCTCAGCTTGATAGACTAAACAAACCTTTGATCCAAGAGTGATTAATCGAAAAAGTATTATTCAGCAGCATAACAATGCAATATAATGTCATCTGGTAATAGTGCCAGAATCACCCAAGAAAAAAAAAGAGTTAGGTTGAAAAGTACTTTCTCATTCCCCGAATTCTCCTGATTCTGCACCGTCAGATGATCACCTTTTCGAATCTACGAGACATTTTCTTAGGCATTTAATTTCATTAACTCCTAAATTAAATAACATTTTATACAGCATCAAAAAAAAACGACATTATGTATTGTTAACCTAATGCATGATTATGCATGATTTTTATTTTATTTATTCCTATGCCTATCTACCTTCTGGTGTAAGGCTTCTTATTTAGACTGATTGTCCTGTCACACCTTTTCTATATGTGTCATACCTTCCCACTCTGTACCTCTACTTTCTGTTCCATAAATCCACCTTTTTCTGGGTTTTCCTCTATACTTTTTCCCGGTTGCTCTCATTTCGTACACTACCTTCGTGAGCTTATTCTGGCATTCTGCACTTGCGTCCGATCTAAGTTATCGCTCCATCAATTGTTCATTTATTAAATTTATTTGTAGGTATTGCCTGTCCATTTCATTTATTATTCTGTTCATTTTTGTTTTATTCTCGATCTTACGTAAGAATTGCATTTCCATTGTATTAATTCGTGTCTTCTGTTTTTCGATCAATATCCATGTCTCACCAGGTCCACAGATGATCCTAGCTGTCAATGTATTTACCGTCAAACCGTGTTATTGGCGCCATTTCCTTGTTGACATCTGACAAAAAATTTCAACTCACAACAATACAAGTTTCATACAACAGCAATGTTTGTAATAGCGTTGAATATGTCGAATTTTGTGCTAGTAAGCTACGATTTGCGGACAGCATTGATTTTCTGTTAGCATTGGACGAAAACTGCTGCAGAATCGCACCGAATGTTTGCAGCTTACGGTGAGCGAGCTCTTGGTAAATCACAGTGCTTTGAGTGCCATGGGAACGATCCAGAAGAAGGGAAAATGGATTCAACATGAACTGAATGAAAGACAGCAGGAAAACCGAAAAACAACTTGCGTAATGCTGCTCGCCAGGTACAAAAATTCCATCGAACTATAACTGGCCATACAAAGTGGATATATTTTGAGAATCTTAAGCTTAAAAGATCATGATCGATTGCAAGGCCAAGTCGCTATAGACGGAAGACAATGCTCTGTTTTTGGTAGGATCAGAAGAGTGTGATCTGTTATGAGCTGGCGAAATCGTTAATACTGAACGCTACCGACAACAAATGATCGATTTGAATCAAGCTTTGGGTGAAAAACGACCAGAATATCAAAAAAGACAACACAAAGTAATTTTGCTTCATGATAATGCACCATCACACACAGCAATACTGGTCAAGGAAGCGATTGAGGCGTTGTTGGGAAATACTGTCGCATGCTTACTCACCAGACTTGGGTCCATTCGATTACTACTTATTTGCTTCCATGGGAGACACACTTGCTGAGCAGCGCTTCAGTTCTTACAAAAATGGTTCGATTACTGATTTGCCCCAAAAGAGCAACAGTTTTTTTGGCGTGGCATTCACAAATTGTCAGATAGGTGGGAAAAATTTATAGCTAGTGATGGGAAATGCTTCGAATAAAATATTTTTTATCATTTTCATACAATCAACGAATATTTTCTATACCTGGTATATTATCATGGGTTTTCTTTTTTTTACTACTTCTGTGTTTATATTCTTTGGTATCTTTTTGTTTAAAAAAGTGTTCTTCATCATATTAAACATTTTACCTGTTTTCCCATTCTTTTATCATGTTCTTGATTACAGAATAAATTTATATTAAAATAGTTATAAACTAATTCTAATCTATATAGATATATAGTTATTCTTCTTTGAACTTCTCTGTCTAATTAATGAAAATATTTATATTATTAGTGCCTTGGCCATTCTTTAACTCAAGGTTTTAGAGAACATCCATCAATGAAAGAATAATAGACACCTGTAATTAATGATAAACATTCAGACTATCAGAGTCGCATTTGCGCAACGTCATTCCACCATGGTTTATCGAACAAGATTTAAAAACAATAACATTTTAAATAAAAGTTTCACTGCATTGAAAATATGTTTTTTGTAATTACAAAACAATGTGCACGACATTCGGTGATTGACGTTTGAATGTGGATGAATTTGATGGGATTCATGTCTCGTGTATGCCTGTTATTGATCCATTGAAATGTGATACTTTGGTATGCTGATATTTTAGTCCTGTTGTCAATCAAATCATTAGAGATTCGTGATTTTTTCGTTCTATCATTAACGCGCCAGCGGGAACGCGGGATATCATTGTACTCCACTTGATTTGTACTTCTATAATGTACCAGATCAAAACACCATTGTAGGAATAGCTATTATTTATACGATTTATATTGTTCCAAAATTCTGTTGGACTGTTAAAGAAAACGCAAGATTTTTTAGTTTGAACTAATCATTTAAGGTGAATATTTGTCAACTCGTGACGTCTGAGCAGGAGCATAAAACAAAACTTTTCTTTTGCCAGTTTGGGACCTTTGGCTGTTTGCTTCTGCTTTTTGCAGTTTAGTCTATTAGCACCACATCATAAGAATCCCAGAAAATCAGAACTATAACTTTTCCAAAAGATGGAACAGGCTTTACTTTCTTTGGCGCACTTTCACCTGCTCTCACCCACTGTTTAAATTGCTACTTCATCTCTAGCTTGTAACAGTGACTCAATGTTTCCCCTACTGTTCAGAATCGCATTTAAATATGTCTGAAGTGTTAATTCGAATACGTCTTTGCTCGACAGTTAACAATACGCCACCTATCGAGCGGAAAACTTTTTCATATCCAAAACATCGTCTAAAATATAGTGGATATGGTCCATCGAGATGTTTACAATGTCAACAAGCTCGCGTATTTTCAGTCGGCGATCATTTAATATGGCATTATTGATGCTTGTCATGATTTTTCTGATCGTAGCGTAATTTTGGAGCATCCCGAACAGTCAGCATCTTCAACAGATATACGATTACGTTTAAATTCAACAGTTCACTTTTTTACTACATCGAAAACAGTGAAGAAAGATCTTGTATGTGAAACTTAGCTATTTTTGTATGTCGGTTAGAGTTAAACCCTTTAAAAGAAAATACTTTTCAAACCTCAACTAGAGAAAAGATTTAATGACCAACACGAGTCAAGCAATATCACGATGAAAAAACACTTTCGTTGAGTTTAGATGAAAAAGAAAAATGTTCACGAAGGAAATTCAGGAAGGCGCAAAAAATTTAGAAGATATTGCTCACAATATTTTGAATGGATATGTTCAGAACATCAATCAATTTTTTACCTCTATTGTGCTCCTAAAAAAATTGTGATTTTGAGATTGTGATTTTTCCGAACAACAGTTGAACAACATTGATATTTAAATATTAATTTGATATTTAATTTATAAATACATACAATTTCTAATGTAAACTATAAGAAACTTCATTCATTATAATACAGAAGGTAATGAGAGTTGATAACCTTTGAGATACACATGTACCCTACGCTTCCATATTTATGAAAATAAGGGCGCACCTACGGAAATATTAATAGCAAAAAATAAAATTCGTTTTTCACCAAATATTTTGGTGGTCAAACATCTTAATATGAATCTTGGATGGGTGCCAGAAGAAATTAATTGTTTCAAAATTATTTTTAATTTTATCTCTATTGAGATTTTTGAAATTTCCTGAAGTAAATACAACAAAAACGACTTGCTATTTAAATTGATTAACTACGCCCGGAGCACGGCTACGAGAGTAGTTCGTAAATTTTTCGATCTTACAAAGAAAAAGCACTGGAGTTTTTTAGATTTTTTTTATATTTTTCAACGTAGTTACCTTGCAACTCAATACATTTAAACCAATTTGGTCCAACTCTGCAAAATATGGGGTTCTCTAAGCTTGGATCTCATTATTTTCGTACAGAGAGACAGCTCGTCAAGTTTTCAGCATCAGCATTAGCTTAACAATATTGCCCTTGTCTTCTTACCTTGCCCTTCCAGCTTCTCACTTATATATATATATATATATATATATATATATATATATATATATATATATATATATATATATATATATATATATATATATATATATAGCCTATCTTCTCCAATATCGATCTCAACCTGTATCAGACTTAATATATAAGTTATATAACTCAAAATTATAGCACCTGCTTCAAACTCTGTTCTGTAAAACGCCCTTATATACATGGCTCAGTATCTTCCTCTCGAAGTACTCTAAGAGAGTCTCACTTCGTCAGTGTCCAGATTTCTGATGAGTATATTAACACTGGCCTAATAAGTCTTTTATTATATGAAGTAATTGATGCGAGTCAAATCTGGCGAATATGAGAGAAAGTAGAGTACGTAGCATAAAGTGTTGTAACAATATCCCAAGACGTGTTTGCAATCGAATTATCGTGGTGAAAAGGCATTCTAAAAGGCCTGTGATGGTGCTGGCTAAAAAAAGGCTAAAATAAAACCTACATATTACGCACGGTTTGTCCTACTGTTATAAAATGTCAAAAACACCCATCAGACATTAAATTAGTCTAGGCACTTTAAAACACCGGCATCACGTTTAAATTCAGCTGTAGATTTTTCAAGTGGAATCTAACTCACCTTGTATTTCCTTCACGGTTAAACCCCTTGAACAAAGTGCTTTATAATAGCGTATAATATAATAACATTTTTTTGCCATAAACGAATGAGTTTGAAACTTCGTAGCATGCCATCATACGTAATAAATAGCATAGTAATTTGGTTATACTAATTTTATCTCTGTCAGGCTAAGAACTCTTCGAACAACCTTCGTGCATGTGTAATTCTTCACGAAAGCAGTATTTTATTGAAACGCTCTGTAGAAGAACAAGGGAACGTAAAATATCGTACCGGTTATCTTGCTGTAAAGATCATCGTAAAATCTTAAAGAACCTTTGTAACAGTTATATTTGTAATGCTCTATTTAACTCTCCACATATTTCGGTTGTCCCTCTCGCCACTACATCAACAGACAACCACAAACTTTTACAATTATTATGTAAAATTGTAAGGTTCTCGTTCATTATGCGAAATATTTCAGCGTTTAACGGATAAAAAGCCTTGTGAAATCAATGGTGAACACATGATCTGCATACAAAGATTTTGTAATATATACCTGGCGCAATTTCACGTAATCGATTAGCTGGAGATGTTTTGAAAACAAATGTTTTGTTGGGAAAAATAAGAAACATCGGAAAAAACAAGAAACAATACAAATCCTGAAAGATACAAATAAAACAGCACAACTACTAGGATAATTGAAAAGTTCGCGTAGCGACACCTGTAGAGTTGTAAAAGAACTAAATAATCTACTATATTTTAAGTTTCATCCTTCATACGAACATATGTGAAATTTCAAGTTGATCTATTAATATATTCGTACAAAAACAGCACCTTAAAGTTAACCTATCAGTGTTATTTTTTTTTTAAAGAAAATATTGAAAATCGTGCAGTGATTAAATTCTTTGTAAAAAAAAAGGTTTAAGGCAATAGAAATTCATAGTCAAATGGTCAATGTGTTAGGGGAGACTGCTCCTTCAAAAACAATGGTTTGTAAATGGGAGGTGAGTTTCAACATGGCCATGGATGAGATTTGGATTTACCACGGTGATCCTGAACTGCGACAATAAACCGCAAAGTGGACTGAGCTCGGTTGTTCAGCTCCAAAGGAGCCAAATTGGTCCAAATGGACTATGGCATCATTTTTTGGGATGCCAAAGGCATTTTGTTACTTCATTACCTTCAAACCGGTAAAACGATAATAAGACAGTGTTACTTAAACCTTTTGGCTCAATTGGATGCAAAAATTCGTAAGAAAAGACGTGGTTCAACGAAGAAAAAAAAAATTTTTCAAGACAATGCTCTGGCTCACAGAGGTGTTCTTGCAATGGCCAAATTGAAGGAGTTGCACTACGAATTGTTGGAGCACCCACCAAATTTGACCCCCTCTGACTTTCATCTGTTCCCAAACTTCAAAAAATTCCTACCTGGCAAGCGTTTTTCAACAAATGAAGAAGTTGCAGCCGTAGATGAGTATTTTGAAGGAGTTCCAGAAAATGGAGATTAATTTCAGTAATGGAATACATGAATTGGAGAACTGCTGGGAAAAATGTATTGAACTTACTATAAACTTGAATTAGCCTAGTAGATAGAAGTAGATAGAAGAGGATACAGACAAAAATATTAGGTGTGGTTTTTTGATACTGTACAAAATTTGATTTTATTCATTTTAAATATCCAATATAACCTTCATGGTTATTGACAATCTTCCCCCGTTTCTCTGACACACTTTCTGTATCATTTTTGTAAAAAGAGGGTAATATTAAAGTCGAGTGCAGTTTCGATACTTTTTTCCAATCAAAAAAATGTTCCATAGATCTGAAAAGATGATTATCTGACGGGGCAGTGTCAGGGGAATACGGTGGGTGAAGAGTTACTTCCTAGTCTATCTCTTTGATTTTTTCCTGGGTGATTCTGGCACTATGAAGTCTTGCATTGTCATGTTGCAGAATAACATATTTTCGATTAATCAATCTCAAACGGTTTTGTGCTTTCATTAGGATTCAGAACCTCATAGTGAATAATTCGTGTAAAATCTAACCATACTGAGAGTAGCATTTTTTTTCTTCTGTGAATTGCTGTATAAAAGCATCTCCAGTAACAATTTGTTAAAAAAATGATCTGCTGCGTAAAAGCTGCGTTTAAAAAGTTATCTACGAAACGTATCTACACTTCAGAATGTATCAATAAACAAACTAAATATCAATATATAGTCTATGTTACATTTGTTGTTATATTTTTCAATGCAGGTTTACCACCATTCAGTTTTTTCTTTGGTACTACTAAGCAACGTGGTCCAGAATCTGTAAGATTTGATTTCACATAACCTTTCTGTAAGCAAGTTAACATCCATTTTCTATATTTAGTGTTGCTGTGAATTGTGAATAATTCCAATAATAAAAGTTCTAAATTCATCCTAGTAGACATATACGAAGTGTGCAATTAAAGTAAAGAGTGTAGTTGCCTAGAGTTCGATCTGGCAACCCTGTTCGCTTCTCCTTTGGAGGGGAAGTGGGCAAACATCTGATGCCTTTTCAGTACGAGTTTGAATGTCCTAGAGTTACTTGGTGGTCCGTGGCAATTCTTTTCATGGACCGGATTTTTCTAGGGTGTTGACAGGAATGACAACAATTTCAAAGCTGCCCTATCAAGTTTTGTTCCAAATTTGAGCACAGTGCGATATAAACTTTTGCAAAACTTCAACAGGTTTATCCCCTTCTCCCCATCCACAGAGATTATTATCCGGTTATCTCCAACAAAATTCAAAATCTCATCCAACTTGAATGGGATCTTATTGACGAAAACAATAAACTATGGCAGATAAAAAATATTTCTTCTCCCACTCTACCTTTCCTCTCTCTAAGCAATCCCAAACGAAAATCAATAGACTAATGATAGGTCACTGTCGTTTTTCTCATCAGCACCTCATGGACGGGAGCCCTCCTCCCCTATGCGTGTTTTGTGGTTCTGCCTTATCTGTCTCTCACATCCTAACCTCATGTCCAGCAATGACTCCTCTCCGCTCTAGATTCTCCCTTCCTAGCTCCTTAGAAGACTTATTCACTCCATTGAATGTCGAAAAACTTATAAATTTCCTAAAGGAATCTGGATTTTATTCCAGAATCTAACCTTTGATGTGATAATAAACTGCATCATATCTAGTCATTTTGTAGTTCTCTGCCCTGTTTAATCTAGTCATCTTGCTGTTCTTTGTCTTTCATAAATCTAGTCATCTGTTCTTGTCAATTCTTTGTCTCTTATACTCTATGTGTCACATAACCCCATAAAACAGTCAAAACAAAAGCCATGTTTACTGGCTTCGGCCTCCATATAATCCAGTACGTAACCCTACTTTGTTTGATCGCTAATGCCCAGAATATCAGCTCTCCATTTATTGATAGTCACTAAATAACGCCTGGAGCGTTGACGTGACTTAAACAAAACAAACAAACAACATCAACAGATTTATGAAAACGATGTATTGTCAAGGGCTCAGGTTTTCACGTGGTTTTAGACATTCTTAGAAGGCCGAAACTCGATTGAAGCTAGAAGTGAAGCTTCTAGTGACAATAGAAGACAATGCAGACCACGAACAGCTAGATCAGCTGAAACTATCCGAACTTTTGCGACACTTCGTATATCTTTTCTGTTCATACATTCTTCACTCGATTATTTCTTTGGTATAAATCCATCAAATGGGGATAAAATATCATCAAATGGGTAATAGTTGTTAATGTCATTAGTCATCTAATTTAATTAAAAACCAACACTGTTTTCCCGAATTTTGAAACAAATTATAATCTGGTGACATAAAATCTGGTGAATATGCTGCACTGTCTGGTGAATATGCCGAATAAGTTGCACTGGCATACCATGTTTAAACTATGTGAAATCAATTAATAATCAATAATTTATCCCCAGTGTCATTAAACAGAAAACTAAATCTTGTTAATTTGTGATTTTCATCAATTAAAAAATTTTGATTTTTAAATTTTATATACAGAGTGTTAAAAAGTTGAAATGTATTTATACAGAAATTTTAACAATAGTTTAATTTATCTTCTGACAAAACTTACCACTTTTCTACATAAAATTTAATGATTAATCCAAAAATTTCAGTGCATCTTCCAGAACAATAACAAAAATTCAAAACACTGCACATTTACCACACAGAAACTATTATATGAACCGAAAAATAACTAAAAATTTTCTTCCTTAAATTTCGTCGAGAAAAATTAGAAAAAAATCTGTATACCGGAAAATCTGAACGAAACGGATATGTTTAAGTCGGACCGAAAGTCAGTCGGGCTCAGTAGGAACAGCAAAAACAATCGAGATACGCTTCTTGAGGCTTAGCTCGTCATGATTGGCCGGCAGGAAGGGGATTCAAGGCCACGAAGGCGAGGTTGCCACGACTGCCGTTCATCAGAGGTCAAACGCGAACGTAATATGTTAATGATGGATGAATGTGTGATGGGATTGGTTTGTTCCGTGGATTTACTTGAAAAATATCATCGACACTGTTTTTATTGCTTCCCGGATGCCGTAGAGTTAGCAAACAGAGGAAAAAAACGCTCGAGGAACTAAGTCTGGGCTTTTCGGAGGCTGGTATACTTTTGTTAATAGGTATTTCGGTTAATGTTGATTTTTAAACGAAATAAAGTGGTAGTCCGAAGAGGCTAAGTTCGGTGAATACGGCAGGTGGGGTAGGACGTCCCATTTAACGTCTTCCAAAGTGTTTTTACACATTTTACACACGACTTTATCGTGTCTTCGGGCATACCTTGTCGTTTTTCCCTCAATGCTCGCTTCATTTTTATCAATTGTTGTCGGTATCAATCACCAGTAATTGTTTCGCCAGGTTTCAGCAGTTCATAATACACAGCTCTCTTACTATCCTACCAAATACACAGCAAAACCTTCTTTCCATGTATATTGCGCACTGGTTGTGATGTTCGATGTTGGCCTGGATCTACTCATGATTTCTTACGTTTTCGGATTGTCAAAATAGATCCACTTTTCATCATTAGTCACAATTCGCTGGAATTTCATAAGTGGTTTTCCGCGTTTTAATGTATCTTTGCTTCAATTCATATGAAATCCATTTTTCTTCGTTCTGGATCTATCCCGATGTGTGTAGACGTTCGGAAATGGTGGATTGGGCACGTTTAATGCTTACAAATCTGCATCTTCAAACTTTTTTGACTGCCCTAGACGCTCTTTATTTTTTATATGAAAATCACCACTTTTAAAACGTTTAAACCATCGTTTACAGATTTTTTCAGTTAGAGCATCGATAACTTTCATCAGCCGTCTTCTTCAAATGAAAGAGGGTTATTAAACTTCCCTTCAAAACGTCTTTTTCTCGCACGTAATTCGACATATTCAAAGCTATGAAAAATTATGTTTTTTTTGCACAATGACAATTAATAACGAATTGGCTTTTGATGTTTGTTTATTAAAAAAGTTTATTAAAAAAGATTGAAATTTTCTGTGGAAAAAATCACAATTTTCTAGAAAGTGGAGTGCCTGAAAATGGTAAAATATTTTTGGAAAAAAAAAGTTAATATAAGGGTCGTTGGAAAAGTACTCGATACAAGATTTTTGGTCACAACATCCTTATATTGATCTACTGGTAAAGCGTAATACTCCCCGGTAATATTCTTGCCTTTTGCCAGGCAGTTTGTGAGGTACAACACCACAAGAGTCGCAGAAAACCGTAGTTATAAGATTCTAGCCAAAGATTTCGTATTCTTTGCGAACACTTACCTGCCCCACCCACTGTTTAGACTAGCGTTTCGTGACTGGCCTGTAATGATGAATCAATCTTTCATATATTATACATTTTGTTGAAAGACTCAACGGAATTGTATTTAAGTAAGTCTAAACACTGAAGAAGTGTTAGTTAAGCGGACAAGGAATCCTCGAAAATGGAAACTAACTCAAATCAAAACTTGTTTGTTTTACTCGATTCTCACAAACAAATAAATAAACGCACGCCTTTGGAACTTCCCCGAACGCCATCTAACGGACTATACTTGGCACATATAGTTATTTGGTCGCACTAGCACCATCTCTGTATAAGGTCGAGAACTTTTCGAACCACTGTCGTACTTAGATGTAACAAAAGTTTTTTTGCGTTTTTGTTGAGGCTATAGTTCATGACGGATGCTTCAACAGCTCTTCGGCACCATTCCTATACCTGGCAAATGCCGGTTAACGCCAATTCCAAGTTCCAAGTTTCCTAGTGCTTGTGTTAGAACGTATAGGCACAGATGCTCTTAAAATGCCATCGAGAGGCCGTGGAAAACCTTCTCCTATCTTCAAGACTAATATCTCCCTTTCTGAGCTGAGTGGTGCGGATGGATGTGGCACCTTCCTTCTCTATTTCGCAAATCCCATGAGCAGGGTCAGTTGTTTTGAAGCTTTTTTTAACTAATTGCCATAATTTCGCGAATTATTTCACTCATTTTAATACGTTTGTTCAAAAACGTCGAAATATTTGGCAGTGGAATACTTTAACACTACACTGAAGGTGGGGTTTATTTGTGAGATGTTTATATTACACCATGGTATATTTCTGCATAAAGGCATTCAATGGCAGAAAAAATTGGCAAGTCATTCCATGGCATATTCTTTAAATCCTGATAAATCTATGTAAAATAGCAATGTTAAAATTAATACAACTAATTATAAAAAAAATATAATAAATTAAACATTACAGTGAAACATATTTAAGTCACATTGGCAACATTGTACCTCTATGTTTTACTTGAACGGCCTTGCATATACGTCCAATCGAAAAATGCATTTAATTTTTTTTCCTTCATGTCTTAATTTTTAACATTACTTCTTTCTTATATATATGATTAATGGTCGCAAGTTTATGAGCTATTATTAATACAACATTACTCATAATGTGACCTAGGCAAATAACAAGAACAGAAGCGATGTATATGCATGTTTTGATTCGCCTTAGCCTCTATATTCTCCAGATTTGTCATAACGTGACCTTGGCAGGTGTTTCTCACTGAGCCGATAACGAGCAATATTAGCACGTTAATTATGTTATTATTGCAATGCTAACATAAACATTTTTATACCACATAACAGGCTCTGTTAAAAATGTTTTAGCAACGATTATAATTTGACTTGATTTGAATGAGTGAGTATATTCAGTTTGTTAAAGATTCGGGAGCGTTGACCTTTGAAAGTTTATCCGGGTTTCGCGGTGCGGGATTTCCTTCACTCAGATCTCGTTACTTAACCACACAAACCTCACAAATAATTTTATAGGAGAAAAAAAGTTGCAGAAGGAAAAGCAGATCATTTATTTTTTTAAAGATAAAATCTGAAAGGTGTCCTGTACTTTTTCTTCTTCTTAGGATCGCTATCTTGCTTGTAGATAAACGTATCCAATTTTTCAATATATTTTTCGGCATTCATCGTTCCATCAATCGAACTAATAATTGAAACCATGTATGACATATGTTACACTTTGAAGATTCGACTGAAGCATCGGATGTTGAAACCACCTCCTCTGCTGGATTAGAAGCTGAAATCTTGGGATTTTTTTCAACTAATTGATAAATTCATCATTTTTCCCTTTCGGCGAACAGCTGAATTCCTCATCTTGATTTGTTTAGCACAGAACCAGTTTGTTTTTTTTTATTATGTTCTTAACCGAACTAAAACTAATTATTGTTCACCTATTTTACAATAGCTCAATTCTTTGATATATAATGTTCATTGTTCACACAATGTGCTCCAATTTTAAAACATACGAACAGGCAAGGAGCATTCGAAAAGAGACAAGCATGTGCTTTAATCCGATTCTTATTGCTCCTCATTGTTTGCATCAATGTTTATTAAACATTTATTTTTACAAAAACCAAAAGTGTCGTCTCATCTAAAGCCCTATCCAGAAAATGTAAAGTCAGAATCTATAAAGCAATCATAAGACCAGTGCTGACCTATGGGTGCACAAACAGCAAAAGGGATTTTAGGGAAAGGAATATATAGATCTGTATTTGACCGCGAACTACAAGGTTAGCGCAGAAGGTAGAACCGCGAATTGAGACCACTAATAATCCAGGACATAATAGGGTATATGAAACACCAACGAATGAAATGGATTTGACATATCTAAAGCAATGTCCAGTGAACATGCTGCGAAATAATCCCATGTACAAACAAAAGAGGAAGACCAAAGCTAAGATGTGGTCACGGATCTTAATGAAACTGATGAATACGGACGGACGGAAATTGTAGGGAATAGAGCTGGATGGAAGGCAGTTTAGGCAATCCATAGAACAGTGTCATGTGTGTGTATTAAAAACCAAAATTTATTACCTAACGATAGGCTGAATGTTTTGAGAACTGAGGGAAAAAAGCAGAGTGCGCCAATATTTTTTTAACCTACTGTATGTTAGAAGCTGTATAAATTCAATAAAACAAAAACTATTTTTATGTAAAACAGCATAAAACTCTGTCATATAACTAAACAATAATATCCATTTCGATTTACTTGCAATATTCAATGTAAATAAAAATATGAACTATTTCTCAATTCGAGTGTTATTTAGGAAAATTCATTTTAAATTTTGCAAGACATTACTACGCTACGTTTATTAAAATTTCTTAAAAGCCATAATAAAACACAAAATCTCGAGCAAATTATACTGTCTCCGCATTCTTAATTTATCATTATTTTAAGATTATGTGCAATAACTATCCTGTTGAATAGTAGCTGTTGAGATATCAGACATTCACTTAGATATCAAACAAATTTTTTCTTTACGGTTATATTTCACAAGTTAGTTAATATAAAAGTGTCGGATGTTAATTAATTTATAGAGTAGCGCAAGTAATTTTCAATATTTGTAATTATCAGTGTTTTTTTTTAATATCCAAGAAAAGATAATACTAGATAGAGATAATAAAATAACAGGGCGAAAAGCCCTGTTCGATACCTTCAATGGTTTTCGAGATACTTGCAGCAAACCTATCGAGGTATGTAAATCTCGCAACATTTCCAATTTGTGAAAAATCATATCTCGAAAACTAAAAAGGATCAAGCAAAAGGTTTGCCGGAATATTGAGGTATATCATATGGGCGATCTGAGAGAAAATATTCGCTGGACAATGCCGCATTTGCGAAAGAACAATTCTTTTATTTTACACCACGATAATCTCACACATTAATTCTTGTACGCGATTTTTTTTTACCATTTCTGACTAAAATCATCGACCAAGCTCAATATTCACCAAATGTAACCCCCCTTGACTGTTTTCTGTTCCCCAAATTCAAATTGTCACTTCGGGGAAAATATTTTGAATCCATTGAAGTCATAAAATAAAATTTGTAGATGTTGGAAAATACCAAATCACTTATTTAAACTCCTCGACGTGCGTTTCGCTAACGATGTTAGCGTCATCAGGATGTTTAATTCTTTGATGTCTATTGGCGTTTGGTGTGTTTTGCAATGGTTAATGGGGTTAGAATTTGTAGTCTGGTGGATAGTGTTTAATTTTGTTAAGATAGATAGGAAAACAAATTTAGAATATTAAGAGGGCATGTTTGTTGAAGATTTTTACATGAATGCTGTTAAAATATATTAAACAAACGGCAAATCGAAATGATCTCTATTGTTACTGGATTGTGATGATTTAACCTAAAGGCATTCGTACTCCCTCTAAGGGGAACATTGACTTATCCCAAATATCTTAGATATCAGAAGGATTAAGCTCTGTGGGGCTATTTTCATGTTTTCGGTACACACGGCTGTAGTTAGTGGTGAATTTGGTTTTCTTAGGTGGATGTATTTGATTTCCTATTTGGTTGTCCAAAAACATTCGAACCGTTCGAGCTCTTTCAAGCAATACAGCCTTCTGCATGGCTCTGGAAAGGACATCGTTGAGACACAATGTTTTAATATCCTTTATCAGGCTCTTTAGGACGATTCCAGTTGATGACAGTAGGATCGGTATTGTTTCGACGCACTTCATATCCCATTGCCTTTTCACCTGTTCTTGAAGCACTTTATACTTCAGAATTTTTTCGGTATGCCTTGCAATTAAATTATTATTATTTGGGATTATTATTTGAAATTTTATCGATCACAACAGTATCGGGTTATTTAATTTCTGTTCGATAATTCGACTGTTCGGTCCCAATTCATTCTGTAAGTGTTGTTCTCCAGAACTAGTTGCGGATTGTCATTGTAGAATGGGATTTTTTTCTGATTGCTTAAGCTGTAGTTTTATTGCTAATTCTTGATGAATGATCTTCGCCACTGCGCCGTGCCTTTCTTTATATTCTGTTCCTGCTAATGCTTCACAGCCCCACATCTACATCGATCATCCACCACACTTCCGTCCCGAATTAAGTACTTAAGGTAATTTTTGACAGGTATAACTTGGTCTTGTATTGCCAGTAGGAAACCCTCTGTCTCCGGAAGCATCTGTCCAGCAGTCAGCCAGTGGTTCGACGCTAACATGTCGACTTGTTCCTGAGTGACCTCATTTAAATGTCACCCATGCAGAGTCTTTTTTCTCCGCGATTGTAATTTCAGTCACTCAGTGGTGTTGATCGATCAGTCTGGCATGCAGCTTGACGTAGCATAGACGTTTCCACCTACTTCAAGAAATATTTCTGCGGATTTTCTATTTGTTGGTCCAATTGCTTACTATCAATTAAACCCTACCGCCTTGTGGTCGCGGCAATGCTGTGCGTTCTATTGCATTTCTATCGTGGGGTTTCTTTACAACCGTAAGGATTACATTTATATGGGAATATTAATAAATGAAAGAGCCATATCAGTTATGTTATTTAGAAGTATTAAAATGTTGAATTAAATGAAATTAACCAAAAATATTGCCGATGACTCTGTTTATAAACTGTGTTAAAACATCATAAAAAAAAGGAAAATTATAAATAAATTCAAGTTCAGTTTCCTTGTATATGGATTCTCTAAGTCAATTAATATGGATTTTTTAATTCTTCAATTGTTACCTGATGAATGGAATACTAAACTCGAGGAGATTCACTACTAATCTTGCAGATTAAATCATCGCCTGATGATGCTAACACGGTTAGCGAAACGCGCGTTCAGAATGTATTTAATTTTAATAATAATAATCGTCTTTATTTGGAAATGCATCAATATATAGATTAAGTGCATTGCATAGATAGCATAAAGCGGCGAAGTTTAGCAAATGCTACTCTTACACTCAACCGCCGAACGCTTTACATTATAAAGGTCTTAGAGAAGGAAAAACAAACAAAACAACTACCTAACCAAGTTGCAATTCTAACAGAAAAAAAACAATTTCTAAAGCGAAAGAAACGATCACAAAAAAGTATTCATTGCTGCAAAAATATTCGTATTCAACTGAATACTGTTGTATAATTTAGGACTACAATAAGAAAAACTACGCTGGAAAAGCGAAGTCTTATGCCGGGGAACTGATTAAACTGAGACCTGCCTGATGTTCACACTGTGAATTTCACCACGAAAAACCAATTTGTCCCTCAAGTATGCCGGCTCAGAACATATTATAAGTCTATGCAGGAAAACGAGATAGTAGTATTTCATAAATAATTCAATATTTAGCCAAGCTAATTTTTTATAACTATGTGAGACATGATCAAATTTCCTAATGAATCTGACTAGATTATTTTGTGCTATCTGTAACTTATGTTTAGTAAAATAATCTAAACAAGGATAATATACCATACTACAATAGCTGAAGACTGGCAAAATTAACACTTCGCAAAGTTTTTTTCTCAATTTAAAGTTAATTAGATACCGATTAGCATACAATGTTCTGATTTTAAGATAGACTTTCAATAACATATTCTTTACATGGCTGGTAAACCTCAACCTTTCATCAATTATAAGTCCCAATATCTTTGCTTCTGAAGAGAACTGCAAATCATGAGAACCAATGTTAATATTTAGTACATTTCTGATACGATTTCTAGCATTATTGGAACAAAATAATACAACACTTGATTTTTATTTCATTTATTGATAAGTTGTGATCGGCGGAATATGCACAAAGACTGCGAATATCGGCATTCAATGCCGCAGCCGCCAGATCAGGTCTAAGTGGAGAAAAAGAATGAACAAGTTGGGTATCATCAGCAAAGGATTGAATAACTGAATGATTGATACAGGAAGGGAGATCAGACGTGTATATTAGAAATAACAATGGTCCCAAGACAGACCCCTGCGGTACGCCAGACTGAATCAGCTGAAATTCAGAACGGTGCCCCTCCAACTCCGAAAATAATTCAATTTCGCACACAAAAGTGCACGATTTATCTTATCAAAAGCTTTTGAGTAATCTATAGAAACCAAACCTACTGCCAGTCCCCTGTCCAAACTGTTCATCAAAGTATCAGTTAAATTTAACAAAGCTGTGTTTGTACTATGCGAGGCTCGAAACCCTGACTGTCCAGCGGGGAGTATTCCAGCGTTATCCAGAAAACTATTCATTTGACATTTTACAACTCGCTCTAGTATTTTTATTATTTTTGATTGATTTGATTTGTTTAATAGAATATATTTCTACTTAACTCAAAGTATTTAACAGCGTTGCTAATATTTCTTTGAAAGGATAAAGCGGATTGATAACCTTCGTCAAAAAAACGTCAATGACTGTGCACATCAAAACCGTCAAGTTTTCTTCGATCGGGGATTCGACAGTTGCCTGAAAAGTGGCGAAAGTTTATAGAAAGTGAGGGAGATTACTTCGAAAATTAAGTTTGTATAATTTTTTTCATATATACATGTCAAAGAGAGTGAAAAAACGCAGCAAGAATGAAGTTGAGATCCTAAGACTATAAAATAACCCATTAGCTAAATAATATTCAATCCAACAAGCTCGTATTACACCAATTTCAACTGTTAAGTTAATGGTATTGTCGGTACTGGTCTTATAATAAGGGCTTGACTCAATCAAATACCGTTAAATTATCTCGGAAACCTTCCACTTCTCGTTCTACTTCGTAAACTGCAACGTTAACAAATTTTAAGCAGTTTTTTTCTCGTTGACTTGTGGCGTACGAGAAAAGCCTCAATCCAAAACGGGCCAGTGATTAGTTACACATGGCTGGGTCAATATATAATATCAGTGCCGTGTTCGTTTAAACACACACTTTAAATATATCGGTTGTTTGTGGCCTTCCCTTCGATTATTGCCCAACGATTATGACGCCCACCCTGACACCATCAGCGAAGAGGTTTTTTGGGTTGTCTCTGCGTGACTTGGAGTCAGTCATGCATTACGAATAATTATACAGTTAATTTTATTATTGGTTTATTCGGAAAATTGTGAGGCTTTTTGACACAGATTAATACAACAGATAGGAAAAAATAAGAAAGGTTAGCGACACTATACAACAAATCTTAATTCCATCAAAAACAAGATTTTCAACGCGCACCGTCATAAGATTTTCATATACAAGTCCTGATTAAAAAGTTTATATACTATAGACTACACAGTAAGTCGGAAGAATAATTAATTTTTTTAAATAAAAAACAAAAAATTGCTAAAATTATTTCTTTTTATTCAAAATACGTCCCTTCTGCATCAATACACCGCTGAACGCGTTCAACCAATACTAGCGTAGATTTTTGTCGTTTTTAGGAATCGCGTCAATGACCCTCGTCACAACTTCTTGGACTCGTGTAACACTGTCATAAAACGTTTCTATCGTGGCCAGTTTGAGTTAAGGCAACAGGAAATAATCACACGGAGATAAATCAGGCGAATACAAAGGATGTTGAAGCGCACAAACTTGTTTTGTCGCCAAAAAATTCCTCCGCTATACATCTCATAGTCGAATTCGCATCGTAGGCGTAGGCATTCGACAGACCTTTTCCAGCAAGTCATAGCGATTTTTGTTTTTTGGCCGGCCTGGCTTTGCGTCGTCTTTCAAAGCATCACGGCCGTCCTGGAATCACTTTTCAATAATTTAAAAGTTTGTGTGAAAGTCTTACTGACTTTAAGCGCTATAACTTGACAATCCGTTGATGCATTCTAATAATGGTGGTCTCGTTTTATAGAGGAGATATTCAGCTTTCAGAATATATATTAGTTCAATAGATGGCACTAGTAGTTTCTTTAAATTAAGAAAATATATTTGATATATTCGTTGATATATTTCCGACATGCGGTATATATAAGAATTCAGCTACTCAGATACCGCAAAACCGAATACCAAGGGGAATTCTGAATGAACGAATAGCGAGTAATAGAAAGAGAGGTAAACTAAAGATACGGTGGCAAGACAATGTGAGAAGATATGCTGAAATACTAGTGCGAATCAAAAATTGGAAAGGGACTGTCAAAGGCGAAAATTGAAGAAGGTCAAGGCTCAACTGATGGGCTGAAGCACCATAGGAAGACGAAGAAGATAAATAGTTTGTAGTTCTATTTTTCAATACAATCTCTCATAATTCTGTTCAACGCTTTTCTAACAATTTACCAATTCTTTGAAATATATTTCTGGAAGGTCTGTCTTCAATCGATAATCAATGAAAGTTAGAAAGGGTTAGAAAAGGAAGAGGGAAAGGGGAAACTCTACCGAATATGGCGGATAGAACCAAAACGCCTTTGTAATCAGTTGCATTGCATTTTTGATTTTTTTCTTGTGCAGACTGGGTGATTTATCGCAATTTTCATCCATTTTGTCCTGGGAAGAAGAACCTGGACTAGACTCAAGCGGGAAAGAGAGGGAAAGTTGAAGATCGGATTTAAAATTGATGATATATACAGTGCAATCTTTTACTGAAAAAAAATCGGAGGCGCCATTTTTATAATTTTTGAATGGTAACTGATGATGAAAAGTGGACTGTGTACAACAACGGTGGAATTGCAAGAGTATTAACGTCACCTCTAGTGTTCACAATTAGATGAGTTGATGGCAGCATTGAAGAATACCGACCAGAATCAGCAAACAGAAAAGGCGTCTCGTTTCATCACACGTTTCAATCAGGATCCGGCAAAAATTGTTGATCTTTGATTGGGACATTTTTCTATCGGATTTCGAACGGAAGAAGAGTTGAAAAACAAACTGTCTACTTTTTTGCAATAAAGATGTGTTGCAATAAAGATGTGATTCAAACTTGGAGTCATCGGATTACTAATATTTGCATTCGATGCGATACGCTCTTGTTGCCTTTATATTTTCGAAGTTCTAAAATATATTTTTTAATAGAAAACACAGGTCTATAAAATTTAAAAAAAAAACATTTTTGGTTCCGCCGAGATTTAAACGTAATTTTAAAGTTTAGTGGTTAGCAACACTTTCAGTAACATAAAATTATCAAAAGTACGTACAATTTTTAATCTAGTCACATTGATAATATTTTCTTTTCAGTGGCCCTTTAACTTGTTTATTATTGTTGTTTGCTCAATTAAAAAAGTTAGTAAATAAAACCTGGAAGATGTCATCGTCAAAACGATCGTGTCTAAATGATTCCAACACTTTTTGTTACGTTTGTGGTGAATATACGGTGAAACAGTTTCGAAAACCGATATCTAAATGTGTGCAAAATACGCATTTCGTTTACATTAACTTGATAATCAAAGATGTTGATAAACCATGGACACCAAACAATGTTGGCAAAATGATTAGTGAACATTTAAGGCAATGAACGAATGGTAAAAGAAGTCAATTGAACTTTGGTGTGCCTATGATTTGGAGGGAACCAAAAATCACTACGATGACTGTTATTTTTGCTTAGTCAAGTACATGGTATTAACGGAAAAAATTACCTATCCCGATCTGGTATCTGCTAAGAAACCTGTTTCTCATTCAGAAGACGCTCCTGTTCCAACTTTTCGTGGCCTGTCTGATCTTTCAGATACAAAATGTAGTAACATCCGAAAATAGGCAAGCTTGTATTGGCGAAGAAAGTGGTAATTTTGAAGCTACGTCATCAAAACCCCTACTTTTTACTCAAGACGCTTTAAGTGACCTTATCAGAGACCACGACCTTCAAAAGAAAGATCAGAACTGTTGGCATCCAGACTCAAAGAAAGGAATTACTTTCTCCAGGTACTAAAATTACATGTTATCGTATTCGAGAAGAACTGTTTCCGTTTGTTTGCTCTGAAAATGATGTTTTCTTTTATCAAAAATTGATTTCTTGAATTATCAGCTAAATGATTGGAGATTTTTTATAGACAGTTCCAACCGGAGTTTGAAATATATTTTGCTACATGATGGAGATAAGCATGGTGCGGTTCCCATTGCTCATTCCACTAAATGAATGAAGTATAAAATCATATTTCTTGTATCAGGAAAACTCAAGTCCCATGATTATAAGTGGGTTATATGGGTTGATTTAAAAATGGCACCCTTTTTAACTTTTTATTGGATGAACAAAGCGGCTTTGTGGGATAACAGACCTAAAAGTGAGCATTGGATTAAAACAAACTGGGCTGAAAGAAAATATTTGACAGTTGGGAAATAAAATATCATAAATACAACGTTAGTTAGCACTTGGAAAATAATTTTGTCCCCATTGCACATAAAGTTGGGACTAATGAAACAATATGTCAAAGCATTGGATAAAACTGGTTCCTATTTCAATTATATATCGAGGAAATTTCCTGGTTTGAGCAAGGAGATACTTAAGGCTGGCATTTTCGATCGACTGCAAATTAAGCTTTTGATAAAATATAAAAGTTCGTGCATTCAATGAACGATATAGACTCATTAGCCCGATTTTCTTTCGTCAATGTTGTAAAACATTTCCTTGGGAATTATAAGTTCGAATATTACAACGAATTAGTAATTCATGCTGGAAAAATTCAGCTTGGATGTAGCTTGAGCTGTAAGCTTGGATGTAATATGGGCATCAAAGTTCACTACCTCCACAATCATTTGGACAAATTTCCGGACAACCTTCGCTCTTACAGCGTGGAACAGTGGAGAGTGATTTCATTAGGAACTAAAAAATATGGAAGAAAGGTACAAGGGTCGATGGAATGAACACATGATGGCTGATTACTGCTGGAGTATCACGCGTGAGTGCCCGGAAGGAACTCACTCGAAGAAATCACAAAAAAGAAGCTTTTTCCATGTTTAATAACGTAACAAAAGGTAAAAAATATGACATAATCGTATTTTTTCGTCACCTATCATATCTCGAAAACTACACGTACATTTCAAAAAAATCATGTACCGTTAGAATCAGAATAACGAGCATATTCAAAAACACTTTTAATTTTTCTGACACCAAATCCACTGTCGACGTGTTTAATAGAATGGGTTTCTGTCTGAGACATAAATGTATCAAGTTTCGAGCAAAAAGCGGAAGTTAAGTGGGGAGAACTTCTCATATCATCCTTGTATCCATGTATTATGGTAAAGAAATGTTAATTTGCAGCAAGAAATAATTGCGGCACAACCTTAGACCATTCAATTTAACATTATTAGTGGAATTAAAGGTCGTCCAGGCATAGCGGACGTACATTCGACGTATATTCGACCTTGGACGATCCTTTTTAAATTAGCCAGAGGTCAGGCCGACAATTGTGCAATATTAAACTTGATCGTGCTGTTTCTTTTTTGGATTCGGAACTTAATGTGCGCTATAAGGAACACGGCTTGTATTATTTCTTTTCTACATTTTGGTATTAGGTTGAATGCCACCGCTGAGTCCTATTGTTTTGTCGAAGCAACCTAACACGAACCGGTATTTCAACGGCGAACAGGTTCAGCTTTTGTGATTTTATTGTAACTGAAATAATGTCGTTTGATACCGTTAAGAAAAGGAAACTAAAAAAACCCTTCAATCTTTATATATAATAATATAATAATCTTTATATATATATATATATATATATATATATATATATATATATATATATATATATATATATATATATATATATATAATGATATATATATAGTTTCTCGGGAATTCTGTGGTAGCTGTATGTAAGGCTCGGAGTTCTTCACTGGAGATGTTTTTCTTTGGTGGCTTTGCGTTGCGAATGATGGCAGTTATTTCTTGGCGTAGTTTTTCGGCAGTATCATGGTCTAGGTTAGAGATCGCTTGTTCGACACCACAAATTATGTTTTCTATAGGGATACGTGACGGTGTAATGGCGTAGTTGAAACCCTTGGCTAGAACGTTTTCAGCCGCAGGACACAGGCGTTTGTCTGATAGGTTGTGAACGAGGATGGGAGTTTCCTGTGGTTTTTCTTGACGACTTTTGCTTTTTGTCTCTTTGTCCTGGCTAAGGAGTCGGTTTCGGATCTGAATTCGGTCAGCGTGTCTAAAAGTGACCACAGCGCAGGATGGATGGCGTTGCTTAGTTGAAGACGCAGCTTGTATAACTTTTTATCGTTGTTGTTTAATTTGTGTCTGACATCGTGGATGTATGTGTTCTAGGATGATAGCGTGACTGGCGCTGTTCACGATTTTGTTTATTTTGTTGGTCCTCGTGTGAAATTTTAATTTGCAGCAGTTGGGAATAAGTTGTTGATCCCGACAGCATCGTAGACAGTTTAAATCGCAGAGCAATGTGGCTTTCTTTCTCCATAGTATTTCGAAGGTCTTCGTGTCGTAGTAAATTCCTTCCCCGCACTAACGATATTTGCTTGTTTTCCATGTGAAATATTGTCCAGATATTGCCTTTCTTGTTTAAATATCATACACCATGTTGCAATTATCAATAAAAAGTTTTTTTAAATCAATGCAAATTCTGTGTTTTATTCGAGAATTTTAAAAACCGCTCAATTTGAAGAACGTTGGCAAAACTCAAGTATCATCATCATAAGTGGGTTAAATGCGTTGATTTAAAAATGGTAAACTTTTTATTGGGTCAACAAACGGTTTGTGGGATGGCAGAGCTAAAAGCGAGCATTGGATAAATCCTGGCGAGCATTGGACAAATCCATAAATAAATAAACTGGCCTGAAAGAAAAGACTTGACAGTTGGAAAACAAAATATCATAAATAAAGCGTTAGTTACTACAGAGAAAATGATTTTGCCTCCATTGCACATAAAACTGAGACTAATGAAACAGTATGTCATACATTAAATAAAAATGGTTCCAGTTTTAATTATATATCGAAGAAATTTCCTACTTTGAGCAAGGAGAAACTTAAGGTTGACATTTTAGATGGACCACAAATTCGGCTTTTGAAGAAATAGAAGAATTTCGTGGATTCAATGAATGATATAGAATCATTACCCTCGTTTTTCTTTCGTTAATGCTGTAAAAAATTTCCTAGAGAATTATAAGTCCGAAAATTATCGTGAATTGGTGCGAAACATGCTGGAAATTTTCAGAAAGCTTGGATGTAAGATGAGCATCAAAGTTGACTACTTCCACAATTATTTAGACAAATTTCCAAAACAACCTTGGCTCTTACAGTGAGGAACAAGGAGAGCAATTTCATCAAGGCCTAAAAAATATGGAAGAAAGGTACCAGGGTCGATGGAATGAACACATAATGGCTGATTCCTGCTGGAGTATCATGCGTGAGTGCCTGGAACTCACTCGAAAAAATCACGAATAAGAAGCTTTCTCCGTGTTCAATGATGTAACAAAATGTAAAAAACACAATCCTATTTTTTCGATACCTCATCATATCTCGAAAACTGCAAGTGCATTTCAAAAAAACGAGAGTGACAAAAATTTAACGAGACTGACGTTGATACAGAAGAAGTACGCATGCGTCAAATGCCAGCGACCAACAGCTGTTTAGTGTGAAGCCTTCTCTTTCGAATGCAGTACCTCTCGCTTCTGTAAACAAATTCGTATAACCGTAGTCTTCGTTCGCATTAGAGTTGATTTTTTGTTTCGCCAGAAAAATGTTTAGTTGTAACCATAGAGCAACGAATTGTTGTGAAATTTCAATTGAAACTTGCTACTGAAACTTATAATTTATTGAAATAAGTATATGGCAATCAATGTTTATCGCGTGCACGTGTTTTTGATTGGCTTAAGCGTTTTCAAGATGACCGAGAAGACGTTAAATATGATTCACGCCCGGGTCGCCCTTTCATGTCAAAAAAGAATCACAAAATCGAAAAAATCGATAATCTGGTTCGATCTAGCCGTCGATAAAGTATTCGTGCGATTGCTGAAAGTGCAGGAATTGAAAAAGAATGCGTACAAAAAGTGTGTGCCAAAAATTCTCACGTTTGAATAACAAGAAGCTCGATAATGTTTGTACTGGCACTTTGAATGCCATTGAAAATTATCCAAACTTATTGGAACGGATGATCTACTCATGATCCTGAAACGAACCGCCAATCCATGTCCTGGAAGAGCCTAAATTCACCGAGTGCCAATAAAGCTCGAATAAGCAAACCAAAATTCAAAGCAATGATTATTGTTTTTTTCGATATTCATGGGATTGTGTACCTTCACTGGGTTCCTGAAGGTCAAACTATTAATCAACGTTATTACCCTCATGTTCTTGCTGAACTCCGTGAAAGAATTAGGAAAAAACGACCCGAATTGTGGAAGGACAAGTCATGGATTCTCCACCAAGACAAGTCAAGAAGTTTCTAGCCAAGTACAGCATCCCATTGTTGGACCATCCATCTTATTCGCCGGATCTTGCGACTTCTATCTATTTCCTAAGGTGAAATCTGTATTAAAAGGAACAAGATTTGAGTCCGTTGAAGATGTGAAAGAGAAAGCGGCTCGCGTTCTGAAGCAGCTGACAGAAAAATACTTCTAGCACTGTTTCGAATAATGGAAGATTTGCATGGAGCGTTGTAGGGATAGAGGATGGGGATATTGAAGGTGATAATAAGTAAATATGTATGAAATTAAAATAAAATGTTTTACAGCGTCAGTCTGGTTGTTTAACAGTCACACATTCAAAAACAGTTTGTCTTTCCGGCGCTAAATCCACTGTAGACTTGTGTTAGTACATGAATTTTTCGGATCTCTCGAATTATTCTATGGCAATCACTTTTAATTTGTGCCAATATATGGTAGCCATCACTCTAGGTAGGCCGTCCAGAAAGTGATGTATCGCTAAGATTAATTTTTTTTCTCACGAAACTTTCTGAACAAACTACGGCAAATCGAATCGTCAACGGCGCACTCCCCGCATACAACAGATCTTTTCTTTTGCGTTTGCGAAACAGGATGCCTTTTCGAAAATATAAAAGCGAAATATATCGAAAATGCTCTTTGTTTTCTACCATTTTAATACCTAACAAAACTTTTAAATCACTTTTTTTCTTGTTAAATCACAACAATTTTTCCTAAGTACTCTCTGAATTGCCTTCTGTTAAACAACCTTAAAACTTTACACGTGTGAAGTAGATACAGCGCTGAAAAACGGGAGAAACTTTTGCATCAACTCAATATTTAGAGAAATCAGATTCGATATTTTTTGATTTCGGTGGTACGTTGCACAAGAAAAGTTTAAACACGTCTTCGTACATCACCCAAAGAGAATTAAAATAAATTACGAATACAACGTATAATTAATAAGATCATTAAAATTTTTAATAATTAAAGATGTGAAGAAATAAAAAGAAAACCTTGAAATTTTAATACGAAGGTATAACACTATTTAAGTACTTGGAAATTATTTTTTGTTCTCTAATTAGAACTGGAGGCTTCTGAATTTAGTAACACGACAACACGCGGGATATCCTTTGTGATTTAACAGCACTTTAATTTATGCAAGAGCGATAATAAAGCTTTAAAATAATTTACGATTTTTTTTGCAATTAACGTATGATAAATTGGTATAGTCATTAGAAGCACAATTATTTGTGATGTATGAAAATTAATTGTTACTAATTTTTGTACTAATTATATTGTTTTTAGAACCAGAATTTAAAAACTAAAAAATAAGAAAAATTTATATATATATATATATATATATATATATATATATATATATATATATATATATATAGTTTTTTTCTTTGGGAAATTGGTTGTTATCGGGCTGGCGGTCTGCAGTAAAACAAGTGTTTAATCGTCTCAATATTTCGTCATTGTTTTCATGACTTCATCAGGAGACTAATTAATGACTATAGTTTAAAACATGTGTATCTAAATAACGTTCTTGAACGATACGGGCCCAACCAGGAATTGAGGTTGCAATTCCTGGATGGGCCCGTATCGTTCAAGAACGTTATTTAGATACACATGTTTTAAACTATAGTCATTAATTAGTCTCCTGATGAAGTCATCAAAACAATGACGAAATATTGAGACGATTAAACACCTGTTTTACTGCAGACCGCCAGCCCGATAACAACCAATTTCCCAAAGAAAAAAACTATAAATTGCACGGTCGAGAAACATATCAAATTATATATATATATATATATATATATATATATATATATATATATATATATATATATATATATATATATATATATACATACATATACACACTAAAAGAAGAACGTCCAATTATGAGGAAAATTCTCAAACCAAAACTGATAGATGAAGGATACAGACTACATTTCTAGAAATACCACAGTGAGAATGTCCAACGTAGCGGCGGACCTAAGAAAAAGAAATGTCAGTAGACTCCCACCGACAAGACTCACCAACAGAATTATTACGTACATACAAGGACTGAAGTCAACAGTACCATGGATCGCACAAGTCAGAGCTGATCTGGGAAAAGCACAAATAGGCCCGGCAGAGATTGTGGGTAGAAGAACGTACAGAAACAAAATACAAATACTCATCATATCAAGACGAAGAGATAAGTTCGCTTCAACATATATAGTCAATTCCCATTTATATACATTCAATACTATATTATTACAATGGAATTTGAACGGTTTTTACAATAAAATTGATGAGTTAAAGCTTCTTATCAACAAAAAATCGCGATATATATATATATATATATATATATATATATATATATATATATATATATATATATATATATATATATATATATATATATATACATGGTCGTGTTTGAGAGGAAACGCGCCGATTCAACATGCAGCTAGTGCAAAAAACTCTGGAAAAAACAGAGGAATTAACAAAGCTAAGCAAAAGCTGAGAAAGAAAAGGACACAAATGTTTTCCTTAATGCATGAGGACGGTACAATATGCAGGGAACGGACGGAAATGTTAGAGGTTGTCCGAAGATTTTATTCAAAGTTATGTGAGGACCAGAATCAGACAACAACAGCAATGCCCACTGAAGAACAAGTGCCGAATATCTTGGTAGAGGAAGTGACAAAGACTATAGACTCGATGAAAAATGACAAAGCTCCAGGAAAGGATAGGATAACCGTAGAGATGTTAAAAACTGGTGGTCGAACTTTACACAAAACACTAGCAAAATCATACTCAAAATGCCTCAAGCAACAAGAAGTACCCAGCTTATGGAAAAATGCAGAAGTTATTCTTTGACGTAAGAGAGGAGCACGGGAAGATTTAAACATTTTTGATTGAACATTTTTGTTAGGTACTTGACCGGAAATGAGCCCCACCCGTCTCTGCAAAAAAAAATGTTTATTTGGGCGGAGACGCAAGTTGCTGTGTGTTCCACATGAGATTGTGGAACCCAGCGGTTGGGTGTACTTGACACTCAACTATTGTTGTCTCATTGGACGCTGTCCAAAGAAATCTAACATTACTTATATAGGCCATTCGACGGGCAGTCGGCGAGAGTATAGGTTGCTGACTGTGGATGGGGTCTCCCTATCATGGTAGACCATGTGTCGGTGCCCTGACGAGCTTGAACAACCATAGGCGAAACATGTGCCCTTTGATTGCCGGGATGGGTGGAGCTCATTCCCGGTCAAGCACCTAACAAAAATGTCATATATATATATATATATATATATATATATATATATATATATATATATATATATATATATATATATATATATATATATACACATCATCATCATCATCATCAGCCTGTCTCAATCTACTGCAGGACGAAGGCCTCTTCAGCATGCTTCCAACTTTCACGGTCCTGGGCTTTCCTCTGCACTCGGGTCCAATATACTTAACGATGTCATCAATCCATCGTGCTTTCGGACTTCTTCGCGGACGTTTGCGATCAAGCGGTATCCACTCCAGGATTGCCTTGATCCATCTGTCGTCCCATCGCCTCGCTATATGGCCTGCCCATCTCTTTCAATGATGTCACAGACTTTTGTTTGTTCCCTGATCCATGCGCAGGACTTTCTGTCTCGTCTTATATATATATATATTGGTTACTGATTTTGAAATAAATATTGACCATTTTGAAAATGTACAAATAGACTTACAAGACCTTATTTTCACTAAAAAATTTCTTAATCTTGCTCACTTTTTCTTAAGCAAACTGTCATATCACAACTTTTGTTTGCATTTTCGCTTTCTTCATTTTAAAATCACGATTCTTTTGGTTCCTAATTCGTTTATCGCGTTGCGCATAAATTTCACTTTTTAGCCGCATTTTTGTTAGAATTAAAGTATCTGTGACGTTTTTGGGTATGGGCACAGTACGACGAAAACCCCCTTTCGAAGACTTTCAAGAACTTTTCGATAATATGCTAGTTTACCGTTCGGTCTTGAGCAGTAAATTCCTTATGAACGATCCCCTGGCTATTAAAAAAGCAAATCACGATGATTTTGATCTTTGATTTGCTTATTCTAACATTTTTTGGTTTGGTAAGGTATATATATATATATATATATATATATATATATATATATATATATATATATATATATATATATATATATATATATATATATATATATATATACACAGTGGTGGTCCACTAATTAGAAACACCTACTATAAAAATGTTCATGATAAAAATGAACGTTCATTCATTTTTAAAAAGAGATAGTTTTTGGTTGTTTGTGGAATTTTTATGAGATCCTCTCATAAGCAATACAGATTTTGTTTATTGTTGTTTTCAGATGAAAAATGCAAGCAATGCAAAACATAAATAAAACTTAGTGATAATACTACCGGTCATATAATTAGAAACGACAGGGATAAGGGCTTTCAGTATTTTTTAAATCTGCTTAGAAATTTCTCTTTACATTTTGTTAAACTACATTACATTAGTTTTAAAATGAACAAAAAACAGAAGCTGTGATTCTTCGACGCGCAAGATAATTATTGCTTTAAAGCATCGAGGTTGGCGATACAAAAAAATACCTGAACATTTAAACAGTAAAAAACATTTACATTTAAACTGTAAAAAAAATTGTGTTCTGTACACTAAAACATTTCAAAAACCATGGGACATACGAAAATATATCACAAAAAAAAACACGAAAAACAAATTAAGTTATTGCCCGAATGACTAAAAAGAATCTGTTCAAGACTTCGTTACAAATCAAGGAACAGCATTCTCCAGAAATAAAAATATCTACGAGGATCATCAGAAGACGTCTCAACGAAACCAAGTTGTGTGGTCAAGTATCTTGAAAGAAACCTCTTTTAAAAAAGAAAAATTGCCAAGCTAGGTTAAAATTTGCTAGGAATCATATTAGTTGGAGCATAAACGACTGGAAAAAGTGTTGTGATCCGACGAAACAAAGATAAACCATATGGAACGGGATGGTAGATTATTTATAAGACGGCCAAAATGTACAGAAAATGATCCTAGATATACAACAAGCACTTTGAAACACGGACGAGGAAATATAATACTTTGGGGATATTTTTCGTGGAGCGGTGTTTGCCCTTTAGTGAAAATTGACGGTATGCTTGACCCATGAAAATACAAAAACATTCTGCCAAGTCATATGATTCCTTTTGCTGACGAAAATTTGCCGGTGACTTGAGTCTGATAACAAACCCAAGCACACTGCCAAAAACACACTGTTCTGCGAAAAAATGGTTCAGCGATAATATTGTGACAGTAATGGAATGGTTATCACGCAGCCCTGAACTTAACTCTATAGAAAACCTTTTATGGGTTGCCTTAAAATGATACTACGGGACAAACAAATTAAAAATTTGAAAGAATTAAGCGAGCTAGTACAGCAAACTTGGAAATCTATACCTTTGGAAAGATGTTAATATCTAGTCGAGTCGATGCCGAGGAGATGAAGAGCTGTTATCAAAAACAAAGGATATGCTACAAAATATTAAATTTAATATTAACATTGAAAACATTTAGAATTGATTTATTTTTAGTTATTATTTTTAAAGGTAAATTGATTGAGATATATAGAGTTAAAATATAAAAATAAACATATATCAGTTGCATATACAAATTTAGAATTGTTATTTTACCTATGCCGTTTCTAATTAGTTGGACAACGATATATATTTTTTTTATTTAAGATAGTTTTTCTACCCGTTAATACAAAAAATTGGAGTTTTACACGTTCGTAACACAAGGTCACTTCGAAGCCCCGTTTTCTATAATATCCGGTAGAGAGGCAGTTACACTTACTTTCAATTATAATATTTCCAAAACTATACAAGCTTGCTCTTCCTCAACCTTGCAATTCTTCCAATTTTTCCTTAATTGCATGTTGACCTAAGGTAGCTTTCTCGCTGCTTCTTCTTCCCACTATATCATCGAAATTACAATCGAGAAATCCTTCAAATTTCACTCGATCTAACGCACCACACGTGCCAATTAACTCGTTGGCTTCGACTTGGGCCAAGCGCCTCGTTACATTCTTCGTCGATGTGTCAAAGGTGATGACCGTCGACGATCAAGGTCGGTACGCGTTCACGAAAACAAAAGTGTGTCTTCCGTCACACACTGCACGAAAACTAAACGAACCTGCAGTAAAACAAATGCCGGTTTCCTACCTGACCTGCTACGATAACAGTCTATACGTTACGAACAAGTGAAAATCGTACGTACCAGCGTCAGCGGAGAAAGTGATTTGTTGACGGTTCTCATCAGTTTGGATTGTGATTTTTTGCGGTTTGCTGTTTAAAAATTAATTTGACGGCTAATTAAACATTTGATAACGATTATGATGAATGAAACGAGCAAAAAATATCATAGTGACCCATGACTTTGATTTTTTTAATTGAAACTTCTAATGTATATTTTACAAGTTGTTAAGGCTTTGAAGACTTACCAATAACGAGACGGACAAATAATACAATTTACAAAATACTCACAAAATTAGTCTTATTGTATGTGTTGGAGACCTTTGAGCCATAAGTAGGAAAGAGTGGTAGTGATTAGAGTATTTTAAAAGAAATCCCAAGACCCCCACAGCCGGTCAATAGGATCAAAGAAAAGAGTATGGCCGAAAACAAGATTCCTGGATAAAGTGGAAACAACCTAGATCAGATAGGAACTAGGGCATTAAGAAGGCAAACATTCGATAAGCAAGAATAGAGGAACGTTATTGAAAAAGCCAAGACCCAACAAGGGCTGTACCACTATAAGAGATAACAAAATAGAAGCTGTTCTATGGTACGCTGGAACTACTTTTCTTCCATCCATGCAAGAAATGTGCCAGAGAATAAAAAATTATGGTATAAAATCAGTGGTTCAGGAATTATTATCCTTGACCAGCACTCTTTGCCCAATTCTAACTTTAAGAAATTTATGACTAATCACCAAAATTCTTTGACATTCGATTTGATTTTAAAACTAAACATATCTTATTTAAAACTAATTATATCTATTTATATAACATAACCTAATGAAGGGTGCAAAAAAAAGCCCGTGAAGTTAAACAAGTTGTTGATATCTTTAAGAAAAACACCACCACTTCGCGATACATTCTTAACGATTTTAATCATATAACAATTTTTTCATAACTAAGTGGTTAGTTTAAACTTTATGGTAAATAGATTAATTCATTGTCCTGTAAACCGAGATCATACATTAAAGAATTAAAACTGATTAAGGAAGCAAGCGGCCGAAGTGAATGGTTATCATAAGAACATCGTGTATAAATTAATTAGAAAACATAAGTTTAGGAAATTATTGAAAGAATCTTCGACTTTTCAAAGGAAACATAATTAAAACATTACCCTTTGAAGCCCAATTAACACGAGGGTTAGACAAGATTTTGAAAAAAGTGGACATTAAAGGAGTCTACAAACCACATAATTTAAGAGTCCTGGGTAATCCAAAGGATGAAGTAGATCAACATGCAAAATCTGCGATTTACACATTTGTTATACAACTATGTATACAACTATGTATGTACAACTATGTATGTACAACTATGTTATACAACTATGTATGTGCAACTTTCTAATAATTTTTATAAATCTGTTACACATTTATCAAGCGCTTCTCCTTCTTGCTTTCGGGAAAAGAATAAGAATCTTTCATAGATGAGATTCTTCTTTGGGTTACTATATTTATGGAACTCTTCAATTACTTTTTATGGTTTCTCCTTTCAGACTTATTTATGGCAAATGTGTTAAATATGTTAATGCTTTCTTGACACAGTTTTGCTGTTAAATTACATTAGCATTAGTTCGTCGGCTATACCTTCTGTACCACATCCTAGAAATTACAGCTCATAATTTTGTTTGACAGCTTCAATATTTTTACTCATGTTCTTTAGGAACTGTATTATTTCCGGTAATTGAAAAAATTTAAATTGAAGACCTAATTTGTCTTGACAAAATGGCGAAGGCTCCCTAAAAAAAGCGCTAATGAAAATTCATTTTGTTTTTTTTGGTAATAGAAATGCAAAGCTAACAAATATATATATAAATATAAAGAAAAATATAAATATAATATAAATAAAAATTTGTCTCATTTATATATATAAATATAAATGAGACAAAATAATAAATCAAGACAAATTATGTCTTCAATTTTAAAAACTTTTTCAATTAACGGAAATAATGCAATTTTCAAAGAACATGAGTAAAAATATTTAAGCTCTCAAACAAAATTATGAGCTATATATATATATATATATATATATATATATATATATATATATATATATATATATATATATATATATATATATATATATATATATAGATATGTTAATGTTATATATGTTAATATATATGTTCTTTCTTGTATCTCTATGTTAGATGTTGTATTATTAGTGTTAGTTCAAGTTAGATGTTATAATACAACATCTAACATAGAGATACAAGAAAGAAAACTATTTGCTCAGAGAATCATTAAAAAAAAGAGGGTAGTTTAAAGAAAACAAATAATTCTTTTGGGAGTTAAAAAGGTATGTTTTATTTAATGTAATATATTTTACAAAAATTAACATTATCCTATCAGGGGCATACATATACTCAAATATAAAGCATACTAAAAACTATCAATAAGATGAAAACACCAATGAAGATTGATTAAAAAAATTTTTTGAAGAAAACCCATGCACTTCTCTATAGCAATTATTTATGATATTAAAAGTTTTATATTTATTATATATTTCAGTTTAACCAAGTAAAACTGAACCATATTAATCAGTTCATATTTAAAATTCTTCATATTTATAATATGACCTATAACATGTTCGATGTCCAGACCAGATATCACTAAGCACTGCATTATAACGCTTGTTATACATCTTCATTAAATATGTAGTCAATGTGGCTTGATGAAAAATTGAATCAACATCAATGTGTGACCTTTATTAAACATGATGTATACTGATTAGAACAAACATCTTTTTTTTCTGGATTACATTTAAACCTGCTTCTAATACACCTACTGTTTTATTATAGTATCTACCTTAATTAAATCGTTTGGTTGAAATTCACATGATCTTGTTGAAATTATCTAAATAAATATTTTAAAAATAGCATTAAAAACCTTAAATAACCAGTACCAACTTTCTCACATAGAATATCACGTGTCTCAGAAATTTCTAGTTTCTATTCTATATGCTTTCCTTCTTAATTTGGTCATATTTAGTTATAAATATTAAATGATAATCAAAAATATCTGTCAGGCTAAATCGTCAATCAACACCCAAATACAAGTTTACTTAGATGCAACCAGAAATACAATTTTTTTTACCCGTTTTCACCGTCTGACGTAATTTCTGATTGTCGCACCATCTAGTGAACGACAGTGTAATTATACTGTATATTTACAGGTTCCTGTATTACCGACCAATATTGAACAACACCCCACTTCTAAGCTTAGTTTCAAATTAAAATAAAAACACCTTAACTCATTTATTTAATAAATAACTAAATTTAAATATAAACAATGAAGAATGCATGTAAAACCAAACATAAATAGATATATATTTTTTTTAGATTAAATAATCTCAGGAACACATTTTCTGTTTATAATTATTAGCGCTTATTATTATTATTATATATATATATATATATATATATATATATATATATATATATATATATATATATATATATATATATATATATATATATATATATATATATATATATATATATATATATATATACGGTCTATAAACAAGGGTTTTATTTAATTTTTTTAAAGTAACATTCGCCTGTAACTTCTTTAGAAACGTTAATCATAATGTTAAATTTATTTAGGCTGCTGATGACTAAATTAAAGATGAAAAAAAAAAAGATTAACTCAAAATACATTTCATAGCTAAAAAAATAGGTACACATAGAATGTGTACTAGATTTACTGACAAACAATCCTTGTTCGAAGACCCTATCTATATAATAAAAAAACCAGGATGGTATAAATTATGTCATGTTCAAACAATGTTTTAATCCAAGAAATGCTTTTAGTTCTAAATAACAGGAAAACAGGAAAATATCACTGAATTTAGTAATCTGAAATTCTGGAAATCTGGTGTCTGTGACTTATTACATGGTATGAGGAAAATTGGTAGAACTATCTTGGTACTCAGAAAATGATCCAATGCAAGAAAAACAATCTGAAGAAGAGGTTAAAAATCATTTTGCAGACGAACTTGACAGTCAATCGTCTAGTTACAAAAAAACGAGAAAGACCCGCTAACAATATACATATAGAACTCATTAAATATGGTGGAAAAGAGTTAGATGTTGAACAAATCTTATCAGGGGAAAACTAATATGGAATAACATAAACAAAACATGAATATACAAGACATAAATGGGATCCAAGATGACATACCACAGAAACAAGGCAGAACATCTTAAATGAAGACACTGCGAAAGATAATGGGTTATAAAACTGATTGACAAGAGAATCACAGCATAGATAGTTGGTAAAGGAGGGAGGAAAACACAGGAGATCAGGGAACGAAAACAGGAAGGAAAACCAGAAATCCGGAAACCACCCAAATGATAGAAAGACTCACTGATGTCAACAAATGAGACTTTTGAGTCTGAAATGAGAGGTTGGGAAAAAAGCCAAAGTAATGAGACCTACTGCGTAGTAAAACAGTGAGCATCAGCTACAGATAACTCAGGTCAGCACCCTCTCAAGTTCTCAACCCCTAGTCTGCACTTAGTCTTTTGAAAAAACTGATGCTCTGGAGACTAAATAGCGTAAAAATCATCGTGAAGGAATCGAACCGAGAGTCAGGTTGTTAGCTCCACAACAATCAGCAACAGCACAATTAGTACAAATGAAAAGTCTCTGGGTGTACCATTAATGAAAGAAATTAACTTGAATTATAAATAAATCGAATTCCATGTTTAAAAAAAACTTAAATCCTTTAGAAGCTGAACAAGTTGACATAATTTATCCTTACAATACATTTTTAATTTAGAAACAAAATGGCTTTTTAAACCTTGCACAGTGAGATTATGTTGTTGAATTTAAATTGTGAAGAAATGTAGAGCAAATAACTCTTCATTTTCAATACTATTGATAAATTACATAACAATTACATTATGAATTTAAAATTATTCTTATATCATAATATAATAATACAATTTTTCTGCATCCCTGTTAGCATTGGTGATCTTTATGAATATCCTGTCTAGAAAGATGTCAAGGCCCGTGATCTGAAAAACAACAAAAAAAATATGCATCAGTAATTTTGAAGAAATTTACAAGAATGACAATAAGCATAAATGAACACTCTAAAACAAACAACATAGTATCAAGAACTCAATTAAATGAAGTTAATGATGCAAGAATGAAAGGTGCTCTGAATTATAAAGTGATCGTTACCCCGATGACAAAATTGGAACTGTTACATGAAACAAAATGAGTTATAGAAGACAAGAAACACTACAATATAACATAAGACACACAGCAAACAAAATACAAGAAATACAAAACACATTAAGATTAGATGGGGTAAGTGGAACCACCAGAATGCATGGATAGAATACCTAAAGGAAACAAGATTCCTGAGGATTAGAATAGAACTATATTAAGAATTCTCTCCATTAATTATATTTCAATTTATATGAAAGGATTTAAAACAGAAGAAACAATATAAAGAATTTGAAATCGTTTAAAATGTGGAGGTAAACCAACCGCTATGCACATCATTCTTAAGCAATTGATCGAGAGAACTATTGGAACACATTAGACAATGTGCCTTTTTTTTCGTTTATTAAATCCATTACTAAATAAATGAAACATAAATAATAATTTAGTTAATAACAGAAGATTTTGTAGCATTAAAAAATGGAGTATTCCAAGTTTCATACCAGACTTGAAAAAAACAGTAGAACATCAACAGTAGAAAAAAAAAAGAAAAAATAGAACGGTGGGAAAAAGATACTATAAAACAAGAAATAGCAGTGAGCCAATATTATTTTAATAGATGATATAATAAAGGAATTTAACTCTAAAATAATCTTGGGATGTTTTTTAAAACTATTTATGCAACAAAACTAATCCAAAAACTAAGACAATAACCATTGAAAACAGAAAAGTGGAGCAACTTCAAGCAACGATAAAAGAAGATGGAAAATGAACTAGTTCTAAAATTAAGTGTAAGGATATAATTGGAGAACTGGTGCAGAAAGGGCCAGATCAAAGAAATACAGAATAAACGGTAAAATAGGCAACCAGATAAACAACAAAAATTAAAGGAGATAACTTATGAAAAGGACATTATCTCAACAATGATATTGATTAAAACAGTTCACCTGACTACATATGTACGAATAAAACAGTAAATATATATGCTAAATTTACAACAATTAAATTAACAAGTGTACCCATAAGTAATATCGTTTTTTTAATATTATACCACATTTTACTTTAAGTGTTAATACAGCTTCAATCTATAATATAATCTCCATCGTTATTGGTAATATTTGCCCATTTCTCTGACAAACTTTATATTCGTTTTTGCAAAATGAAGATGATTTTGAAGTAAAATGTTCTTTGTGTACAGTTTTGATAGCTGTTGTGGTTGGAAATTTTTTCCACGAAGAAAATCTTCCCTAGGTGTGAACAATGGTAATCTGGCTGTGCAGCATCAGAAGAATATGGTGGGTGAGGATGTAGTTCCCAGCTTAACTATGGAGTGTTGTACTGTCATGCTATTGAATAACATATTTTCGATTGATCAGTTCCGAACGGTTTCTATCTGCAGAGAAGAAAGAGAACAGAGAAGATGGACAGACGACATACAGCAATTAGCAGGAGCGGGGTTGGAACTGCCCAGGGTAGGTTAGGTTAGGTTTGGTGAACTTCATGGTTCCTTTATGAAATACCCAGCAGGGTATTTCGTAAGTGTATACTCCCTCTTCCTGTCAGTACTTATGGATCACAAGTTTGGACATTTACAAAGGCAACTATGGAAAAAATTACGAAAGTGTAAAGATCGATGGAAAGACAGCTGCTAATATAAAAATGCACAGTAGAAAAAAAATAATGGGTCAATGTGTGAGTTTATCGAAAACAAAATACGTGATAGTACGACAGGTGGAGGATTTGGAATGGAAATGCGCAGGTCAAAACATCAGATAGAAAGGTGAAAGATGGAATAATCTTATAGTAGACTAGATACTATGGGAGCTGAAGAGAGTAGTACTAGTAGTCTCCCTAGTACTACTCTCTTGATGAAATGGTTGGACGACCTAAAGAGGGGAGTTAAATCCAAGTGGATGAATAATGAAATGATCAGTGAAGAGGAGAAAATTGAAGAAGAGTATTGTAAGTTGAAGCGTATTATTAGCGAAGATATGTAACACATAAAAAAACGAAAAGATAATCTCAGAAACGGTTTCAACATCAAATATTTTATAAAAATTAGGTTTACCTTTTTTTGTGACAGATGGGAATTGTGAATGCAGCTGAACATCAGTAATTGTTCCACGATATTATGCTGTTCCTTATGGATGATGCCTGAACATCAGCTGATGTTTCATGAGGTAATGCCTCACAAGATTTACTCACTTCATTTGTCTGTAAAGGATTCATTGAATTAGAGTGATATTTAACCAGTCCTATATTTCTAATGTATGATATTCAATTTTATATAAGATGCTTACCTTGATCATCACCATTCACAGCAACTGCATTCGTCTTGGACCAACTGCATTGATCTCTTAACTTGTTTGCACTTTACATTTGCACCTGCCTTTCGTAAATCTTAAAAGTATTTTCTAAAGGCTCATAAGAAACATTTACTATCTTACATAATAATCGTCATTAAAAAAATATTGTATTGTTACATACCTGCAAAATACTTGGACAGTTTCACTCTTTCGTTTCACTTTTCACACCAAACTAGATCACTCGAAATCAATCGCGGAAATCGTCTGTGATACTGATACTACTGCCTAAGGGCACTTACCTGAAACAACAAAGAAAAATAATTTAGATATTTATTTCCAAAATGTCAAGTTCATAATATGATGGACCGATATATATGGAACTATATTACAGTTAATAACAGTAAAAGAGAAGCAGTTCCAGATTTACCAGGAAGTTCAGATAAAAGCAACTTGAAGTCTCACCTGGAGGCATCTTGAAGATGGTTCTAATCCTGCTGCGGTCCCCAACAGATTCATTCCAGGACAGCACCAACCGCGATCTGTCTTGAGAACAAACAATTCCAAGAACCAAACGATCCATAGAACCTGTGCTCAAGAAAGATCACAGTTGAGATATTTCACATCGGACATAGTACACAGCAAAATAAATCGAACTGAAGAACAGTTTGTAATCAGAAAACAGTATTGGAATAAAAAAAAAATACCTATCTAATAAAGTTATTAAATAATCATGACATACTTGTGAGGATTGATTTGGATAATGAAGTTGCTAAGTCAGTTATCTAAACATATATCAAACTAAAGTTAATGTAATAAAATATATGCTATTTCTATGCTGTGAAATGTCATAGTACTGGCCCAGAATCGCGGCGCGAACACGTACTGTCTTGCTTTGGCTGGTTTAACATTTGTTTCGTCTGAAAACAAGGATTAGAAATTGAGAATTGCCCAGATAATGATTCCAATGAAAACTCACCTGCATCCCCCATATCCTGCTGCCCTATTTTCTTCGGTCCAATCTCTTTATATGCGACGAAAATAGCATATCGGATGCTCGAGATTCTTTCAGGACTTCGGACGGTCCTCTTTAACAACACGTCATCGGGCTCGACGATGCCCGGAGCATCCCGGAAATTGGACCATTCACTGACCGACATCACACTTGTGCACACAAATTTAAACACTCACGCTGCGTACTCGGAATGTCCTGAAACAAATAACCCAATTAAACTTCCCGTTCCAGTAATTCAAAATATAAATAAAACTCACCTTATTAGTTTAGACAAGATGCGGGTCTATGCTGGCTCCATATGATACTAAAAAATGTTTCCGTACAAGCGAGGACCAAGACCGTGAACGGACAAAAACCAGCTCAACGTTGGAAACGAATTATCCACGATGCACTGATATTTGACTGAATATCTTAGCAAGATCCCCACAAGAACCGAAACTGAATTAAGTTATGTGAAATGTTTATCGAACAAAAGAAATACAAAAACAATGGATGAGTTTACCGCGCCGAGGTCGTGACGCTGGGGATGAACTGCACAATTCGGATGGGCACCACGGGACTTCCGACACTGGATGCCTTCCCCGGATTGCTTGCAGACCGGTATATTTATACGGCGTAGTCCACATAACACCGAACAGCGAGCCCCTACGGGCTACTCCCCAAAAGTCATACCTTCGTTCTTATCCTGCGACGTATTGTCGACCCCCCAGCTGTAGGAGAACCTCTAATACGCCGACAAGCCAGTTACCAGACTGGGCCCTTGGGAGACCTAAAAAGGTGACCGAAAAGCCTTCACCCAATAACGAACAAAGAGCTATCTTCTGAGAACCCCAGCGTGCTACCAGGGGTATGTTATATGCATAAAAACCACAACAAACGAAAACATCCTGTCCCCTACAGCCCAGACCCAGGAGGTCACACGCGTAGTTCGCGTTTGGATTCAATTACCACCGCACCTGAAAGCAAAAACAGAAAATTAGTTTTTTTCATGACACCATTAATTAAACTGCTAAATTATTCAATTGGTTATAAGAATTCTACAATAAAGCAATATTATCATAAAAAGGGGAGATCGTGGAAGTTTAAATTGTGTTATCTAAGAATACAACTAAAATTGAAATAGTATTACGGAACAAACAATACAACAACATTGTTAAAACTATATAACATAATTAAATTTTTTTGTAGTTTTAGATTCAACTACAAAAAAAATATATATATTCGTGTATATATATTCAGAACAACCATTGGTTTGCCGAAGTATATTCAGAACGAAAACAGGAACAGAGAATTTAAGTATTTTTAATAAACAAAAAAGTGTATTTTAAATAACAAATTTAACTTAAGTGAAAGAAGATGAAGATAATTGTAATAGACAAAATAATCATTGTTTATTAGAGGAAACTAAACATTTGTTTACATCAAGATTTCATAGGCAAAAAGCCAATTTTTGCGCAGGCCATACAGTGGCCATTTTTACATTGGTGTTCAGATTGAGGTAGCTTGAGAAATCAAAACCCGGAAAAAAGGTATTAAAAACGAAATAACTTGTTTACTCACCCGTTATGGAGCTCAGCAGGGTATTATGAATAGGTTTTAAAATGGTATTACTCGAAAAAACTACCCTTAATGCGAAAAAGAATCCAAAAATCAAATGGCGACAGGCGACGGCGTCGAGCTATTTCGGATAGCACCGCCCATCTAATTTGCTTCTTGCCTGGCCGGAAGGTATGGCCACTTTACACCCCATTAACAAACAGTGTTGCCGTTGTTTAAAAGTAAATATCATGGGTTATCTTTAAAATCAATGTTTATTAAAATATCAATAAAGAAAAATTTAATTTTTATCAGGATTACATTATTAATTGCTGCTTAATTATAAATAGGTTATGCCAAGTTATCAATTATCATCGGTATTAAATAGTTTTATTGGTAGAATCTGGAAGTATTTTTCTGTACTATATAATCCACTGTTAATAATTAATCATGTTCTAGCAAAAAGGTAATTTTTACTTATTTCATTTATTCGCTATACAAAAAAAGTATCACTTTGGCAACGTTGTAAATCTAATCAGGAAACGGAACCTCCATAAATGTCGTATCCATGACAACGGCTAAAAATAGTTTTATGTTTTTTAAAGTTTTAATTAACACTACTATAAATAAGGACATTTTGGGCCGTTTTTATTTTTTTTGTCAGTGGCGTGCAATACATTTTTCTAGAAACTATGGACATTATAGTCGGCTTTAATCCAAAAAAATTATATTTTTCAATAATATGTAATGATGGATGAAATATAACGGGGAAATACAATTTGATTCTATTTCAATTATAATTATAGCGATATTTGGTTTTTATTTAAGCCAAAAACAATCATAACGCGTGCAATCATAAATTTTTCGGAGCTTTATTAGGATATTTAGTACAAATGAATTACTTAGGAAAATTCTATCAAATTAATGAATATGAATAATGTTACTGGGTTATATCACGTACACTGTAAAATATTATGTCAAACATATATGGTAATTGGTATACCTCAGTTTTAAGTTATAGATATTCAAACATCAATATGAAGGTGAACTTTGACATAGTATTAAATACCCCCCTTTTATAAACATTTTAATAACAAATACGGAATACTCATAGATTTGCATGGATTTTATATCTGTATTGTAGAGGATCAAGTTTATTATTTATTACCCTCTGTTCGTTCGTATGTTAGTTCGTAGTGTTTCGCGGATGGAAGAATACGCTAGACTGTTTGTCCGGGAGTACATCCGATTGTTTGTATATATATATATATATATATATATATATATATATATATATATATATATATATATATATATATATATATATATATATATATATAGCCGGCCGCGATGGTCTGGTGGGTTAGTCGCCTGCCTGGCAATCCAAAGGTGGCTGGTTCGATTCCAGCGCTCGGATGGGTGTTTTTCTTTAATTCTTCTGTCCGTCTTACTTCCTACCCTACACACACACATACACATTTATACACTCACATACACACACACACGCCCACACATATCCACACCTACATTTCTGTGATTGTTTCTAGGCAAGAGTGTAAAATCCGACAACGAATTATCCCTCAGTCACGCCAGTTAAAGGCTGGGTAAGGCCGGATGCCTTCTGAGAAGTGTTCTACGTTGGTCACTCGCCAGTCGGTAGGTTTCCTGATAGACTTATGGGTAGGCACATAACTAAGGGTTCATAGCCCGAGGGGGGTGCTGACCTGGGTTTGTCGGAAGCTGATGACCGTGGTTTGGAGCCCACGTTAAGCTGTAGGTCCAGTCGCTAAATAGCCTTAGATGTTGATGCGCCTCTAACCGTAAATCCTTTCTTTCTTGTCATTTTATAATCTCAAATACGGTTTCTTTGTTATTTATTGTGCAATTTGTATCTATGATATGTAGAAATAAATTTAATATTTTTTTAACATATTTTTTATTGTGTTGCATTTTAAAAATTATTATGACTTGTAATGGTATTTAGTTATACAGCAAATAATGCACAAGCAGGGGAGACTAATCAATTATTCAGTGGCGGTTGGTCCTTAATGGCACGTGTGCACGTGTTCCAATATTAAATTTAATGATACTAAGAAATGTAAAATTTTTGATTGCGACGCATTTCTCTATCCCCATTCCAAAATTTGGTTATACCTGGTGGTACCTGTTTTTTCCCCCACGAACCGCAGCTGTAATTATTGGATGATTTTTTAATGCTATAATTTTGCTTCCTACGCCTTTTTTCCTAATGATAATTAATGCTAGTCGCTGGAATTTCATGCTCGTTATTTAAGATTAACCTTCTTAACATAAGAACTTCATAGATTCTTAAGAACATAACATCATCTTGGAACTAACATGTCAACGTAAAAAGCCAACATGTAAGGGTAGAAAGTTATGTCCTCAATAAAATAGTATTTAAAAAAGGAGCAATTTCAACAAAACTGATGTAATATGATATAACTGATATCACTAATATCTGCGAGTGAGAAATGTACAATGCAACAGAAATCGGCACAAGGAATGCAGTAATAAGGATTACAGGGAAAACGAAAAGGGACACCAAGAAAAAAAAAGGAAATCCATTCAAAATTCGAGAAGAAACCAATCAAAAAAGAACCAATCAAGAATCGATCATGTAAAAAAGAAAGCAATTGCACAAAATACAATACAAATACTCGTTTAAAGCGTGATTCCATTTATTTATTTATAATCAACAACCTTTACATCGTGGTTTGTACAATATTATGGACATTAAAACGGTACAGTGGCGACTCGTGAGAGAGGGCGTTGGGAACCGCCATTTCAGGGGGAGCCTGAGTTTTCAGAGCAAAACACCATATTTTATTTCCGTTCAGTTTCTTTCCTATTACTCATTTTCTTGGTTCACCTGCTGTATAGGGTTTCAATAGCCCGAAAAGTAAAAAGGAGGAAGGGGAAAGCAAACAAAAATCTTCAGTAGCACTATTTTCTTCTACGTCCTCTCACTTTAAAAACCCACGAGCCGCCACTGCTTAGAAGAGTTTACTTGAGAAGTTAATTTCGTCTCTGAAATGACTTCGTGAGGAGACTCACGTGAGGGTGTGATTTTAACAAAATAAAAATACTTGTATATATATTGGTTAAACGAAAAGTTCGGCTCTTGTTTTCTATTGCCGAGCAAAGACAATTTCTGTGTTCGATACAAGATTTTTGATGTTTCTTTTTAGTTTTTAATCTAATCACTTTTTTCAATTTTTTAATACCCTCAGTATATTTTGAATTTTCGTCCAGTAAGAGACATTTCTTCGTATTTAGAAAGAAGATGTAATTACAGGGAGCTAAATTCGGAAAATACGGTGCATGTTAAAGTACTTCAAAGCACTAAACTTAAGAGATTTACCACTAAACACCAAAACACTTTTTTGAACTGCTCGACGCACGTTTCGCTAACCATGTTAGCATCATCAGGAGATGATTTAATCTAACTATATTAAACTAGATTAAACATGGTTAGCGAAACATGAGTCGAGGAGTTCAAAAAAGTGTTTTGGTGTTTAGTGGTAAATCGTCAAGTTTAGTATTTAGTGTCACACCAAAGGTTCCAATAGAAGAATTAATCTACTTCAAAGCAGTATTCATGAATTGTTGGAGAAATATTTTTTTTAGATTTTTGTTTTGGTTTTGTATTATAAAATTTTTCTCCCTGCTCTTTGGTAATACACATTTGCCCATGCTTCTTTCCACATAATATGTAATCAATTCTTCTTTTCTTCGCTTAGCCATTTTATCATATCAAGCTCCATTGTATCTTCATCCTGTTTTTCATGTTTTGATTTTTCTTAGCCCCTCTTTTATTTCCTTTATATTTATCTTTATTCAGTTGGTTCTGGGTTGACATCTACTTCAGTTTCTATGATTTGAAATTTTTCAGCAACATGTTCCTTTCAAATTAGGAATGATGTTTTATTTAAGTTCTCCTATCCGGTTCTTCATCCATCTTTTTCTATTTTTTTTTTCACTATGTTTCTTTGCTGTAACTAACTGTCCCTGTCATTAGTATTCCTCTTCTTCTTCTTCTTCTTCCTGTGGTCCTATAGCCGGACAGTGAATCTTGACCTGCTTCAACCTTTGTGTCCATCCGGGTCGCTTTCTAGCTCTCCAGCAAGAGCTCCAACTCTTTTTTATATATTTTTTAATAGTTTTAACAATGTGAAATTTCTAACAATGTGAAGGTTTACATTTACATTAAATCTGTAGTTGAAGTTCGTCCTCCTAAATTTCTGAGCAGCAAAGTGGTCGATGACTTGATCATTAAAATTTGAAATTGACTTCACAAGTTTTTTTTTCAATAGATAGCATTACTAATGCGCACAGCCGTCCCTGGCCCATGGCGTTTGAGGGTTGAGAAACATCTTTCGCTTTCCACAGTCGTCACAAGGACGGTACACAAAACTGTCAGCAATTCCACAGATTCACTAAATGTTAATGTTAAATTGTTTTGGATAAACCTTTGTAACATCGGCACAGCCCCACTGTGTTTCATAAAATCGTCCCGAGAGTTCATTTTTTAATTGTAAGTAATTTACGTTTGCAAACAGGTTACACACAGTTTTAATGTCATGATGATGATTTCGCTTTTTAATTATGTTTATATATTTCTGTTTTTTCTATTATGCCAAATTTTTTGCCTGTCTGTTCTATATGTAATATTTCTAGATTATTTATATCTTGTAAAGGGTGGTTGGTTTCTAAAAAATGACTGGCGAAATTTGATGTATTCTTTTTTTTAGATTAAAAACAGCTTTACGTTCTTTGAACCTGGTTTCAAAATTTCTGCCTCTATCTTATGTAACAGCTATTGCATTCACTTACTATTTCAGGAAGATAAAATCCTAAGACTTATTATTTTTAAATGTATTGTCTCGTACTCGATTACTCTCTCATTTATTTATTTATTTATTTATTTAGTTTCAAAAAATAAGTATCTACTCCTTCCTTTGACCTATTATTCTTACAAGCCCCTACATAATAATTTAGATGTTCGTTCTTATTAAAGCAACTTCTTTTATGTCTTGTATTTTCACAAGATTTTCTAAGATTTTTTATTATTTTACCATCTTATTGTGTCACGCCTTTTACGACATCTTGTATAACCGGACTATCCCACTGCTGAATAGTAGGTAGGACATTTTGTTACCCCTCTGGCGACCAATAGAATTGTTCGGGCATATATCGATTGCTTAGGGGTGTTTACCTCCCTTTAAATATTCTATAAAAGTTGCGCTGTATAGATCTATAGCATAAAAAAATAATCTCAAAGCATATTAAAAAGATTTTTACATTTTGAATGAAAAAAAAAACATTTATTCACATATTTTTGTTTCTTTTATTTTCTGTAAATAACTGGTGCGTAAATAACTACATTAAATAGCTGTGATAACTTATGTTAAAACATTACAATCATCCTAATTCGTTGCGAGAAAAAAATTAATTTTTTAATTAAACGAAACTTTCTTTTTATTGCATGTTTCAATAATCATGGCATCATCTGGCTATCTTAAATTAGTGAACAAAATGAATTACAAAACATTGTTTATAGATATTCATTCAAACATATTTTTAATCTGCTCTTAAAAATATAACTGCTAGAAAACACTTTTCACACTGCCCCCGTATGAAGTAATTTAGTGGCTAATGGATGGTGGATAGCTTGAAGACTTTTCGGAAGTAATAATTTTTTATAAGTAATAAAAATATTGTAATGATATTAATAAAATCATTTTAAACTTTATTTCAAATGCTATTTTATTATAATTATTTTTATTTCTCAAAATTAATTTATTTAGTGCTTAATTTGACGAGTGCTAAATGCGCCCTCTATAGATAACCCTAATATTCACTTAATTGTCATAATACGAGTGTCAGGTGTGAAGTTTAATTTTTATTTATATTTTTAATATCTTTTGTTCATTGTTATAGTTTATGTTTTAAAAAGAGATAAAAAGCGATGCTAATATGACTATATATAAACTGAGAATATTGACAATTGTAAGTTACAAATATATATAAGTTACATTTATAAAAATAAAATATTTTAGAATGAACTGTTATGGACTGGAGAACTTGGATAAGTATTTTGATTTCAAAACATGTTTCGACTGTATATGTACGGTGACAACATGGAAAGAATTGAAGTGGATTATGTATGGACCAATTATTTGAAGCTGATCTGGTCTTTAGATTTTAAACCGTTGGTAAATATATTATGGCATATTTATGAGATTTTATAAATGTATTTTTTAATATGGTTTATAGTTATATTTGTGTGTATGAGTTTTCGAAGACAATTGCTGGCAGAAGATTTATAAAACTTACCTTATAACATATTTTGAGACATATGTAAGTAAACTGTAATTTACTTTTTGTATATCTTATAATATATTTTGTATGACTGATATTAATATAAGCAATTTTATTATGAATAAGAAAAGTAATATGGGAACAGAGTTTTCGTATTCTTCTTGTATTTTTTTTCAGATTCTTTGAGTTATAGTGAGGCATGGATGAATTTAATTCTCAAATTTTTGGAATATATTATATGATAGGTTTACTGCTATGAAGGGAGTCTAGAACATGATCAGTAAGGATGGAATAAGAAAATGTGTTTTCAAATATAATTATCTAATTCTTATATACTAGGTATTTATCCAATGTCAATCTAGTAACATTTTATTTTTAGCATATTTTAGGTATAAGAAATAAAATAATGATGTACACAGAAAATAAACAAGTTCAAATAAAAGCTTTTGCTTTATGCTAAGCAAACTAAATGTTTGAATATATTCAGTGTAATGTGGATTATTGGAAGGTTACAATAATTTCAAATTGGAAATTTAATTATTAATTATAGTTATGTAAGTATACAAAATGTAATACAGTTTAATGTATCATAGGTAGGTTTAGAATTTTTAAATAGTATTTCAGATGGTATCATCATGAGGAAGTGTAACCAGAGCAAAGGTGGAATAAGAAAGTGGTTCTTTAAATTAAAATATAAGAATGTCTGGTATCAGATTTGTGTTGTGGAATGTTACATATATGTAGGGTATGAAGCTCTTCAGAGTAAGTAACAAAATGTTAGATATGTTGTTGCTACATTTTAGAATCAAAAAGAGTATAAGTGCAGCATTAGTTTATTAGATAATTATCTAGTATAATAATGAAACAGTGATGAAGGAGTGACGAAATGGAGAACTGTAATATCAGCTCTTATTGAGATGTGTTATGTATTAGAAATTTTACTACTAACTAACTGAGAACAAGAGTGGATCAAGATGAACTATATCGCTGGTACTTTAAATGTGGTAATATTAAAATGATTTCTTCACTGGTTATAGAAATTATTGGATTGTTCAGGAAGAACTTTCAGTTTTCACTTCTTCCTGTGGTGCTATAGTATTTTCATCATGGTTTATTTCCGTAAGCCTTAAGGAGCTATAGATGCACAAAAAAATCAAATGTGTTCTCGGTGTGTATGTCTGGTTGTATGCACTAAAATACATGATAAATGACTTCTGACCATATTAAATCTGTAACGTTCAAATTACAACTTTTCTATAATTGTTTTCCTATTGTTTAAAATGGTCCAATTAAAAATTACGCAATGTATTGTGTAAATACATGAGAGTGCAAAGGGAAATTGAGAATAAGAACACTCACCTAACAACAGACATTTCGAGACAGTTCGACGTTTACTTATTTAAGAACAACAAAAGGTAAAAAAAAATATTATTGAAGGGAAACCAAGTCCTTGGAATGATCAGAACACTGTTAAGATCTACAACTATATATATATATATATATATATATATATATATATATATATATATATATATATATATATATATATATATATATATATTTATATATATATATATATATATATATATATATTTGTGTGTGTTCTCTAAGGATAACGTAGTGGGGCGTGACATATTAAAATAACAAGAATATTTCATCCATACTCCACGTACCTCTGCTCGTTTCAAATCAGCCGTCACCATTGCGTCGAGACAAGTATCTCCCAGGACCGGTTTCTGGCTTAACAGCTGTCGTGAGCGGGGCTCAATTTTATTGATGAGAAACGAACAGACCCAGGCCAAGTCAGCTGGCCATGTTGATGGCGGGTCGCAATCTCAATACAACTCGCGCCATCCTGCGGTGAATATTCGCAGCAGTCGAAATATTAATATATCTCTCTCTCCACGGTCCCACTACGCCATCGTGGGAGCATACCTGATACCCGCATTATTTACCGTAAATTAGCAATTGTATCGTTTATGCAAGTTCCGCAGCCATGTCATCGTTTTACGTCCTAATACTCTTCTACCCTTTCTATTCTGCCTTCGATGATTAGTTAGTATTAGTAATTGGTATTTCTGGCCTCGCATGATGTGACCGAGGTAGGCAGTCTTCCTTTTCTTTATGATGCTGAGGAGCTGGCGGTTTCTATTGATGCATTTAAGAACCTCTTCGTTTGTCACCCTAGCAGTCCATGGTATTTTAAGAATTCTGCGGTATATCCACATCTGAAAAATCAGTTTGAATTTGTTGGAGTTGTCCAGTTTGTTTGTAGCATTTGCCTTTAAGGTCCAACCCTTTACCTATCAATCTTGATCGAAGATCAAGGTCGAAGTCGCTACAGATGAACAGTTTTTTGAATTCCAAGAAGGGACTTCGAGCTTTTTCGATACGGCATTTAATTTCATTGTCTGAAGACCATTCTTCATGCAGCCATGTTCCCAGATATTTAAATTTTGTTACCCTTTCTATCGGTTCCCCGATGTAGGTTAGGCTGGAATCTCTGAATATGTTTGTTTTCCTTGTGATTACCATGAATTTAGTCTGTTTTGTATTTATGGTTAATCCCCTGTTTCGACTGTTTTTTTCCTATTAAATTAATCAGTTGTTGTAGATCTTTCATGTTGTCTGAAATCAAAACTGCATCATCAGCATTACGTATGTTGTTTATCCAGACCCCATCGATCTTAATCCCAATCTCGTCATTTTCAAGCACCTTCTGGAAAGTAGCTTCCAAGTACAGATTAAACAAGAGCGGCGACAGTATACAACCTTGCTGTACACTTCTAAGAACTCTAATCTGTCTACTCAGGAAATTATCCACTCTGACTTGTGCCGATTGGTGTCAATATAGGTTCTCTATGCACCGAAGGTCTTTTTGGTTCAAGTCAAGCCGACGCAGAAGCTGTATAAGTTTATGGTGTTGAACCTTTTCGAAATCCTTTTCGTAGTCTATAAAACACAGACATACATTCTTCCGCTGGTCGTAGCAGTGCTGTACTAGAACCTGCCTTACGACCAGTACCTCTCTCTTATCCAAGCCTTGTCTGAATCCAAACTCTTTATCGCTTATGTTATTATCACACTTTTTATATAGTCTCTGATGTATTATTGTTAGAAACATTTTCATAGAGTGGCTCATAAGACTAATAAGTCTGTGATACTCGCATTTCCTTGCGTTGGTTTTCTTTGGCAGGGTGATAGAGGTTGAAGATAGCCATTGTTCAGGATATTGGCCAGTGTCATATATTTAGTTAAATAACCTATGCAGTACTGCAATAGCTCTTTCGTCTAGTACTGTAATTATCTCTGGCGGAATTTCATCAGAACCAGCTGCTTAATTGTTCTTTGATACTTATATGGCCTTTTGTATTTCTTTTTTAATAATAGAAGGTCCAGTTAAATTTTCTCCCGTAGTTCTTTACCAGCTCTATTGTCATAAAAGAGCTTCTCGACATAGCCTTCCCATATTTTGCATTTTTCTGCCTCATTCAGAACTATTTGTTTGTTTTCGTTGACTATAATACCCAATTATCGCTTTTTGTCTAGTCCATCAGTCTTCTTAAGTCTATTATGAAGATTAAAATCATCAAGACAAAAGAAATCAATACCAGTCATTTCATATGCACTAAAATCAGCCAACATAAAGAAACAAGTAGATCTAAAAATTTCTGGAAAGGAAAATGACATAGACATATATGACATAGAACATAGACATATAGATAAAAGCCAGAAAGCTAGAATGGGAATGGCATATAATGAGGTCATCCGCGGAAATAACTAAAAGAATAACAAAGTGGATCTCATTAGAGAGAAGAGCAGGGGAAAGCCGAGGAGGAGATGGTTAAACCAGGGTGGAAAAGGATATAAAAAAACTCGGCATTGCAGACTGTAAAATGGAATGCAGAGACTGGAAGAACTGGAAAACCAAAAAGGCTAATACACAAAAGACTGTAACGATGACTAGAACAAAATTAATCCACCACATTAACAAGACTAAAAAAATATTTCAAATCTCGAGAGATTGAACAGTTATGATGATGATGACGACGAATCTTTCAGACCAATCTCCGCCTCTCCTACTTAAAATATACGACATTTGTTGTATACGACTGTTGCTTCCAGTTATCGTCCTATTTCACTAACTGACTCTCTGTGCAAGATTCTAGACATAATGGTACATGGAATACCATTTACTAATCTTTCATTCTAATTTGGTTTCAGATCGGGAATATCTACAGTGGATAAGACCTATCATGTCAAAGCAGCTTGATCTATGGTTTAGAAACATGAAGAATTTTAGAAAATTCCAGGAGACAATTTGAGTATACCAGAAAAGATAAAATCTGAAATGGAGATGGAGAAAAACGAATTGGAGATGAATAGCTAAAGCGATGACTACCAGAGACCTAAGAGACGACCAATGGATTGATAGGAATGCATGAAAAGTAGGCGTTCTGAAACCGATATACATTACATATAGATTTACACTAGTGGGGCCTTAGAGGCAATGTTTTTACTATATCAATCGTTTCTTTAGGGTAAATTGATAGGTATCATCTTCAATTCCTTTAAAATAGTTTGCAATCATACTTAATATTATCATCAATAAGGACCTAAAGTCTTAGTCAGACTATTTGCTGATGATATTTTAATTTACTGCTCTGTGTCCTCACTCGGTGTTGTGGAGAGAAACTCTTACAAACTTGCTTTAACCTTCTTACATACTGGTCTTCATCTGTAGGTTTCAAAGTATCCCCTGACCCACATTTGTTGTATAACTATGACCAATATAGGTCATAATATTTTCAAATATCCCATTAAAACAAGCAATGTAATAAAATATATTCAAAAAATGACTCAACTTATTTCTCTATATTAGAGGTGCATATTAAAATGCATGATAAATAACATTGAAATTGTATGTGAAATTGTAAGACAGACGGGTACTTCGGGTTATTAAAATATCAAGAAACCTAATAAAAACTTAATAAAAGGTGTGCAATACATAATAAACTTGTTCCTGTACAATTCATACATAAACTCCATAATCATTTATGAGAATTATAACTATGCATGGGATTTATGACTATGTCAGAAGTAAAGTTCAATTTCATTTGATTTTATAATATCTACAGCTTAAAATTAACGATTCTAATCACCCTATACGTTTGAGGATGTATAATATTATATATTGTATGTGATACAACACAAAGACATTAGTTTTTATTGATTTAGATTTAATTTTATCTAAACAATTAGCTAACAGTATTTTCTTTTATTTCAATTTATTTCTAAGAATGAATAAATATTTTAAAATGTAAAGGTAATAGTTTAGTAAAATATAAAAAAAAAATGATTTCTTAAAATGAGTCTTTTTGATTATTTTTGCCTTCAGCGAAAATAAGATAAATGTAAGTGTTTATAGTAATAAAAAGTGCATTTTCCTTGGCATATTTCAACAACTACATAAAATATTATCGAAAAAAGGATTTTTCAAGATTAAAATCAAATTTTAAGCCCATAGAATTGATAAAAATTTACTGCACGCCACTGAATAAAATTATTAAAAACACCTGAAAATGTCTTAAGTTTGGTCATCATTCTTAAAAACTCCATATAGAAAATCTATTTTTAGCCGTTGTCATGGATACGACTTTTCGGGAGGTTCCGTTTCCTGATTTGATCTGCAACGTTGCCAAAGTGATATTTTTTTCGCATAGCGAATAAATGAAAAAAGTAAAAATAAGCTTTACGCTAGAACATGATCAATTATTAACAGTAGAATATATAGTACCGAAAAATATTTCCAGATTGTACTAATTAAGCTATTTTATACCGATGGTAATTGCTAACTTTGCATAACCTATTGATAATTAAGTAGCAATTAATAAATTATTATAATACATCAATTTCAAAAACTGATAATTTTTATGTAATCCTGATAAAAATTAATTTTTTTAATATTAACATTTTAATAACATAGATTTGAAACAAAAACCCAAGATATTTACTTTTTAACAACGGCAACATTGTTTGTTGATGGGGTGTAACGTGGTCATACCTTCCGGCAAGGTAACAAGCAAATTAGATGGGCGGTGCTATCCGAAATAGCTCGACGCCGTCGCCTGTCGCCATTTGATTTTTGGATTCTTTTTCGCATTAAGGGTAGTTTTTTCGAGTAATACCATTTTAAAACCTATTCATAATACCCTGCTGAGCTCCATAACGGGTGAGTAAACAAGTTATTTCGTTTTTAATACCTTTTTTTCGGGTTTTGATTTCTCAAGCTACCTCAATCTGAACACCAATGTAAAAATGGCCACTGTATGGCCTGCGCAAAAATTGGCTTTTTGCCTATGAAATCTTGATGTAAACAAATGTTTAGTTTCCTCTAATAAACAATGATTATTTTGTCTATTACATTTATCTTCATCTTCTTTCACTTAAGTTAAATTTGTTATTTAAAATACACTTTTTTGTTTATTAAAAATACTTAAATTCTCTGTTCCTGTTTTCGTTTTGAATATACTTCGGCAAACCAATGGTTGTTCTGAATATATATACACGAATATATATATTTTTTTTGTAGTTGAATCTAAAACTACAAAAAAATTTAATTATGTTATATAGTTTTAACAATGTTGTTGTATTGTTTGTTCCGTAATACTATTTCAATTTTAGTTGTATTCTTAGATAACACAATTTAAACTTCCACGATCTCCCCTTTTTATGATAATATTGCTTTATTGTAGAATTATTATAACCAATTGAATAATTTAGCAGTTTAATTAATGGTGTCATGAAAAAAACTAATTTTCTGTTTTTGCTTTCAGGTGCGGTGGTAATTGAATCCAAACGCGAACTACGCGTGTGACCTCCTGGGTCTGGGCTGTAGGGGACAGGATGTTTTCGTTTGTTGTGGTTTTTATGCATATAACATACCCCTGGTAGCACGCTGGGGTTCTCAGAAGATAGCTCTTTGTTCGTTATTGGGTGAAGGCTTTTCGGTCACCTTTTTAGGTCTCCCAAGGGCCCAGTCTGGTAACTGGCTTGTCGGCGTATTAGAGGTTCTCCTACAGCTGGGGGGTCGACAATACGTCGCAGGATAAGAACGAAGGTATGACTTTTGGGGAGTAGCCCGTAGGGGCTCGCTGTTCGGTGTTATGTGGACTACGCCGTATAAATATACCGGTCTGCAAGCAATCCGGGGAAGGCATCCAGTGTCGGAAGTCCCGTGGTGCCCATCCGAATTGTGCAGTTCATCCCCAGCGTCACGACCTCGGCGCGGTAAACTCATCCATTGTTTTTGTATTTCTTTTGTTCGATAAACATTTCACATAACTTAATTCAGTTTCGGTTCTTGTGGGGATCTTGCTAAGATATTCAGTCAAATATCAGTGCATCGTGGATAATTCGTTTCCAACGTTGAGCTGGTTTTTGTCCGTTCACGGTCTTGGTCCTCGCTTGTACGGAAACATTTTTTAGTATCATATGGAGCCAGCATAGACCCGCATCTTGTCTAAACTAATAAGGTGAGTTTTATTTATATTTTGAATTACTGGAACGGGAAGTTTAATTGGGTTATTTGTTTCAGGACATTCCGAGTACGCAGCGTGAGTGTTTAAATTTGTGTGCACAAGTGTGATGTCGGTCAGTGAATGGTCCAATTTCCGGGATGCTCCGGGCATCGTCGAGCCCGATGACGTGTTGTTAAAAGAGGACCGTCCGAAGTCCTGAAAGAATCTCGAGCATCCGATATGCTATTTTCGTCGCATATAAAGAGATTGGACCGAAGAAAATAGGGCAGCAGGATATGGGGGATGCAGGTGAGTTTTCATTGGAATCATTATCTGGGCAATTCTCAATTTCTAATCCTTGTTTTCAGACGAAACAAATGTTAAACCAGCCAAAGCAAGACAGTACGTGTTCGCGCCGCGATTCTGGGCCAGTACTATGACATTTCACAGCATAGAAATAGCATATATTTTATTACATTAACTTTAGTTTGATATATGTTTAGATAACTGACTTAGCAACTTCATTATCCAAATCAATCCTCACAAGTATGTCATGATTATTTAATAACTTTATTAGATAGGTATTTTTTTTTTATTCCAATACTGTTTTCTGATTACAAACTGTTCTTCAGTTCGATTTATTTTGCTGTGTACTATGTCCGATGTGAAATATCTCAACTGTGATCTTTCTTGAGCACAGGTTCTATGGATTGTTTGGTTCTTGGAATTGTTTGTTCTCTAGACAGATCGCGGTTGGTGCTGTCCTGGAATGAATCTGTTGGGGACCACAGCAGGATTAGAACCATCTTCAAGATGCCTCCAGGTGAGTTTTCAAGTTGCTTTTATCTGAACTTCCTGGTAAATCTGGGACTATTTCTCGTTTACTCTTATTAACTGTAATATAGTTCCATATTTATCGGTTATCATATTATGACCTTAAGATTTTGCAAATAAACATCTAAATTATTTTTCTTTGTTGTTTCAGGTAAGTGCCCTTAGACAATAGTATCAGTAGCGCAAATGATTTCCGCGACAGATTTCGGGTGAACAGTTCGGTGTAAAAAGTGGAACGAAAGACAGAACCTGTCCGAGTATTTTGCAGGTACGTAACAATACAATTAATTTTTGTTAAATGACGATTATTAGGTGAGATAATAATTGAGCCTTTAGAAAACACTTCTAGGATCATTGAAGAGCAGGCCCAAATGTAAAACATTCGTACAAGTTAAGAGACCAATGCAGTTGCTTCAAGACCTGGGCAGTTTCTATGAATAATTATGATCAGGGTAAGAATCTTATGTAAAATTGAATTGCATACATTGGAAATATAGGATTGGTTAAATATCAGTCTAATTCAATTAATTCTTTACAGACAGATGAAGTCAGTCAATCTTGTGAAGCAATATCCCATGAAACATCATCTGATGTTTTCCGGCATCATCCATAAGGAACAACATAACCTCATGAAACAATTACTGATGTTCAACTTCATACTTCCCATCTGGGACAAGAAAGAAGGTAACATAACTTATGAAATATTTGATGTTGAAACAGGTTCTTAGATTATCTTTTTGTTTTATGTATGTGTTACATATCTGGGTTAACAATTATTCCTTCCCATTTAATATTGATCCTCACAGTTTAGATTGTCTTATGTTTTTTGTTATTACATATATACATATATACAATTATTCCTTCTTAATCAAAATTGGTCCTTATTCTAGAGCCATCAGGTGTTTTCAGATTATTAAATTTGTTTATCATTAAGTTTCAATATAGGCTTCTTCAATTTCTACTCTTCTCTGATTATTTCAGTATTCATCCACTTGGATTTAACCCCCCTCTTCAGCTCCTTAACCATTTCATCAATAGAGTAGTAGGGACACTACTAGTACTACTCTCTTGATCTCCCATGGACTCTAGTCAGCTATAAGCTTATTCCTTCTTTCTGTCTGATGTTACGACATCTACATTTCCATTTCAATTCCCCCACCTGTCGTAACACCTCTTTTGATTTCATTAAACTAATCTCACTGACTCATACATTTTTCTTTCTATTTGTCATCTTTAAAGTAGCAGGTGTCTTTTCATCAATCTTTGCACTTTCGCAAGTTTTTTCGTAGTTGTCTTTGAAAATGTCCAAACTTGTGATCCATAAGTAATGATAGGTAGAGGGAGTGCGGACTGATGAAATACTTTGGTGTTTAGGTATTGAGGATATCTTTTGTGCTTCAGGATGTTGCTGACTTTGCCAAATGATGGCCACCCCCAGTTTGATACGTATATTTATTTCTGCTCTTTGGTGTTTCTTCCTTTCCCGATAATTGCTTTATCTCGTCTGTCCATCTTTTCTGATCTCCATCGTCTTTGTCAAGCAGAGGGAGTCCGTCCAGATCTGATTCATCGAAAATATGTTATTCAGTAGCACGACAGTGCCACACCTTATCGTTAGGCTGGGAACTATGTCCTTACATACCATATTCTCCTGGTGCTGCACCGTCAGATTACAACTTTTCTCTCCTCTGGAAGATTTTCTTCGTGGAAGAAATTAATTTCATTGTTGTGGATTTATCATATATATTCACTATTATATTCGTACATCTGTAATTAGGTGAACTGTTTTGAAAAAATCGTATTACATAATGTCTACGCCATAATCAATATCATTGATGAGATATTATCCTTTTCATAAGTTATCTCCTTTTATTTTTATTGTTTATCAGGTTGCCTATTTTACAGTTTATTATACATATCTTAGATCTGACCCTTTCTGCACCAAATCTCCTCAATTTTATCCTTGCACTTAGTTTTAGAACTAGTTCCTTTTCCATCTTTAGCACTCTGTAATTTGGTATTCTGCATATATGCCTAAGAGCTGTTGTATTGTCAGTCACTTATGGAAGATTTTCTTCGTGGAAAAAAATTCCCACTGCGATAGCTATCAAAACTGTACTCAATGAACATTTTACTTCAAAATCATCTTCATTTTACAACAAGGGAATATAAAGTTTGTTAGAGAGATGGGCGAAGATTGTCAATAACGATGATGATTATATTATAGATTGAAGCTGCATTAACGCTTAAATAAAGTAAAATTTCGTATTGTAAAAAAACATTACATATGGCCACACTTACTAATTTAATTGTTGTGAATTTATTATATATATTCACTATTATATTCGTATATCTGTAGTCAGCTGAACTATTTTGAAAATATCTTATTACTACCTCATGCATACTCCATAATCAATATCATTGTTGAGATACTATCCTTTTCATAAATAATCTCCTTTAATTTTCATTGTTTATCTGGTTGCCTATTTTATAGTTTAGTCTGTATTTCTTTAATCTAACCCTTTCTGGGCCAGATCTTCAATTTTATCCTTACTCTTAATTTTAAAACTTGTTCCTTTTCCATATTCTTTTACACTTTGTAATTTGGTTTTCTACACATGTGGCTAAGAGTTTCAATTCGCTTGTTTAGAGCCTTTGCTATTTAACTAGTTATGTTATATTGTACTGTCATTCCTTCATGTTTTTACAACAGTTGTTTTCTAATATCTGAACTGCTTGATGCACTTTTTTTTTCAAATGTAATGGTTATTGTTTTAGGGCTTTTGTATAAGTATTGTTGCATAGTTTTAAAAAAATATCCTAAAATTATTTTAGAATTAAATTCCTTTATTATATCATCTATTAAAACAATATTGGCTCATTGCTCTTTCTTGTTTTATAGTCTGTTTTTCCACCGTTCGCCTTTTTTCAAGTCTTGTATGAAACTTGGAGTACTCAATTTTTGATAGTTACAAAATCTTTTGTTATTAATTAATTTATCATTTATGTTTCATTTATTTGGTAATAGATTTCACATACGAAAAAAACGTACATTGTTTAATGAGTTCCAATAGTTCTCTCTATCAGTGGAATGATGTGCATGGTGGTTGTTTCACCTCCAAATTTTAAACCATTTCAAATTTGTTATTTCTTCTGTTTGAATCGTTTTATATAAATAATAGTTGTATAATTAGTCGTGAGAATTCTTAATATAGCTCTATTCTAATCATCAGGTGTCTTGTTTTCTTTAGATATTCCATCCATGCATTCTGTTGGTTCAACTTACCCCGTCTCATCTTAATGCCTGTTTTATGTTTCTTGTATTTTGTTTATTGTATGTCTTGTTTGTTTGTTATGTTGTAGTATTTTTTGTCTTCTATAACTCATTTTGTTTCATATAACAGTCCATTATTCTTGCATCATTAACTTTACTTAATTGAGTTCTTGATACTATGTTGTCTGTTTTAGAGTGTTTAGTTCTTCTTGTTGTCATTCTTGTAAATTAGTATACTTAAATTTGTTTTTTCTTGTTTGTTTTCCAAATAGATTCTAAATGTTATAACAGTCACCACTGTTTATTCAAAGTTTCTCTGTCTTTAAAATTACTGATGCGTATTTTTAACATATCTATTTTCTTGTTTTTCAGATCATGACAGTTGACATCTTTCTAGGCAGAGTATCCATAAAGATCAACAACACTAACAAGGGTACAGAACAATTATTATATAAGAATAATTTTAAATTTCACACTGTAATTGTTACACATTTTTTTAATAATATTGAAAAAGAAGGAATATTTGCTCTAGATTTCTTCAGAATTTAAATTCAACACATAATCTCACAGTGTAAAGTTTAAAAACCATTTTATTTCTGAATTAAAAATTCATTGTAAAGATAAATTATGTCAAGTGGTTCAGCTTCTAAAGAATTCAATTTTTTTAAACATAGAATTCGATTTGTTTATAGTTCAAATTAACTATTTTCATTCAAGGTACAATTTCATTTTAATGACGAATTATCATCATTTTCTAACTGTGTTGTTGCTGGAGTTAACAACCTGTCTCGGTTAAATTTATTTCTTTCACGATTATTTCTATGTTATTTATTCTCCAGCGTATCAGGGTTTTTAAGAGACTAAGCACAAACTGGATTGAAAACTTGAGAGGATGCTGACCTGAGTTATCTGTAGTTGATGCCCACAGTTTGATTATGTAGTAGGTCTCCTTACTTTGGTTTTTTTTTGTCCCACCTAAGTCTCGTTTAATGTTACATCAGTGAGTTTTTCTACCATTTGGGTGGTTTTACAGGTTTCTTGGTTTCCATCTTATGTGTTCGTTTCATGATCTCCTGTGTTTTCCTCCCTCCTTTACCAACCATCTACGTTACATTTTATGCTGTGCATCTCTTGTCCATCAGTTATCTTTATCTTTATTAATTATTACTTATTATTATTTATTTATTAGTTATCCCGTTATCTTTCTCAGTGTCTTTATTTCAGATGTTTAGCTTTGTTTCTGTTGAATGTGATCCTGGATCGTATTTATGTCATATATTCGTGTTTTGGCAGCTCTGCTGGTGTATATGTTATTCCTTATTAAAAATTTTCCACTGACCAGATTTGTTTGTTCAAGAGCTAACTCTTTTCCGCCATAGTTAATAAGTTCTTGATGTATATTGTTAGGAGGTCTTTTCCATTTTTTTTTTAAATTTGACGATTGCCTGTTAAGTCGTCTGCAAAATGATTTTCAATCTCTTCCTCAGCTTGTTCTTCCTGCATTGGATTATATTCTGAGAGATTTCCAAGATAGCTCTACCAATTTTCCTCATAATCATAAATCATTATATGAACGTTGTATGATCATGACATAATTTATACTCTCCTGGTTTTTATATATAGGGTCTTTTAACAAGGATTTTTTTTATCAGTAGATCTAACACATATTTTTTGGTATTTATTTTTTGTCTTGATATTTGGGAAATTGAATAGCTGCTGTATATAAAAATGCCTTTTAAAGTACTTACTGTGAAAATTGATAATACAATTGATATATAAACACTAGCTGTATATGGGGGTAAGGAAAATTTAAGATGGATTTTTTCACCTACCATTACATTCTCGAGCAGTCACTATCATCAACAGCCAAATGAATGTAACATCAGGGTAATTGTTTGTATTTCAGCCAGAAGGGAATATTATTTAAAAAAATCCTTGTTTAAAGACCGCATATATAATGCTAAAAATTGTAAATAAATTTTGAAAATGTGATTTTAATTTAATCTAAAAAAAAATAATAAATTGTCAAGTTTTTGCTCACATTTTAAACATATTCAGTATTTATTTCGGTTTAAAACAATGTATATATATTAAATAAGAAAAATGGTGTTTTTCTTTTTTATTTTAATTTGAAAATAGATTTCAAATTGGATTTTTGTTCAACGTTGGTCGGTAATACAGGAACCTATAATAGTGTAGTATAGCCATTGTCTAACAGATGGCGCTACATACAAACTGACATGTTGCTCCGGCAACCGTCTATGAGATGGCGCTACAAGTCTGCTGTGACGTCATACGCGGAAAATGGATGAAATAAATGTATTTCTGGTTACATCTAAGTAAAATTATTTGGTCTGTTAGGTATTTATGATTAGAGTTAATTAATTTTGGTTTTTTTTATTATTTATAACTTAATATATTTAATTTAAGATGGAAAGCTTATGGATATAATGGAAATTAGAGATTTCTGAGACGAAAGATATTGGTTGTTTGATTTTTTTATTGATGCAATTTTAAAAATATTTAAAGTAGTTGAAAGTAAAAATATTAGAATGAGATGAAAATGCAATCCAAAAAAAAGAGACTTTAGTTTTAATCCGTGTATCTTTTTTTACTATAGATTATATGCAGTTATATAAATTTATTTCTCAAGTCCCATTGACTACATATTTATTGGTGAAATACGACAAGGCCTAGAGTGCAGTGATCAGTGGTATCAGATCTGGGCATCAAACAGGTTCTAGAATATTTTAAATTTGAAGTATATTGCAATTGCTTAAGACGATTCATATTTTGTTTGAAATGTAAAATGAAGATATGATTGTAATATTGCACATAATTTCTGTAGTGAAGTACGACTTTTTTTTAGCAATTTTCATTGTGGTTTTCTTATTAATAGTTTTTAGTATGCATTATATATTGGAATATATGTATATTAGAGAATAAATTATTTTCTGTAAAATATGTTACATTAAATATAGCATACCTTTCTACCTACCTACTTCTACATAATTTTGATAAACTACACCGTTTTTATTTTGTTTTGAATGACCCCAAGCAAATATTTTTCTTGAAAGTTATCCTTATTATAAACAATGCATCTGATATTAAAACTCATATTTATTCCTTCCATATCATGAGTATTAGTATACTCGAAGGTAAATCCAGTCACAAGTCATACTTAATATCAAGATAATTCAGTTACAACTATATTTCTTAATATTTTGCATTTTCTCAGGTAGGTCTACGGAATAGCAATATTTTTTTTATCTTATTTCAGATTGTAGCTAGGCATATTAAAATATTGAATTTCATTGTATTTGTTTTACACTTTTCCAGTTATGAATTGATATATGGATATTTGAAAGTGTTCTCTTGATTTTTGTTAAATATGGACCCGTATGCTTGTAATTTTTCTGCAGTTTGTGTTTGAAGCATTTGTTATATTAACATCAAAATATCTTTATAATGCTTCCTTTTAACAATATTGAAACTTAATTATCTGACGTGAAGGATATTTAAATGATACCTTTCAGATTTAATTTTTGTCATTAAAAAAATGAAGGTCTCAACATTTGAAATGATCTTTTTAGATTTTAATGATGCAGCAGAACAATATTCTTTTCAACTCTTTAAACTTGTCAGACAAATACTCTCCAGTTTTTATTTTCTCCATTAATTTTGATTTGAGAGTAAATTCAAGTTAGATTTAAAATATGCTTAATTTTTATCAATTAGTTAGTTACTATAAATAAGTTGGTTTTGCCAGGACTGTTATGCTAACTACTGTTTGTGCAGTGTAGCCTTACTGTGAGGGTTTTTAAGCTTTGTTTAATTTGATTTATGACTTAATTAAAACTTCAAAAATAATTGATTTTTTTTTTTTTCTAAATTAAAATATAAATACATACATAACAAATATATTAGTTGTATTTGTTGCCCAAAAATATGTGTAAGGTACTATAACAAATATTTTTTTAATGCGTCTTGACAAAATGGCGAAGGTCAGAAAAATGGGAAAAATTGTTTTTAAATTTTCCAAACGGAAATACAAATATATTAGTAGTATTATGAATCATCACGATTTTATCTATATCTAATTTGCCTTAGTAGATATATTGTATCAAAATATATCGTTGCCATCTGCTGCCATTCTTGTCTAATATATTTCATCAGTTCTAGGGGAAGGGTATGTGTCTATCCGAGGAAAGACCAGGCTTGTGTATTGCATTTAAGTAGGCGAGAATGTAAAATCGGATGAGTAATCGCTCCTTAGCCATGCCAGTAATCTGTCTGAATATAGTAGAATAATTCTATCTGAGATTGAAGTGTTAATATCATCTCCCGACGATGCTAACATGGTTAATGAAATCATTAAGAAGTTAAATAAAGTGACTTGGTGTTATGTATTTCTTCGAGTTTATGTTTCCCTATTACCATTTGTGCAAGCAAAGAATGTAGGTGTTTTTTCAGCTTTCCTTCCTATTTATTACCAATGTTATCTCAGGAGATAATCTCAAAAAAAAACTAGTTTCATATGCGTTATAAATCTGGTCATTAGTTACATTAAGTGTTTTTAGGATTATTATCTTGTTGAAATGGAGTCTGCAGAAAGTCAGTTTATTTTCAGAATGCCGTTAAAAGTATTTATATATTCATCAAAATGTAACATGTACGCTATTAACTACGATGCACGAACTACTAACGTCAATAAAAATTAATGATTCAAAAAAGGAAGATTCTCATCTGACGCAATACATACATTAGGCAAGTTTTAACAGCAATAAATAGCAGTAGTAAATATATACCTACTCCTGCTGCCCTAAAATGTCTCTTGTCAATTTTCACTGTCGTGGATTTTGTTGGGGGTTCCGCTTCAGCTTGGGCGTCATAGACGATTTTGTAATACCTATAATAAGGGAAAATCGTAGGGTATCAAGCGAGGTGAATATGGACGATGAGGACATCTTCTGAATGGTTATATAAGGCTGTCATTTATTGCCAACCGACAGAATTTGAAAAACATCAAATTATTGGTTTGCGAGAGATTTTTTTTCAACGAAGCTAAAAGTTTTGCAGTAACAACCCGAGACATGAACACATTATGGAAGGGATATGGGTACCAATCAAATTTAATAAATGAAATACAAATGTAAAAAATAAAGCTCCTAAATTTATTATATTCATTTTTGAAGAATTCAACAAGATTTAATAATAAATAAATATCATAGAATCTAGAAACGTTAAAACACTTTAGAGATATTGAAATATCAACACTATTATAAGAAATATTTCGTTAAACATGTAGTTTACGGTGATCACATATTTTATCTTCGTAAGTAAAATATTTTTTATACATGCGCATAGTGACTGTACAGGCGAATAATAAACAGACAAAACAATTCCATTCGTTTTCATATTCTTAAAAGTACCTATATAATTTAGTGCCTTGCATTTTATACCTTATAAGTAATTATTGGCTAGTAATTAAAGAAAACTGGAAATAGGAAAATAAATGATATTGTCCAGGGATGACCTATCTGAATGATAAATGCTTAATATATGGAACACTTACAATTCCTCGACTCACTATCCAGAAATTATTCAGGCTTGATTAGAATAGATCAGCATGTGGACCATATAGTGCTGATAAATTTTTAATTCATTTCGAGTATTACAAAAAAACAAAAAAAAAGGTAACATTGATACAAAGAAGGTTAAGGAAGACTTCCGAAAGATTTTATGGAACATGAATGAAATGATAAAGAAGAAAATGCCGAAAGAAAGGGACTGTTGAAGCTTGTAAGCAAAGAATTAGCTCAAGCTCTTCAACAGTCAATATCAGGAATAGTGAGCAGAGTGGTAGCAGGCGGTAATATGCCCGTTATTCCATTAAACACCAAAACATTTGTTATTCCCTCGTCGCGTGTTATGTCAACAAGGTTAGCATCATCAGTCGTAGATAATATTATTGGTAAATAAGCGACTGTCCTTTGTACAAAGTCCAACTCTGTTAGTTTCATCATTAAGATTTGAGCCTTAATTCAAGAATTTTTCGCAAAATACCAATTAGTTTGTTTCCAGTCTCTCCCCAAAATTCGCCGTCAGGTATTTTATGGATAACTACCAAATTGAAGTCAAGGAAATTAACAGCATGCTACAAAAACATTACGATATCTTGCTATAACAGTTTGAATTGATGTTGTAAACATAATTAATTTTTCTTTTATCATGTCCTGATGATGCTAACCGGCTTGGTGAAGTGCGTACCGAGAAAATGTAAAAAAGTGCTTTTAATTTTAACTTTTTCATGAGTTAAATTTTCATACCAAAGGTTCCAACAGGAATAATTGAACCTTAGACATTTGCAAAGATTATTATTTTGTACAGATTGATAATAGGCTTTCTGGAGATATTTAGTTTTCTTCGTCGGACTCGGTTAAGAGATTTTCGTCGTCCAAGTAATCCGAATGTCATCTGGCTATAATGATATTATCCGGAAGAGTTTCTTTGAATTCGTAGAAAACAGCTTGGGGTTCGATTTTCGATGTCGTTCTCGCAATTAGGGGTTCGAGTATTTCGCAACTGCAGCAGTCGCATCGCCAGTAGAGAAGCAATCCTAGAAATATTTATGGTTAATACAGTCTAATTGATGCCATACAAATATCATACATTTTAGTATTGAATAAGCCTTATTAAAAATTGCCAGTTTATTCCAATTGTCATAAATTATAGGGTGTTATTTTTTTTAGTGCGCCTGAATTTTAAATTCAAATAAGTCAACAACGAAATTAGATGCCTTGAAACTATTGAGTTTATGTGAAATATCATTCAATGCCATTAATGTTTCAACATTAGCGACAAAGCGCGTTCTGTCATTCCAATGACATTCAAGACGAATCACAGTTGGCTGTGAAACTAATTAGTGTTTCGGTTAATAATGTCCATTTTGCTAAGAGATGGCGTTACTAATACATTTGTTGGTATAGACTAATGACGTCTATGGCGTTTTGGAAAGTAAACATATGTTATCAAAAGCCAGTTTGTTATTAATTATCACTGTGCAAAAAACATAGTTTTTCATAGCTTTGAATATGTCGAATTATGTCCCAGAAAAAGATGTTTTGCCGGGAAGTTTAATAACCTTCTTTCGTTTGAAGAAAACGGCTGCTGAAACTTATCGATTGTTGGTTGAAGCTTATGCTGAACATGCTCGAAGCCAGAAAACTTGCGAACGATGGTTTAAACGCTTTAAAAGTCGTGAGCTTGATATAAAAGACAAGAAGCGTCAAGGACAGTCGAAAAACTTTGATGATGCAAATTTGCTCGCATTATTGGATGAAGACTCAACTCATAGGTAGAAACAATTGGCAAAAGCATTGAATGTTGCACCATTTCCGAACCTCTACACACATTGGGAAACATCCAGAAGGAAGGAAAATGGGTTCCATATGTATTGAGGGAAAGAGACATTGACAGGCGAAAAACCATTAGTGAAATTTTGCTTGCCAGATAGAAAAGAAAAGGTTTTTTGCAAAAAGGCAAAAAAGAGGATCTATTTTGCAACTTAATGCGTAAAAAATCATGGGTAAACCCAGGTCAACTGTCAACATCACAATCGGTGCGCAATATAGATGGAAAGAAGGCCTTACTGTGTATTTGGAGGGCTAGTAGGGGAGCTGTATATTACGAACTGCTGAAATTGTCGAAATTGAACCGAGCATTGAAGGAAAAACGACCTATATACGCCCAAAGACACGATAAAATAATTTGTCCACATGACAATGCTTGGGCCCGTGTTGCAAAATATGTAAAAAAACTATTTGGAAAACGTTAAATGGGACTTCCTACCCCACCAGTCGTATTCACCGGACTTAGCCCCTTTGCTCTACCACTTATTTTGATCGATGCAGCACGGACTTTCAGAACAACATTTACATTTTTAGGAAGAAGTAAAAATTTAGCTTGATATGGTTGGTGTCAAAAAATCAAAAGTTCTTTTGGTGCGGAATCCATTCTTTGACAGAACGGGAAACGGCATTAGACAATTTCTAGGAGGTTTTTAACCAATCGTATCCTAAATAGACTGTTTACTTTTCCTCGAGATCGAGGTAAAATCCAGATCTCATATAGTGCAAAAACAAAACTGGTCTATATACTTCAAATACTTTAATATTTCCTCTTATAAAAGTAAAAGGAAAAAAAATATTTGATTTTTCCTCAAAATAAAATACACAACTAAAAGCACTAAATTGCTCGGATTAGGAACTACTAACACAAAAGTTTTCCAAAGCTATATCCGCTTTTTCTCTTTGTATTTTTCTATCCCGGTAGGAAAAACACGAACCTCATAAAGGTTAATTCCGAAATGTTTCTCATTTTATTTATCCTGCAACGACGAAAGGCTTTTCCAAGTTGGAAAAGCGAGTCCACTTCCATTCTTATTTATTGGTTTACATAAAATACGTTGCGGGAATGTCCCGTTGGCAAAACACAATGTATTATTCTTAGAGACTTTAACCTAGGTTTATGTTATACATTTTTTCGCAGGGCACAATATAAGTTTAATATGGAAAAATAGTTTGTCCGTATGAAGATTTATATATAAAAGAAAATTGGTTTTAGTATTTCTTTTTATTAGGAAAGTTTGTGTACGGCAATGTATCCATTACAAAAGAGCGCTGATGCTTTCATGATAAGATCTTACTTATATTCGAAGCTGGAGATGGAAGATCCATTTATTTTTCAACATACTTTCCTTTTTGCTCGATACACTCCACCCAAAGATTTTCCAATATTTTTATGGCTTCCAAGTCGAACTTTGCAAGTTCAAGTTCTCCGTTTCGGCGATGATCTCTCCATTTGACCTGAATTTTTCTGCAACTAACCATTTTTTCATGTTTGGAAAGAGTAAGAAGTTGGAGGAGGCCAAGTCTGTAGAATACGGCATTAATTCATAGAGATAATTGATCAATTTGGTTGTTGTAAGAGCGTAGGCATTGTCGTGATTAAACGTCACTTTTTCCTTTACCAAATATGGGTTTTTTTACCAAATCTTTGTGAAATTTGACCAATAATGTAGCATAAATGTCCCCGTCTTTCAACTTTCAAGATTGTCGATATAATACCTTGCGAATTTGGAGAACGTTCACCTGGAATCCACTGTTTTTATTGTTCTTTCGATTTTGATGTGTAACGATGAATAAAGTTTCATCTATAGTCACAAATCGCGCTCTCAAGCCCAATGGTTCTGCGATATAGTTTCTTTACGTGAAATACACCCTTTAGATAACACATACAATTTGCTTTTCCATGCTAGCAAAAATATCGAACTATTTTGCTTTCAAATGCTGTTAAAATATAACTAAACGTCGTATCGACTTGAAATTCATGGACCGTTACTAGAAAGTTCCATTTAAGAAATGCGCGTCTCATCATCTTCACGATCACACTGCCATCTCTCGGAAAAGCATCTAACTTTTCACCCTATCGATGTATGTGTCACGATATACGTCGTATTCAGTTGGGCGTACTATTGGTGATGAGAAGATATATATATATATATATATATATATATATATATATATATATATATATATATATATATATATATATATATATATATATATATATATATATATATATATATATATGAGGGAAATGTTAGAGGTTATCAGAAAATTTTATTCATAGTTATATGAAGATCAGAACCAGTCAAAGAGAACAATGCCCATGGAAGAGCTAATGCCTGAGTTCCTGTTGGATGAAGTGACATATTCTATAGAAGCGATGATGAAGATTGGAAAGCCTCCAGGTAAGGACAGTATAACGGTTGAAATGTTAAAAGCTGGCGGTCGAACTTTACATAAATTACTGGCAAAATTGTACTTAAAATGCCTACAAGAACAAAAAGTACCCAACCAATGGAAAAATGCTGAAGTGATTGTTTTTCATAAGAAAGAAACACATGAAGATTTAAAAACCTACCTACTAAGAGAGCAAGTATGATTCAGAAGCGGATTCAGTACAATGGATCATATCCAGGTTGCCCAACAGGTCATAGAAAGGCATAATGCAAATATTACACCATGCCACTGTACTTGGTTTTTATTGACTACGAAAAGGCATTTGACTCAATATCAAAGCAAGCCAAAATGGATGCATTGCTTAACCAAAGTATGTATGATGAATTATTGTGTCTTTATTTAAACTTTATCTGGGTTTTCTTTTTATTTCTCTTCTTTTTAGTTCCTTTTGTTCTCGTTAGTATGTTATCTAATTGATTCAGTTTTTAAGTCTCTAATAGCCATATATACGTTTTCTTTGTTATTATTTCCTTTATAATCTGAGTAGCAATCGATATGCCTATCTCTCGGATATTTCTAAACATGCGTTTTTTTCTGTTTAACTGATTTTTTGTTGTTATAGACAAATAAAAATAATACAATTTTGAAAATCTGTGTCAATAAATGAAGGGTTCGGAAAAAAAGTTGAAAAAATAATTCTGGAATTCTTACCTCACCCTGTCTACAAAGTAGTATAAAAGTTTAATACCAAAAAATTCCCTGTTATCCAATAATGTCGAAAGGTCTTTCCAGATAAAAAAATGGTTCCACTCCCGTTCTAATTTATTGTTTTGCAAAAAAAAAACACATTTCCAGAATGTCCAGTTGGCAAAACACGATGAATTATTCTTTCTTGAGACGTTAACTTAGTTTTGTTATCCAATTTTTTTTTCAGTGTCTACAATTTAACTTTAATAGAGAAACATAGTATGTCGCTGTCGGTGACACGACCTGATGGGGGATTTAAGTTTGAAGAAAAATAGTTTCAGGGTTTATTTTCATCAAAAAAGTAAACTTTTTTGTTATATAAATATGTCAGACTTGAGAATTCACCGAAAATAAATCCCCGTTTGTACCTAATTTGGTTTAAAAGTTTCAAATTTAAAGTGATTTACGTTGTTTCATCATAGACCTTATTTTCGCTGAAACAAGGAAACATAAACATAAAGTAGGATATATATATATATATATATATATATATATATATATATATATATATATATATATATATATATATATATATATATATATATATATATATGATATGGCGCCAGGTTTGGATAGAGTATCCACAAAAGTAATTAAAGTAATAATAATAATAATAATTTATTGAATCCTCAAGACAATACAAATATGCATGGATCAAGTCAAAACAAGAGCATGCACATTGCCACACTTCTGTGCAAAAAATATATAAATATATTATTCTTGATAAGGTACATAATTTAATAATTTAATAAAGTATTTATTCAATCCCCACAACAATACAAATATCCATGATTAAGTCGGATTGACAGAATTGACAGAACGTTCAGTGACGCGATCTCAGAAATAATACATGAAATGATAATCTTGCACAAATAAACATTGTATACATAAATAAGCATTGAATCTAATTATTGATACGACATATATTCTTCTAAACTATAAAAACTTTGACTTATAAGAAATTCGCGGACTAATTTTTTAGGTGAATTAGAAGTAGACATGCTTCACTACATCTGCGGGACACTGGATTGTGATCAGATGATTGGTCGATCTCAGTCAGCATTTATATCTTTACACAAAAAAGGGCCTTTAGAGAAATGTGAAAATGACCGCCTTATCGCTCCCTTTCAATATGCAGGCAAAATCCTCTTTCACATTATCAACGAACGCTAAAAATCATCCTTATCATAACAGATTTCTCCAGAGTAAGCTGGATTCATTCCAGGAAGAGATATTCAACATTCAACAAATAATCGAAAAATCTAGAGAGGTCAACTAAATAGGGCAATTTGACGTAGAAAACCAATTCGTCTATCTTGGGAGTTTAATAACGCAGGCGGTATCACTCATGAGATCAGAAAATGCGCAATGGCAAGATATACAATGCGAAATATGCAGAAAAGACCTGGAAGGATAGGGACACAGAATACAAAGAACAGTAGAATACACAGAATACAAAGAAACGTATAGTAAAAATCTGGACTGGACTGGAGACGGGTCTTGCCAGACTTGGGACTGCCAGACGATAAACGTATCTGTTATTCAAGAAATTAATGAACCCACAACTCTATCCCAATTTATTCATGAACGAATACTAAGATTATTCGGCCACATTGAGCGCAGGGATATTAGTAACCTAGAAAGACTGGTGCTGGGCGGACGGGTGGAGGATTCTATCACGCAGCAGACCTCCAAAAGTGGATAGATCAAACTGAAAATTTAACTAAGTCATCCCTTCAAAATGTAACCAAGGAAGCCAGAAAGAGAACGATGACGATAAGTAGTCGGAAAAGGCCGCAAACGGAATGAAATTGCACAGGTTACCACTTTTCTATAAAGAAGAATACGAAGAAGAAAATATGACAATCGAGTTCAAATTCGTTTAATAGCTTGCAATAGAAATATTGGAAATATAGTAAAAAAGAAATATGCGAAAGATATGAAAAAAAGGAGATGAAGATAATGCAAAGATAAGACAGATAGAGATGAGGAGAAGGGACCTTGTAGGGATGGTTGAGGAAGACTGCCATAAAGCAAGAATAAGCGAACAATTGACTGAAAGCAAATTTAGCAAATTAGTGGGCAATTAAAAGAGTTGTGATAAAAACTAAGAACGGAAGGATATGAAATAATTTTTTATTTTGTTTGAAAATTTCTTACCTGCCAATGTCCAGAAAACAATTCCTTGCCATACTGCTCCCAATATTGTCGCTGATAAAATCGTATTGATGGCAATGGAGGTCGAGTGAAATATAGGAAAAATCCAAGATGGGAGCAGACAAGGTTTAGATTTTTCTGCTGAGTTTTCTGGTAGTCCCATTATCACCAGCGCACTACCTACTATAGCTGTTAAGTAAGCAATATTATAACTCAAATTTTAAGTGATTTTTTTTTAATATTACCTAATATATCAGGCCAGCAAAATCGTATAATATGAAAAATATACAAGGCGATACTTATAGATGCTGAAATAATTAATATGATGCACATTATGACTATAATGGAGGTTGTTCTAGTTGAAGGCCTAAGTTCGTTGAATTTTCCCACAGTAGCCACCTGAAAAATAAAGCAGCATATATATATATATATATATATATATATATATATATATATATATATATATATATATATATATATATATATATATATATAAATACATATAATTATATCATCATTATCATTCAGCCATTGTCGATCCACTGCAGGATGAAGGCCTCCCCAGCGTGCTTCCAACTCGCGCGGTCCTGAGCTTTCCTTTGCCATTCGTGGTCCAATATACTTGATAATGTCATCGATCCATCGTGTTTTAGGTCTTCGTGGACGCTTATGATCAAGCGCTATCCATCCCAGGATTGCTATGGTCAACTTTGCAATGATGTCACATATTTTCATCTGTTCTCTGATCGATGTACAGATCTTTCTATTCCGTTTTGTAATGGCAATACACCTTTCCATTCCATGTATATATTTTCACGAATGGAATAAATGTTAGAATTTTTCTTCCGGGTATCAATCCGTTCGTTTAAGGCATTTTAACATTATTGTGAGTTCTGTCAGTTCTTAATTCAATTCGAAGAGTGCACAAATATTTATTCATTTATTTATATTTATATATATATATATATATATATATATATATATATATATATATATATATATATATATATATATATATATATATATATATTTATATATCTAACAGTGGTATTAATTTTGGTCAATTTTTACAGCGTTCAATTCAACACGGATAAAAAGCAAATTCGCGAAATTTTCTTTAAAATATTTCGTAGCGGTGATGAGAGCCTTGAAGACGATGAGGGTAGTGGTCGGCGTACAACTGTTCGGGAGCTTGTCTCTGAATTAGGAGTAACGCATATGATGATTTCTAACCATATGCAGAAGATTGGAAAGTCAAAAAAGCTGGATAAATGGGCGCTGCACGACTTAAATGAAAATCAAAAAATTATCGTCTGAAAATCAAAAAAACGATCCGCTTATCGAACGGATTGTGAGGTGCGATGAAAAGTGGATTATTTACGGTAGTCGACGACGATCGGCTCAGTGATTGGACTAGAACGAAGTTCCCCAACATTTTCCAAAGTCGAACATGCACCAAAATAAGGCCATGAAGACTGTCTGGTGGTCTGCGGCCGGTCTGACTCATCACAGCTTATATATTTTTTCCCTTTATTTGGGTTTTTCGCCACTATCTAAAACGCAAAATATATCAAAAATACCTGTTCTTATTTAAAGAAAGAATCACTGGGTAAAAAACAAAAAACCCTCTCCCCCCGTTTTCAAAACTAAACTAAAAAATAAATTATATTAATTTGTAATATATAAAGTAACGAGTGAAAGTAAATAATTTTTTTTGTATATGTATATGTCATTGAAAAACCCAAATAAAGACAAAATATATATATATATATATATATATATATATATATATATATATATATATATATATATATATATATATATATATATATATATAAAAGCGGCACAATCATTCAGACATTTCATCACAGCTTCCTAAACTCGGACGAGACGATTACAGTACTGTCAGTACTAAATTGATTAAATGCATCAAAAACTGCGGCGCATGTGCTCGGCATTGGTCAACAGGAAGGGATCAATTCTCCTCCATGACAACGCTCGACCACACGTCTCAACGATGACACACATATGACAAAAGGTGCATGAGATGAACTACGAAACGCTCGACCATCCGCCATACTCGCCTACGGTCTACTACTTTTTGAAGCATCTCGACAACTTCCTGCACGAGAAATGCTCTTTAAACACCAAGAACATGCAAAAATTGCCTTCAACGACTTCGATATCTTTAGGATTCCGGAATTTTAGGCAACCGGTATAAATAAACTTATTTGTCACTGGTTTTGATTTCGATTAATAAAGTTTTGTTTGAATGTATTAATTCCAAATCAGCAGACAGCAGTGAAAAAAGTGGATGATGTAGAAGCGAATGGCAAACCCATTGCTTGAGGCATCAGACTTGGCCCCAAGGCCGTGTATTTTCACCGATACTATTTAACGTATACTCCGAAGTCATTTTCAAAAAAGCATAATGTGATATTGCGCATATTGGAACAAATTGAGCAAATATTAATATAAACAATTAAACTTTGTTTGAAATACTGTTTGCTTCGATGACGCCACCTCTATTTTTCATATAAAACTGGAGAAAAAATAGTCAAGTTTTTCTTTAGGTTACTCACTCTCAAACCTTCTTTGTACTCTTCAACGATCACATCTATGTCAGTGGAACTGTCAGAGTTTTCCCCATCGCTACACGACAAAATTTCCATTTCGTTTTCTTCGTTTTCTGAGTTACTATCATCGACGATGTCGACGCTAGTTGATTTGTTTGAATAATCATCAAACAACAGACATTCCTGCTCGTCTACAAAAACAAAATTTTCACTGGACATGGTTGACATTCTGCATTTTCTTTGTTACCTTCGTTGTTTTGATGGAATTTTTGGACGTTACACACGGCTGATTTAGGCGAGCTCAGTTTATGAATGTACTGGGGCTTTTTGTTGAAGATGTTCTTGAATCGTTCTTTAATATTGGTTCGGTTATGTCTTGATGATGTTCTTGGTGTTGTCTGAGATAGCTTGCTGTACTGGATGTTTGTACTAGAACCTAGCAACGAATATAAGTTTACTCCTAATCGGTAGATGGTTATGTTATTAATATTTGAAAAAACTGGGACTTGAAAGAAAAGTTAAAATTATTTATGGGTATTTCTGATATATGGAAATCACCTCTAACAGCCATCAAAGACAGATGGGAATATTACACTTCAAGAGAAATTTAAGTATGTGTAACGGATCTTTCAAACGGAGTCGTTATTTTAATTCTTGAATAAAGCACAGATGGCGTTGTGAATTTGCTTAGGTTTAGTCTCATTTCAGAAGTGTAATGTATACGTCTCAACGATGACACACGATGATATGTAATGTAATTCAACTACGCGTTAAAATTGTTGAATTATTTTATGCAAATGGGCGTTCTGTGAAAAATGTTTTATTACGTGATATTTACGGTTTCCATAATTGTCTATCTGCATTGTGAATGTCCAATCGAATTGTTCAAACATTTCAAGAAACTGGTTCGGTGAAAGGTAAGAAGAGCAATATATAGTCGTAGTGGTTGTTCACGAGATCATATTGATTGGTTACGTGAAAGTGTTGCTGAAGACCCAGAAATTTCCATTAGTCGATCTTCATAACAATTAGGACTCAGTGAATCCACAACATTTTACGAAATGTAGATATTGTAATGCATTCAGGGTGAGGAAAATCGACAATTAATTCATGAGTAACCATTACATCCTAAACGAGTCCTTGTTTGGTGTGCATTATGGTCAGGAGGTGTATTTTTTTTCAGAATGCTGCAACTGTGAATGGTGCTCGATATGGTGAGATGATAACTGGACTTTTGTGAACTGAATTGAATAATATTGATCTGGAGTATATGTGGTTCTAATTGGATGGTGCTACACCTTACTCTGCTAATGAGAAAATATTCCTGAGTGAGTTATTGCAAGAAACGATGATGTTAATTGATCATGTGATCAATGTCATCAACTGATTTGACCAAGATCATGTGATTTATTGTTGGACAATTTTCTTAAGAGTTACGTGAAAAGCCAAGTCTATAAGAACAATCCACTATTAATTCCTGAACTAAAGGATGAAATTATTTGAGTCATTGGTGAGAAAAGAGTGGACGTCTGGAGCTGCAAGAGGTGGTGATTTGGCAGATATTGTCTTGAAATCAACGCAAATTCAGAGATTTTTTTCAAGAATTAACAAAAATCGCTCAATTTGAAAGACCCTTTACAACGCGTCTCCGATACCTTGCCTGGTATACATAGAGTATCTAATTCGGCTTATGCATCGCAGAGTTAGAACAGTGACGATCTAATAATATTTTCTATATTAAATATTATTGGAATTTCTTAATTTGTTTATTATTACATAATGCTATGATATTATACACGAACATTTCAAAATTAATTTAAGAAAATGTAAATTTTATTGTTATTTTTGAACTCTGGTATCTTTAGAGATTTTGAAATGATTCCATACCTTGAGCTTCATTGTACATTATTTCTGGTTTGTATCTATTGTAAAGGATCTGACAAGAGTTCAGTACGCATTTTATTAAACAGGAAGCATTTAAAAGTTTGATCAGATGCGATAATGGACAAGCAAAAGCTAAAATAGCAGCCAGACTACCTGTAAAAGTAATAAAAAATAGTTAAAACAAAGTTTGACATTTTTCTTGTCCACTGACCTGCAGCAAATATAGCCAAGACCGGAGCACCAGTTACAGTACTTTGATACTGTATCGAACTAACAAAAACCCTCCATTCCCTGCTGGCCAATCGGACAAAAGAGATAAAAACACTCGGTAATATCTCTGGCAATAACAGACACACCACACAAATAGTGAATACAGCTATTAACGGTCTTGCCCAATCTACATCTCGGTTTTCAAATACTTGAATCAGAGGTATAGCAGTTCCAATTAGCTCTCTAAAAATTAAAAAAAAAGTTTTTTGAAGAACGGAAAGATATTTTGAATAAACTAGATATTTTTAAGACAACTCAATCTGACTATTAACTGTTTGTACGACGACAGAGTGAAAAGTTCCATGTTCTTCCTATAGATAGTACTCCGATCGCAAAGGTAAAGGTTATATTTTTGAAAAGTAGCTTTCTTTCTAATGACGCCCCATGAATTTTAAGCCAATATGACATTAACTTTTGTTTTGAAAGTCTTCGTAAACAAATAACTCTATATGCTGGGAAAAATCATCGCTAAAGCCGAAAAAGCACTAAGAGGTTTCTTCTCCGTTATATTTAATGGTTTATGAGGAGTTTATTGCATTTTGATGTGATCGAACCACTACGAGTCATACTTCGTCCCAGGACCCATTAGTGAGGTAAAGATTACAGAGGTTGTTCAGATGACCCATGCTATTTTCCGCACTTGACTCTCTCTGACTTCTTTTTCTTTCTAAACATGAAGAAATACCTAGCTAGAGAGAAATTGACATGAAATGAAGAGATCATCCCGGAAACAGACTGTTTTGCAGGGTTCTTCAAGTACTTATGACAATGCTCGATCAGATCAAGTCTTTTACGAAGAATCGAAAAAAAAAGTTTTCGAAACTTACTCTTAATTTAAATATTTTGCATCTGTGTTCTCTAACACATTTTGTTTTATACTCACCTATAATGCGTCATCAAAGAAAATATTATTGCTATTACCGAATAGAATAGAACTGGATTGATAAAAATAGTGAATATTTTGAAGCAGTTGTTTTTCGTTGAAAGAGATAACTTGTGAACGAACGCATAATAACATATAGCAGAAGCCTTCAGTACCTGAAGAGAAGAGAAAAAAAAATAAAAATCTAGTGTATGATTTTAACATTTCTTACCGTTCTGGAAGAATGTATCTTGAATGTGTTGATCCAGGTTTGAAATTTGTTGATTGTGTGAAAGCTACCGATGATTGCGAAAAAAGTAAAGTTGCACAGCAATACTAGAAACAGCAATATGGACATGGAGGAGGATTTCTAAAACAAAAGTTAAAACCAGGTATCTATGTTTTATATTGGATATAGAGAGACCGTCATCATTAGAATCTATCAATGGATTGTCAACTTATTACGCTTAAAGTGACAATACCTTTTGGCACCTCACTACAAAACCATTATTTAACCGTATTAAATTTTGTTTCAATTTTTCCAGAAACATTTAAATTGATGAGAAATGTTGATGGTGATGATTGCTTATCTCGCACATGCGTTCGAATGATATAAGCGATTTCAGGATGGTCGTGATATTTTGGAAGATTACAAAAAACCAGGCCGCCCAAAACACAAAAATCGCGATGAGTTGGTTAATAAAGAACATCAAATGATCGGCAACGATGCGAATTCGACTGTGGGATAGATAACGGAGAAATCGAATTCAACCAAAGATATGATATACGAAATTTTGACAGAGGATTTAAACAAACCGAAAAATTGTGCTCGATTTGTTCATAACGTCTTAAATGAGAACCAAGAAATTGCTCGTAATTGTCGAAAAAATAAACCTCCACCGTATTCGCCTGATTTATCTCCGTATGACTATTTCCTGTTCCCTAAATTCAAACTGGCTATAAAACGAACGCTTCATGAACGTAAATGTGTAATTTGCAGTACAATTTGATGCTATAAACGTAGCTATAAAGGAATTCACATCAAATGCAGAGATCATCGAAAAAAATAAATATCTGACTTTCTACTCTAGCCAGGTATTTCTCAGACCCTTTATGCCTGTCACTGCGAAAGTTTCTGCACACTAGTTGCTGGTTTTTTTGATCTGTCAAAGCTATATACCATAATAATGTCAAATTTAAGATGGTGACGTTTATGAACCATCTAGGTTCATCAGAATTGCTTGGTTGCAGAAACTTTTGCGGTGTCTTACTTGTTTGTTCTCACCTCAAGTCCCACCATAAACAAGATTGTTACCACTAAAATAATTGTGACACCCAACACATCAGGCCATGGTTCACCCAATGAATGTTGCTCCAGTCCAAATAAAAATTCTCTGAAATGACCCTTGCTGATGTAATCGACTGTAGCACTAGCCAATCTGGCACAAGTAGACGCAGCAACCAAATTCATTAAAATGTCCAACCATATTATTAGAAAATTGAGGAAATTGCTTAAGCGTTTTCGTTTGTACTGATCGTCATTAGTTGATGTGGTGCAGCTACAAATTGCTGAAACATTAGAATTAATTAACAATTAATTGTCTCTCAATATTTACTTGGCTTAGAGGAAAATTAAACTGCATCTAATTCCATGAAATAAATTTGATATAAATGGTGTTTCAATAAAAATTGCGGAATCTTAATGAAACTATAAGTGCTCAGCTTGATAGTCCAAGTCCAAAACCGTCCAAGACGGATTAATCAAAAAAGGAAATCACCTCTAACAGTCATCAAAGACAGATGAGAATATTGCAGACTATAGAATATCATTGGGCGAACACATGAGCGATTGCCATGACCGCCAGGAACTTCAAGAGAAATTTAAGTATGTGTAATGGATCTTTCAAACTGAGTCGTTATTTTAATTCTTGAATAAAGCACAGATGGCGTTGTGAATTTGCTATGAAGTGTAATGTTCGACATTTATAAAAATTGAGTCGTACTCAATTCAACTACGCGTTAAAATTGTTGAATTATTTTATGCAAATTTCTGGCGTTCTGTGAAAAATGTTTTATTACGTGTTTTATTACGAATGTCCAATGGAATTGTTCAAACATTTCAAGAAACTGGTTCGGTGAAAGATAAGGAGAGCAATATATAGTCGTAGTGGTTGTTTACAAGATCATATTGATTGGTTACGTGAAAATGAAGATATTTTGATGCATTCAAGGTGAGGAAAATCTACAATTGATTCATGAGAAACCTTTACATCCTAAACGAGTCCTTGTTTGGTGTGCATTATGGTCAGGAGGTGTATTTTTTTTCAGAATGCTGCAACTGTGAATGATGCTCGATATCGTGATATGATAAGTGGATTTTTGTGAACTGAATTGAATAATATTGATCTGGAGGATATGTGGTTGTTACACCTTACTCTGCTAATGAGAAAATATTCCTGGGTGAGTTATTGCAAGAAACGATCATCTAATTCTATGAAATAAATTTGATATAAATTGTGTTTCAATGAAAACTTCTGAATCTTAATGAAACTATAAGTGCTCAGCTTGATAGTCCAAGTCCAAAACCGTCCAAGACGGGTTAATCAAAAAAGTGATATTCTGCAGCATGACAATGCAAGACCTCATAGTGCCAGAATCGTCCAAGCAAAAGTCAAAGAGTTTGTCCTCTCCACCTTTGTCCCCCCCTAAATCTAGGGTTTCCCACTAAAATAGTGTTACTGTCAGTATGGTGGAATTTTGAATCCCATTAGGTTTTGAATTATATTAATACCATAAGTGATTAAAATTATTTTGCCGAGCTTGATTGACTATATATGGTTTTGATTCAAGAAAGTCCAAAACTGATTAATCGAAAAGTTGATATTCTGTAGCATGACAATGTAAGACAGCGTAAAAAAATTAAAGAATTAGCCTGGGAAATAAATACTTCCTCATGCACCATACTCTCCTGATGCTGCATTATCAGATTAACATCTTTCTATCTTTTTTCATCTAACAGCCACCAAAATTGCATTCTAAGAATAGTTTACTTTGAGATCACACTCATTTTATAAAAAGGAAATAAAAAGCTTGTTAGTGAGATTGGCGAAGATGGTCAATTACGATGAAGATTACATTGGAGATTAAAACTGAGTATGCCTGTACTGACATTTATAATGGGTAGCGTTAATATTTTAACCGTTTAGGAGGTTATGTTGATAAATAAAACTGTTCCAATGTTCCCTTTATTGGAGATAATAATTTGCGAATTGTTCTGGTGCAAATTAATTACCTGAGAGTGTTGCAGAGCAGCCTGCAATAAAAATTGCCAAAAGTGTTTCGGCGCCAGTAAATTCCGATGATACTAAACCAATCAAAATTGTAATTCCAAACGACCAGTGACTCAAACCTGGAGCGAAACTTTGCAGACTGTTCATAATTCAGAAACCTAAAAACATACAACATCCTTGTTATTTAGAACAAATAAACCTAAATCACTTACCTTAATGATAACTAATTTACGTTGTTATATAAATAATTTCACTCTTTTTTCTAGTTATAGTGCATTTTGTTAAATTTCGGACCTGTAATATCTATTAAATATGAAGAGGTTTAGAAACTATTGGATTTGAAACCATAGAAACTACATAATCTGACATATAATGTTGGGAAAATTCTAAACTGTGTACAAGAGGATTTTTTCACTGCATTTCCCGACCGGTCGGGAAATCAATATTTGACTTGCGCGGTTGTAACAGCAAAAGTTTTCAATTGTTATTACTCGCTTGTTTTGTTCTATCTCAAATGCGACCAACGTTGGCCAAATAACAGTTTGCAATAAAAAATTCCTCGATTAATCGTAATTTTTGTATGAATTTACTGTTACAAAATAACATACATTTTCCACTATAAAATGTTTGATTAGAATCATTTATAAAAAATTTGGTCCTTTGAAATATAGTTTTCCATAGCGATGAAATTCGTACTGAAAGTAAATGATGATGAACGTTGGTGTCATAATAAATTACAATAAAACACCATTCAATTAAAATATATTGACATATATATATATATACAAGAAAAATAATTAATAACGAGAATAAACTAAACTTGAAGAGATTCACCACTAAACACCAAAACGCTTTTTTGAACTGCTCGACGCACGTTTCGCTAACCATATTAGCATAATCAGGAAATGATTTAATCTCTAATCTCTCTCAGATTAAATCTATAATCTCTCTCAGATTAAATCATCTCCTGATGATGCTAACATGGTTAGCAAAACGTGCGTCGAGTAGTTCAAAAAATCGTGTTGGTGTTTAGTGGTAAATCTCTTCAAGTTTAGTATTTCACATCAAAGGTTTCAACAGAAGAATTGAATAATGAGAATGTTCTTGAAATGTTTGATCCTTCAAGCTTTTATACTGTCGTTTTGTATTCTGTTTCAATTGTTCTCCAATATTTAGAGTTACCACCTTCGATATTTATTTACTACCTTCGTTAGTTCGTAGTTTTTGACTACCTTCGATATTTATTTATGAAAAAGTAATAAAAATTTAATCTTCGAAGTATTCTCTCACACTTTCGCCAAGTTTTAGGTAACTGTCTGAATCCTAGAAAAATCTTATTTTGGAGACATATATTGCATGAGAACGTCTACCAATTAAGTGCTCTTTTTAACTAACTGAATATATATACAATTTTTTGATTAATTCGTTAATATTATTTCGTTTTCACAATTTTTACATCTTTTTTTATTTTTATAAAAAATTTGATACTTTCAAAATGTATATTTTTTGAATTAGGTCAGAGTTTACATACAAGGTGGCGCAAAAGTAAGTACTTTATTTTAAATTTAAAGCCCTAAATTTAAAGGCAGTAGCACCATTTTTCTGGTATCAGTATTTTCATGAACTTACGGCATGAATCTCCGGTATAACAATGATGAACATAACTGGTTAGGCCCTTTTTGTTCCTCTTTGCACACAGTTTAGAACAAACATTATATGTCATATTATGTAGTTTATATGGTTTCAAATTCAATAGTTTCTAAACCTCTTCATGTTTAGTAGATATTACAGTTCGAAATTTTACAAAATGCATTATAACTAGGAAAAAAATACAAGTAGACTGTGAAATTATTTATATAACAGCATAAATTGGTTATCATTAAGGTAGGTGATTTAGCTTTGTTTATTCTCAATAACAAGAAAGTATGTTTTTAGATTTCGGAAATGTGAACAGCCTGCAAAGTTTCGCTCCAGGTTTGAGTCGCTGGTCGTACATTGGAATTACAATTTTGATTGGTTTGGTCGGAATATACTGGCGCCGAAACACTTTTGACAATTTCTATTGCAGGCTGCTCTACTACATTCTCAGGTAATTAATTTGTACCAGGACAATTCGTAAATTATTATCCTCAATAAACGAGAACTTTGAAACAGTTTTATTTATCAACATAGCCTCCTAAACGGTTAAAATATTAACTAGCTATAGCTAGCCATAAGTACTGGAGTTTTTTGATACTGTATAAAATTTTATTTTATTTAAGAGTTGATGGAGTTTTAATCTCCAATATCATCTCCATACTTATTGATCTTGGCCCATCTCTCATTCAAATCACATTTTATTTGGAGAGAACCGAAAGATCTTGTCATATTTATTATTGACTCATTAATATAGTTGGTATTGGACTAAAGTCTAAATAAACGTAAACATACTGTACAGTATCCTAATTTAACATCCGCTTAGCGACCCATCGAACATAGCTATGAATTTTCTGTTCTAAAATCATTAGAATCTTGGACTCTGAATGAAGAACCTGAATCCGCTGATGCTTGATCCGCTTGATGTTCCAAGATGGGTAACAAAGCAGCATCTGGAGCAGATGTGACGGTTCAGTTCGAAATGTAAAAATATCAAAATCAGAGACAAAACTTTTAGCATCGAAATTAAAAGGATAGATTCTCCTTCAAGGTTGCGTAAAAATCACTTCTATCAAAACATTTCTATAATGGAGACGCTATATCAAGGTGAATGGAGCCACAGTTTAACAGGTGTTTCGGCCAACAATGTCGATTTTTTTCGCAAAATTTGAGCGTTTATTTCTATAATATGATAAATTTCCTTAATAATCAAAGTATTGGCCATCGTTAGCTTTTACTTTTTTCCACTTTTCTGTCAAAGAATGGATTCTGCGCCAGAACAACTTTTGGTTTTTTGGTAAGAATATAAGTCTTGTTCGGAAAGTCTGTGCTGCATGGATCGAAGTCCAGTGAATACGGCGTGTGGGGTATGACGTCCCATTTAACGTTCTCCAAATAGTTTTTTGTACATTTTGCAACATGGGGTCGAGCATTGTCATGTTGAAAATATCTTTATCGTGTCTTTGAACGTATTCTGGTCGTTTTTCCTTTAATGATTGGTTCAATTTTTTCATTGTTGCCGGTATCGATCGAAAATAATAGTTTTACCAGGTTTCAGCAATTCGTAATACACAGCTCCAATACTATCCCACCAAATACACAGCAAAACCTTCTTTCGACGTATACTGCGCACTGGTTGTGATGTTGAAGGCTGGCTTGGGTCTACCCATGATGTTTTGCACTTTGGGTTGTAAAAATAGATCCACTTTTCACCACCTGTCCAACTGGATGCAAAAAACCTTTTCTGTCGGACAAGCAAACTTTCACAAGTGGTTTTTCATCTTTCAATGTTTCTTTCTTTCAATTTATATGGCACTCCTTTTCGTTCCTTCTGGATCTTTCCCAATGCGTGCCATGTTCGGAAATGGTGGGTTGGGCAACATTCAATACTTCTGTCAATTGTTTTATCGTATGAGTTGAGTCTTCATCCAATAATGCTTGCAAATCTGCATCTTCAAACTTTTTAGGCTGTCCTGGGCGCTCGTTGTCTTTTATATCAAAATCACCACATTTAAAGCGTTTAAATCATCGTTCACAAGTTTTTTGAGTTAGAGCATGTTCACCATAAGCTTCAATCAACAGTCAATAGTTATCTAAATTCTCGATAACTTTCAGCAGCCGTTTTCTAAACATGAAATCAGGTTATTAAACTTTCCTGCAAAACGCCTTTTTCTGGGACATAATTCGACATATTCAAAGCTTTGAAAATTTATGTTTTTTGCACAATCACAATGAATAATGAAATAGCTTTTGATGCCCTCCAATACGCCATATACGTCTATACCAACAAATGTATTTATAACGCCATCTCTTAACAAAATTGATATTATTACCCGAAACACCTATTACTTACTGATTATTGCTGGATATCTCCAGGAACAAAATGCCATCGTGAAATATCAGCAACAACATTCTAAGGCGTGATTATGATTAATAATAATACATCTACCGTTGTAATTTGTTTCAATGGAACAATATTTTTTAGAAAAAAATATGGGTAATTGATGATTGACTTATATATAGAGCGATCGTCCTATGACTGACAATTAATTTGCAAATATAAAAAAATGTGTCACGTAGACGTCCCCCTTTATGAAGTCATTGTTCCATTATACAAACCAGTCTCTGTTTTTGTTTTATTTTTTTCTCGTCGTTCTCTTCGGTTCGTTTTTTTTTTAGTTTCGTGCCATTTCAGGACGACGAGGGCGATTTTCATTCGAGTGTCGTTCGCAGTGCATGACCGGTCGTCCAGAATGACAAACAGCTCTTATGTATTTTGTTGTTTTATTGGATTCGTTTGTTGAGGTCACTTGATATTCGTCTGTCGGGTGTTGCACCGAATTTTTTTTTCTCCTTCGGTAGGACAAGGGACGGTCGACGACAACCTGGTGACAGGCGACAAATCGGGAAGCTCCGGAGCATCGAACAATATCAACTCCTTTTTACTCGGCGAAATAAATGGTTTGACTTTCTTTTTGGAAAAGAAAAACTTGTCAATGTTTAACATACATCCCTATTATTAATCATCATTATTAATGTAAAAAGAATTTTTATTATTTTAAAGAAATATTTCAAATAATATTGTCATTTTTTCTTTTTGAGTTAAATGAATTATTTTATATTCGATATATTGTAAATAGTTTTGTTATCAAGCAAGTAGATATCGTGAAAGCATTTGCCAAGATCTTTCTAATGTTATAAGCTTAATTAAATCATAATTAATTTAGAGTATGTACAAAAAATCTCGTTCATAGATTAGAGTCAGCATAAACGTGATTGCATTTGCGAGACATAGCGTCTTTACCAGGTGTGGCGGTTTATGATTTTTAATTTTTTAAAGAGATGGCGTTGCAAACAAAGGTCGGTTCACAGTCTGATCTCTTATGTCATTTAATGCTACGACAATACCTTTCAAAACGCCGTTGATGTGTAAACGATTTCGAGTTAGTTAACGAAGATATTGTAGAGTATTGTACTTTTAAAAATTCGTCCTTTTTATTTAGTGTTATAAAATGAGGTCAGTTTACCATATAATATACACTTTTCTAGGCGACTGTCGTCCAGCCTGGCCAAATGCCCCATCAATGTACTCTCTCCTCACGAGAACCTCTGTCGGCAAACAGCTTGCCTCACTGAAAACTTTATTTAATTTTTTTTATAACCAATTGATGCCCATTATCTGCCTTAGATGACATTGCTGTGTGCTCTCAAGAACCTTCAAGTATTTCCTGAAGGGTACCCACGCTTCACAACCATAAGTAAGCAAAGGCAGGATCACAGCTCCGTACATGACCTCCTTTACCTTCAGGGAGAGGTCATGGTTTCCGAAAGCTATGTTGAAGAAGTTGAAGCACAACTAATTTTGTTGCCAGTATGCGGTTCTAAATCTGCTCTAAAATCAACGAGGCTATCCAGGTAGCTAAAAAATTCCTCAGACTCAAGTGGAGAGCCAGATGCACCATACTAGGTACCAGGATATCATATATCATCATATTTAAGGGATGTACGACCACGTTTAAATTCATTAGTCCATTTTATTGCTATCAAAAATGAAGGAGAATAATTTGTATTTGTATATTTGTCAGTTTTTCTAAATAAAACTCGAATTTTATCAAGAAAATGTCATGTGTTTTTATCATACTATTAAATATCACAGTCATTTGGTCATACTTGCGCCATCTCTTATACAGGCCGGAAAATTTTTGGAACGACTCTGGTACATCAAAAATATGTTTTTTGTTACGTAATTTATAGAGCTGCAATGAATTAGTGCAGTTTTCTTTTTCCTGCAAGGTAAGTAGTTTTAAATATTTTTATAAAGTCGGACTTTTAAGAAAAGTTGGAGATAACACTCGGTTAGTGTCTTTCATTGAACTTTCTGTAACTTCTAAAACTTTATATTTTTGGTAACATTTCCAGGCTGATGATTCTTTCTAAAAGTTTCGTCCTGTAAAAAGAATTCTTGAGATAGTTTTACCCCGTTTTGGAACAATCATAAATATTCATTAGGAAAAAATACATGTTATCTTTAAAAGGTTTCAGAACTGGGTTTTTTCAGAGTAAAGTGGTGCGATCTGTTAGCAGTTGGTGAAAATACTTACCGCGAAACCCCATACACCGTTCATCATCATAACTTTTAATCATTTTCTGGTTAGAATCAGCCAAGCAAAAATATTTTATATGTTAATATTAAATTAAAATATCTTATATGTTAGTATAATATTGGTAATAATGCAAAACAAAAATTATAATGTGGAAACCTTACCTTATCCGTGATAGTACCCCAACTTGGTAGCAAGTGACGAAAAATTATTCGCCTGTTGTATTGCCCTATTGTATATTTCCGAAACGCGTTTCGTTAAGCGTGTTAGTATCATTAAGAGGTAAGCTTTTTTATATAGATATCATTTTATAATTAACTACATTCAAATCGTTTCTACTATAACCAAAAAGTAAACTTGTTTTCTTGATGTAACTTATTTAGTTCGGCTGCGTATAACCGTACTACGTAAAATCCCTATAACTTTGTTATAACTGGAGATTGTTTTTTTTTAATTTTAATTTGCAGTGATTGATAATGATAAAAATAACGTTTTAATTCAGTTCCTAAGATGAATCAGTTATTTAATCAAAAAGAGAATGTTGAATTAAGTTTTCTTTATGTTGCTATTGTTTATGCAACAGCAACAGCACAGTCCTTTCAAACAACACAATTTTTGTTTAATTTCCAAGGTCTACTATTACTATGTTAGCTTCTTTGAGTTCCTGCCGACTGCAGATTATTTTAGTTGTTTTTGCTAATTGTTCTAAAACGGAATTGTTCAATAAAGAAATGTGACATAGCATTTTTTATTTCGAATTTTAAGATTGGCCAAGTTATGTTAAAAAAAATGCGGTGTTGCCATTTAAACATATCGTTTTAGTAGCTAGTGAAGAAATCTGGCAACACCGAAAAGCGCTGTTTGTAAATGTTTCTTAGTCAAGTTATTTCCTACAACTTGCAACTTGCACCACTTCAAATAAAAAATGTCAGGTTTTAAGAAAATTATACTGTATATGTTTTATTATTCCTGTTCAGTCACCCGATTTTTTTATGTTTTACTGTGTAGATTTATTACTTCATGCTAAAGGTTCTAATATATGAGTATTTCTAAGTAATTGAAATTGTAGTAATGTAAGAATAGTCCAAATAAGGACAAAGGGCCAATTCAATTCAGTCAATAAATTATGTCAAATAATTCCGTCAGTTAATCACAGGTGACTAATTTTGTATGCCTCGGAGGATTTAAATCCTTTATTTCACTAGGATTAAGTATAAAATGTAAAGTAAATAAGTTAAACTGTTATATCCTGATGATGCTACTTTGATTAGCGAAACTTACGTTGAAATGATTTCAACGATTTGGGGTGAGTGGAAATCTTTTTCATATTTTTCCATTTTTTTGTTCACCAGTATATTACTGCAAATCTTTAACTAAGGCAGAAATAATTTATAAATCGGCGAAAAGTTGAAACGACGAATTGATGATAAAAAATGGGACTTTCTCATAAATGAGGTTCGACCAAACAAAACGAGCAACCAACGATTCCTAAAACGGTTGATTTATCATGATTTATGCACCATTCAATTGGTTTATATAAAAAAGGTGAACTTCAAGCGGAAAGAAAATCTGGCGGTCAATGATGGGGGAAAATGGGGAGGATTTTTCATCGATCAAGCCGTTTGTCCGGGTAATGCCATTGGTTTTGGGTGGCAAGTTGAAAAATCTGTCTTTTGTCTAGAAATTTCATGAATTTTCGTGGAATCAGGAGAAATAAGTCGAAAGGAACGAAACTAATGATTAATTTTAAAGAATTTTTTCTAGATTCTCTTTTCAATTCATTAAATTCTAAATGCCATAGCAACGATAGTAAATACAAAGTACGTCAGATAAATGGGCCATTTTCAATATCAAGTTTCTCGCACGTCTTTCGGCTAGGTCTAAAACTAAACTTGAAGAGATTTACTACTAAACACCAAAACACTTTTTTGAACTACTCGACGCACGTTTCGCTAACCATGTTAGCATCATCAGTAGATGATTTAATCTAATTCTAAAACTAAACTGTATACTATTTATATAAAAAACCCTACCTAACGAAGCGTGTAAAAATCATGAACCGTGAAGTGTACTAAGCCTTACATTAATAATTGAAAAAGTTGACTGAAAGGAATCCGTCCTTTATTTCGGTTCATGATTTTCTTACATTTTTCTATTTAAATCCTTTCATATGCATCCAAAGCCCTATTATTATTAACACTTTTAATTAGTCTTAAATTACTAATATCTATACTGTGGTCATGTTCGATTGCATGTTGGGCAACACAAGATTTTTCATTTCTCCCATATCTAATGTGGGCAATATGTTCTTTATATCTTGTCAATATGGATCTTTTCATTTGCCTAATATACCTTCGATCACAGTCTTGACAACTAATTTCGTAAATCCCCGACTTTTCACGCTGCTCTACTTTATCCTTTGGATTACCCAGAACTTCTCTTAATTTATTATATGGTTTGTATACAACCTTAATGTCCACTTTTTTCAAAATTTTGTCTAGTCCTCTTATCAACTGGGCATCAAATGGTATTACCATGAATATATAGGTCTAAAAGGACTATCTTTAAGTTGAGATGGAACTGTACTTATAGAGATGCAGTTTTATTGAACATTTCACACAGAAGCTTACGAATTGCATCAAGTTCTTCTTCCTACTTATAATTAGGCATATTGCCTATTTTTCCTTTTTCCTGATTTATAAATCGTCGCTCCATTTTTCCATTGGACGTCCTATTGGTCTTATTTCGTTCGGTGACGTGTTTCTAGTAATACAAACTATACTGTTGTTGCCACCCTTCCCATGTATTGATCCCATTCGACCTTACTTCGCTTTATCTACTGGTTGATGTTTTCTATGTTACATGCATATATATATAATACTACTATATTGCTAATATCTGTAAGTGGAGGGGTAACGGAGTAATGAGACAGCAAATGTCTGTTTCTATACCTTTTTCTACTACTCGGCCCGATGTGCACAAAATGTAGCGATAAATAAACGTGACACAAAAACATAAAATAAACAAACTGACGCACGTCTATAAGCATACTCAATTCTCGGACATTAAGCGCAAGACTCAAAGTAGTAGTAGTAGTAGTATATATATATATATATATATATATATATATATATATATATATATATATATATATATATATATATATATATATATATATATATATATATATATATATATATATATATATATATATGTGCGCCTTATGTCCTCACTCATTTTTCTGTCTCTCAGTGTCTTGTTTGCTACTCTTATTTTCTACTATTCTCGTTTCTGATGATTCCATCATTCTCTGTGTTGTGTAAGTAATTGCTGGTCGTATTACGCTTTTATATATTCTTGTTTTGGTCTTGAATAAAAAGAATGTGCTTTTAGATATAGTATCATTGAGACATCCTGCTATCTGGTTCGCCTTACTTACTGGCACCTAATATGGTCCTTTTCTGTTTTTTTTTGGTCAAGATTGTCATATTATATTGTTTTGCTGTTAGATAAAATTCGTATAAGCCTTTGCAGGTCATTCTCTGTTTTCGCTATTATCATGGCATCATCAGAGTAGTATATGATTTTCAGCTCTTGGTTACCCATTCTATAGGTTCCAATTTCCACCTATATAAAGTCCCGATAGTGCGCTAATCGTAGTAAAAATTTCCTTATTCAAAATTTGTTTATGTACGTGGAAGCATCTCTCCGTCATTCGGATTTTGTTAATAAACAACATTTTCGGCATTGGTCTTAAGCTGGGTCCACTTCAATAAAAAATTGTATTGTGCGGGTTGTAGGTGTTGTATGGGGAGTGCGTGCGTGGCAAAGCAGACGCTCTGTCACACACAAATATTGTCGCCGCACAGCACGCACACGAACCATCTGTTCCCCACCAGATAATTCAAACAAATTGTTCCAGTAAATTCAACACACACGCAAAATTTTATTGGTGTGGATCCAGCTTTATGATAATTCTCTCCAAACGCACGGTAAACTCTTTATACAGTATAAAGGTCAGAGCGTGTTGAGGCAATATAATTGGTTTTCGAGGAACTACTGTTACATCAGTCCACTATGTTACTATTAAGATCGTAAAATAATGTGACTTTTTAAATAAAACACAAAGCATTTGTTTATCGATGCAAATTCATGTTGTCTCGTTCAAAGGAATCCCCTTTAACTACATTATCTTTATTGCAGTATTTTTTCCAATCTTTTAAACCTCCTTCCTCCAAAACGGCAAATGAACTCACAGAGTACCATATCTAGTGAATATGGTGCTTGCGGAATGGTATTTGTTTGATTTATAGAGAACGTTTTTTTAGAGATTTTATATATATTATATATACATATTTATATATATATATATATATATATATATATATATATATATATATATATATATATATATATATATATTTATATATATATATATATATACATATATATATATATATATATATATATATATATATATATATATATATATATTATATATATATATATATATATACATATATATATATATATATATATATATATATATATATATATATATATATATATATATATATATATATATATATATATTTATAGAGAATTTATAGAGAAAATGAATAATTATTGCGGAGTGTTTACCTTGAATCTTTTTGCTACATATCTGGTTTTCTTCGTTAATTGACGTAGAAGGTCTCATGAACGAGATGCAGTTTCAACTGCTTCTCTACTGTTAGTCTAAAATCCTTGTATTATCAAAGAATTTGTTTTGGTATAGCTTAGCGACATGATTGAATACTCATCAAATCAAGGAAAGTCATACCAACTCAAAAAAATAAATGGTTGTATAGTTACATAATGCGAGCGAATTTTTAAAACAACCTTACCTTACCTTTTGATGACACAACAATTAACCAGACACCTTTAGACAGTAGTTTCCCAATCATGTCATCTCCACTACAATCCTTGATCGGTAAAATTGTCAGATTAAACGTCATGTGACTTTAAATTGGAGGGTTAGCATCGGCAAGTTTTACAGAAACAGCCTGAGATGTGTTCACAGGCATACTATCGTGGTGAAAGAAGGCTTAGTCTAAAGAGCACCCTTTAAGTAGTCCAGTAGTGAGGCATAATACTTTTTAGTGATAGTCGTGCCTTTTATGAGATGGTTTATGAGCATCACACCATGAGAATTCCAGAAAATCGTAGCTCTGATATTTCCTGCAGGTGGAACAATTTTCTTGCTCCCACATAGTTTGGACTGATGCTTCGCCTTTTGTATGTAATGTGGAATCCATGATTCACTTACTGATGAAAGCTTGTCTCTTAATAAACGCTGTACCAATCGAGCAGCCCAATTGGTCGAAACAAAAGGAAAGAACCCTTCAAGGTGGAATATAATTCCTTTTGTATGTTCATTGAAGTTAAACTCGAAGCAGCATACAAAACAAAGTAATGAATTACACTTGAGACCATTTTTCAAGAAATGGTAAAACGTGCTTTCTTTACTCGATCGCCACAAACGAGCAACCAAATGCACGAGTGTGAAACTTCACAGCACACCATTTAACGAATCATTTTTGACAGATATTATAGTCATTTGGCCATACGTGCGCCTTTTCTATGTCAGGCCGAAAACTATTCGAACCACCCTCGTAAAATTTACCTGGTATAAATTAATAAAGGCCCTGAGTTTATCTCAATTTGTTTTCTTTTTATTTAGAAACAAAACCGCGGAGCTCTTTCTGATACACTTATTATAATAAGAAGAGTAGCAGATAAAACATGAGTGCACCCCTGAAGGAACAGGTAGTCTCCTGGGTATTCTTCTAGAAAAACGAACTTTAGTTATCCGAATGAGAAAATAATAAGGCATATTAATAATTTTGTTAAAGTTCTGAAATGTTTTAGATTATGTTCTGTTTGAGATTCACCCAACTGAATTATAAGCTTTTATAAATACATCATAAATTTCCTAATAATTATCAAGGCATATTCGGGTCTGATTGGTTCCATAATTAATATAACTTGTTACCCATGGCTTATGTTTATTTATTTTCCTATAAATCCTAAAATGAAAATTGAAATCAATTTATTATGAAGTAAAATAGAGTTTTTCATTTGTACATTCGAACTAGCGTGTATATAAATCATAAATATTGACAGTTCTGGGTAAAATTTTCCTACATTTTCGATAATGTTTATTAATGTTTTCGTGATATTTACATGTACAGTTAATTAATAATTTATTGGCTAGGATTTTGTCAACACTATTAAATCAATTGTTTCTGGAAGATACCGTCTAGCTATCTGATTTGTTTTGTTTTTCTTCATATTTAGTTAAACAGGAGGGTAGAATGAAAAGTTAAATATTTTTAAAACAAATATTGCTTTCTTTCAATGAAAATCGATGTTTACATTTTTTTAACGAAGTCTTGAGTCTCCTGTAGGCGAAGACGCTATCATCGGGCGGAAAGGTTATTGTTTTCTGCGATTTGCAGGACATTTTCTTCATCGATTATTTGGAAAAGGAAAAGATGATTCCAAAAAGTATTATGCCGCATTCTCGAACAGTGGATAGATAAACTCCTCTATTTGGCGGAGTAAAAAGGGTTGTTTTACCCAGACAATCCACCCTCGCATTTACGTTCCTTATAACATCTGTTTAGTGATTTTACACTTTCGCACTAGAAAGTGATACCGTATCTATCCTATTTTCAAATTGATGATTTTGTGTTCCCCCGTATATATTTTTACCTTCTGTTGCATTACAATTTGGAATCACTTTCACACCTTTTGAGGCCTTCCATATTTTGAACATATTAGAACATAAAATCACCTATAATATTAAAATATAACCATCCAAAATCAGGTAAGTATGCTAGGTTGGCTTCACGCACTTTCCCACACAATGAAAATCGTAAACAATCCACTCAATATCTTATATAAATTTTAGCTCTTCAGGCTAAGTTGCCCCATGGCTTAGTTTCTAGGTTTTTCTATATTACGTCTACTATATTAGGTTACGTCTACTATATTACGTCTACTATATTTACGTTTTACTATATTAGGTCTCTATCGCGATCGAGGTCACTTAACTTCAGTTATCGAGAACTGAGGCGACACCACTGAATATCTTATTATTATTATTAATAATATAAGTATTATTAATATTATTTATAATTATAGTAATTATTAATATTAATTTTAATATGACAATGTTATGTTATTGTAAATTTTGAATTTTCTGATTATCATGCAAAATGAGTACCACTAAACATCTACCATATGAACATGTCTTGAGGGCATGGGTAGCAGGAGGTCTTCTTTCACGACCCCAGGGAAAGACAGATCTCTTCAGGGAATTGGCGACCCTGCCCTTGCAAGCCCTTAATTCCTTCTATACTCCTCCTGGAGGAATTCTGCCCCACATCGCAAAACCTACCCCTCCATACTATTATCCCAGTCCTCATCTCATCCCCGTGAGCTACAACATCTGGCTACGAAAAGAGATTGGCGGAAATCACGTTGGGCAGTCAGATTAGCCCGATCGTTTCAGACCCTCTGTATCACAGCATAACTACCCGGCTGCTATGTCACACCCAAGCAGACTGCGAACTAGCCTTGCTCAAGAATGGAGCTTTAACATTCATTCGGATTAATCGTGCGGTAATCGAGGTAAAACAACCTCCCAGTGGTACCCGGAGAAGGGTACTTGGCTAGTACCCAGCTATTGGTACCCAGCTGGTACCAATAGCTAGTTCAATATATAGTTTAAGATCTCAACACAGATAGATAGTTAGTGCCCCTTCTTTGGCGTAGACCTCGTGGGGACATTTGCCTCATGGTGTGTTAGATCTTCGATATGAAGTTACCACACTTGAAATCGAAGACAAATGGGTAAATCTGGCTAAAGTTTCACTCAGGAAGAAGTACTGTCATCTTATTCAGGTATTAGCGCGATTAAACGAGCCCATCGCTGTACTCCAGGAGTGACGTCTGTATTCAATAAGAAGAGTATACTTTTTACTGGCATGGCATGGATCAGGAGACTTAAATACTTGAGAATGACGCGTGAGACCTCATCGAAACGTCGTGAAAACCCAATTATTATTATTATTCACGTATGGGTCCTGGTGGACCACGCGAAGTACAATTAGAGGCGTTTGTTGTTGATAGTCTTCCTTTGCGCCCATACTAATTTAATTTTTTTGCTGTGAGCTTTTTTCCTTTCGTCAGACCAAGTTGTTCCAGTCTTCCTACATTTTTTTCTCTGGCCAACCTTCCAAACATTAACCTTGTGTCTGAAACAGCCTCTATCCTGAATTTCACTTTGTGTAATCTTTGCTGATCTTTTAGGTCCTCTTTAATTGCAGCAATCCATTTGATGATTTCTACTTTAGCTCTACTCCTATTTTCATAAAATTCGCCTATTTGTCTAGTTAGCCTACTCGGATTCATCCGTTTTATGTGTCAGTAAAACTTAAGTCTTCTTTTTCTCATATCGCTATGTATATCTGTGTATTGTTTAATTTCTTAATTTTATTGAAGTCGGTCTGTGGTGGTATTTATTTGTTTGGGGCCTAGGATTTTTCTTATGATTTTTCTTTCCTTCTTTTCAATGTCCTCGATGTCCCTCTTTCTATTCAAAATGAGCGTTTCTGCCCCATATAGACATTCTGGCTTAATAAGTGTGTTGTAAGGTCTCAGTTTTGTATTTTTAGATAGGCATTTTTTGTTGTCAATATTTTGTTTAAGTTTCAATGCCGCTTCCATTTTTTGACATCTACCCTTATTGGCCGATTTTTCCAATCCATTTTCCATGATTATTTCACCCAAATATTTGAATTGAGAGACTCGTCTGATGTTACCATATTTTGTTTTTAGAATTGATGTTCTTAGTCTATTCTAGGTCATGTACTGTGTCTTTTCAAAGGAAATTTGGAGTCCTACTTTTTCTGCTGTTTCTTTTAATATTTCAATCTGTTTCTGTGCCGTTAACACATCTTGAGCCAAAATTGCTAGATCATCAGCAAACGCCAGACAATCAATTTTGATGTTGGTTCTCCCCAGTTTAATGGGCTGGTTAAACTTCAGGGCCGACTTTTTTTCACGCCACTCCTGTACTACTTTTTCTAGAACACAGTTAAATAAGAGTGGCGAGAGTCCGTCTCCTTGTGTCACTCTAGTTTTAATTTCGAAGGGCCCTGAGATGTCATCCATGAATTTAACCTTTGACCTTGTGTTAGTTAATGTTACTTTAATAATTGCCCGCGTTTTCAGATCCAGTCCTTGTTCTTTCAAGATTCGGAATAAAGAGTCGCGGTCAATAGAATCATATGCCTTTGTGAAATCCACAAATGCACAGACCAGATTTTTATTGTACAGTTTTTGATGTCTTAGGATCAACTTTAGATTCAGGATCTATTCAGGGCAGGATCTGCCCGGTCGAAAACCTGCTTGATATTCACCAATTTTAGGTTCTAACTGTTCCTGTGCTCTGTCTAGTAGACATTGAGATAGAATCTTGTAACAAACTGGGAGAAGAGATATCTTCTAATCCATTCACTTCTCTATAGAGTAGTGGATGGATTAGAGCATCTTTCCAATCTTCCGGAATCTGTTCGGTTCGCCAAACTTCTTGTAGTATTTTGGTTATTTCCTTGATTGTACCTGGACCAGCGGACTTCAAAAGTTCAGCAGTGATTCCATCTTCACCAGAAGCTTTGTTATTTTTAAGCCGCCTAATTATTTCATCTTAATTCGGTGGTAATAAATCTGGGTTTGTTTGTTTAGGGTTTAGTGTTGGTAATTTGTTTAAGGGCTCAGGACAGTTTAGTATTTGTTCAAAATATTTCGCAAGTTCTTTGCAATTGTCTTGGTTATTTAGAGCTAATTGTCCGTTTTCCTTTTGGATATACGAGGGTTGATCCAAAAGTAAGTTTCCCAAAGAGCTGCAGCAGCGTTGGAAGCTGCTAGGCGAAATTCGACAACACCGCTGTGCACGGCAGATCCCCCACTCCCTTTTCCGCCCGCGAGCGCTGCGCTACGCCGCTCAGTCTTGGCTCAGCAGCCGTTCGCGATGGAGCCTCTTATTGTTGATCCCGCCAGGTGCGAAATTCGATCGGTTATTCGGTTTTTGCATGCGACAGGAATTCCACCTGTGGAAATTCATCGAAAGTTGACACAAGTTTACGGCGACAAGTGTATGTCCGTTCAAATGGTCCGACATTGGTGCAGGGAATTTAGTGACGGACGGAAGGAGGTTCACGACGAAGAGCGGAGTGGAAGACCTGCAGTTTCGGAGTCGATTGTCGAGAAGATCGAACGCGAAATGCTTCAAAACCGGAGAATCACCATCCGTGAACTCGTTGATAGGATTCCTGGGAGTTCTTACGGTACAGTGGAAAGAATTTTGACTGAAAAGTTGGGGTATCACAAGTGTTGCGCTCGATGGGTACCGCGCATGCTGACAGCAGAACACAAGGAGAAACGCCTCGATTGTGCTCGACAGTTTCTTCAAAAGTGTCAAGACGATAAGGAAGAATTTTTGGACTCCATCGTGACCGGTGACGAAACGTGGGTTTTTCATTTCACCCCCGAAACCAAAGAAAAGTCTAAACAGTGGCGTCACTCAGGGTCACCAGTCACAAAGAAGTTCAAGCAAACTCCTTCTGCTGGCAAAATCATGGCCACTGTCTTTTGGGATCGCAAGGGGATACTGCTGATCGAGTTCCTGACACCCGGGACAACAATAAACTCGGACAGGTATTGTGAGACACTCACTAAACTCAGGCGTGCTATCCAGAACCGCAGGAGAGGACGCCTGACAACAGGTGTAACGCTGCTTCACGATAACGCCCGACCTCACACTTCCCGCAAAACCCAGGAACTTTTGGAGCAGTTTGGATGGACTGTCATGCCCCACCCACCTTACAGTCCGGACCTCGCGCCCAGCGACTATCACTTGTTCCCCAAGTTAAAAGAACACCTGAGTGGCAAACGCTTCCGGAACGACGAGGAAGTGAAACAAGAGGTGCAGCGCTTTCTTAAGGGTTTGGCGGCGGAGGTGTACGACATGGGCATACAAAAGTTGGAGCACCGTCTACAAAAATGTGTTGATCGAAATGGCGATTATGTCGAAAAATAGAGGAAAGTTTCATCTTTCCGACGATGTAAATTTTAATGAAAATAAACATAGTTGTCTATTTGAAAAAATGAAGGGAAACTTACTTTTGGATCGACCCTCGTATATTGCCTATATATATATATATGTATATATGTATATATATATATATATATATATATATATATATATATATATATATATATATATATATATATATATATATATATATATATATATATATGTATATATGTATATATATATATATATATATATATATATATATATATATATATATATATATATATATATATACGTGTGTGTACTCTACAATATGCTCTTCATCAAGTAATTTAAATTTTTGTAATTTAACCCAACGATTAGAATAAGTTTTAATCGCAAGACGTCAAGCTTGGCAAATATAGATTAGGCTATCCTAGTCATAGAATTTTTTCCGGACCGACATCCGTTGATACGTTTCTTGTAAGTACTGAAAAGTACTAGAACTTTCACGACGTTTCGACGAGATCGAATGCGTAATTTTTAAGTGTTTAGGTTGTAGGGTTGAGTGGGATTGATGTCGGATAGGTCTATGAGTTTCTAATATGTGCTCGAAGATTGCAGCGTGGCGTTTTCCCATTCGTCGAATTGGCTACATCCAACAAAATTGGATTTTTCTTGTTTTGGCGTGTGTGTCTGTTGCATGAATTATATTTTTGATCATGTTTTTACTGAAATTTATATTTTATACACTCAGCAGAGTGTTAGATTTATATGACAACTACCATTTTTTTACCACTCAATTCGGAACACCCTGTATATATAATGCAAGTAATCGGGCAGACATTATTTACCACTTTTTTAAAGATAAACCATGAATTTTACTGATCACCTGTCTATCTCTATCTAACATCTACATTTTGGTTCAGGTTATCTCAACTAACTCTACTCCCATTGTGTTTAGTATAAATTAGGCTTCAGTATTAATCTGGAATCAGCTGTGTATTCTAAACGCGGTTATTAGTGGCCTTTGCTTGTCAGTATTTGAATTAAATCAATATCCCTATACGAGTAATGGGACACATATGGTAATTAACGCGAAATAAACGTATGCCCGGATTAGTAAATGTTTGTACGTTATTTGCGGTATCGTCTTCGAGTTCAATTCAAAATAAACGGTATGAAAGATGTACCGATAGGCTAGATAGTTACGATGTGAATGTTCTGAGAAAAATGTATAGCTTTGTAAACAAATGCCTAAAAGTTCCTTTAAAGATACAGCAAATTACTGGGGGATCTCAATTTTTTGTTCGTATGGTACAGTGCAGCAAAAAAAGTTGTCTTTTTTTAAATTAAAATGTCTTATTTTTGGTTGAACAGTTAGTTATATCTGGATGAACATAAAAACCCAGGAGTTTCCTATCTGGATTGGCATTGACTGGATGAATAAATGCAAATTGTTACTATATCTTTTTAAACGCAGAATCGTTGGTGGTTAATGTGTGGGTTGTGCATGTTAGATGAGGCCCATGTTATAGGACAAATAAATATCTATATCTATATATATATATATATATATATATATATATATATATATATATATATATATATATATATATATATGCTATGTTACAAGACTCGGAGGAATTACAGACCAATATGAAGAAATTGCCAACAATGAAGCTAAATGTTTCAAATAGTCAAAAATTTCCAATGAGACCATTAATTTAATGAAAAAACGCCAGACAATGAAGAATGCAGACAGTCCTTTTGGCATGGTCGGGTACGTTGAGCTTTGCAAAACTATAAGAAAACGTATTCGAGAGGAAGCGCACTGATTCAACATGCAGCTTGTGCAAAAGACCCTGGAAGAAAACAGAGTAATTAACAAAGCTAAGCAGAGGCTAAGAAAGAAAAGGATACAAATGTTTTCCTTAATGCATGAGGATGGTACAATATGCAGGGAACAGACGGAAATGTTAGAGGTTGTCCGAAGATTTTATTCAAAGTTATATAAGGACCAGAATCAAGCAAGAACAGCAATGCCCTCTGAAGAACAAGTGCCGGATATCCTGGTGAAGCAAGCGACAAAGGCTATAGATTCGATAAAAAATGGCAAGACTCCAGAAAAGGATAGCATAACTGTGGAAATATTAAAAGCTGGTGGTCGGACTTTACATAAAACACTAGCAAAATTATACTCAAAATGTCTCAAACAACAAGAAGTACCCAGCTTATGGAAAAGAGCAGAAGTGATTCTTTTACATAAGAAAGGAGCACGGGAAGATTTAAAGGAGCACGGGAAGATTAAAACTACCGTCCAATAATCCTTCTATCAGTGGTGTATACTGATAGTTTTCACGTTTTCACCAAGATAATATCCAAAAGAATACAAAAAAAACTTAATGACGCACAACCAAGGGAGTAAGCAGGATTCAGTACAATGGATCACATGCAGGTCCTACAGCAGGTCATAGAAAGACACAACGAATACCCTGTGCCACTGTGCTTGGCTTTTATCGATTATGAAAAAGCATTTGATTCTATCTCAAAGCGGGCCTTAATGGATGCATTGCTTAATCAAGATGTAGAAAAGCCTACTTTGACTATCTTAAGGTTGAAATAAATGTAGAGCGGGGCGTACGGCAGGGTGACGCAATATCGCCTCTTCTTTTCTCAACCTGCCTGGAAGAAGTCTTCCGTAATCTGGATTAGGAATAGGATGGAATAAGGATTAATGGTGCATACTTAAATCATCTTAGATTCGCAGATGATATCGTTCTTCTTTCACAAGACCCAGAGGAGCTGCAAAGACACGTACAAGAGGTGCAAAGGGCTGAGGAACCATTTGGTTTGAAAATAAACCAGAAGAGTCAGGTTATGTTCAATAAATTTGCTGAGGACAAAAGGATTTCTATGTTAGGAACGGATTTGGAAGTTGTGGATTACTATATACATATATATATATCATCATCATCATCATCATCAGCCCGTATCGATCCACTGCAGGATGAAGGCCTCTTCAGCATGCTTCCAACCTTCACGGTCCTGGGCTTTCCTCTGCCACTCGGGTCCAATATACTTAACGATGTCATCAGTCCATCGTGCTTTCGGTCTTCTTCGCGGACGTTTGCGATCAAGCGGTATCCACTCTAGGATTGCCTTGGTCCATCTGTCGTCCCATCGCCTCGCTATATGGCCTGCCCATCTCCATTTCAACTGTTTTACTCTTCCAATGATGTCACAGACTTTTGTTTGTTCCCTGATCCATGCGCAGGACTTTCTGTCTCGTCTTGTAATGCCAAGCATACATCTTTCCATTCCCTTCTGTGCCACCCGAAGTTTTTGAATTGATTGCGATGTGAGTGTCCAGGTTTCACTTCCGTATGTCATAACGGGTAGAACGCACTGATCGAATACTTTTCTTTTCAGGCAAAGTGGCAGTCTGCTCTTAAACACTATGTTGAGCCTACCAAATGCCTGCCAGCCACATTTAACACGCCGTTCCACCTCCCGGGCGGTATTCCCCTCCATGGAAATCCTCTGCCCAAGATATACAAAGCTGTCCACAATCTCTAAATCCCTTCCTAAAACTGAAATTCTTCTGTCCTGAGCGAAGTTATTGAACATAACCTGACTCTTTTTCAGGTTTATTTTCAAGCCAAATGGTTCGCCAGCCCTTTGCAGTTCTTGTATGCGTCTTTGCAGCTCCTCTGGGTCTTGTGAAATGAGAATAATATCATCTGCAAATCTAAAATGGTTTAAGTTTGCACCATTGATCTTTACCCCATCCTGTTCCCAATCCAGTTTACGGAATACTTCTTCAAGGCCAGCCGAGAAAAGAATAGGCGATATTGCGTCACCCTGCCGTACACCTCGTTCTATATTAATTCCCACTTCAAGATCATCAAGGTGAATTGTGGCTGTAGCTCCATCATATATCGATTCTAATAGGTTTACATAGGCTCTCTCTACACCTTGGCTAAGCAGTGCATCCATTATCGCATGCTTTGAGATGGAATCAAATGCTTTTTCGTAGTCGATAAAAGCCAAGCACAGTGGCATGGTGTATTCGTTGTGCCTTTCTATGACCTGCTGTACAACCTGGATGTGATCCATTGTACTGAATCCACTTCTGAATCCTGCTTGTTCTCTTGGTTGTGCGTCATTCAGTTTTTTTAATATTCTTTTAGAAATTATCTTAGTGAAAACTTTGTACATCACTGATAGGAGGCTTATTGGACGGTAGTTCTTTAAATCTTCCTGTGCTCCTTTTTTATGTAAAAGGATCACTTCTGCATTTTTCCATAAGTCAGGTACTTTTTGTTCTTTGAGGCATTTTGAGTATAATTTTGCCAGTGTTTTATGTAACGTCCGACCACCAGCTTTTAGCATTTCGACAGTTACACTATCCTTTCCTGGAGCCTTGCCGTTCTTCATCAATTCTATAGCATTTGTTACTTCCTCCACTAGGATATCTGGTATTATATATTGTTCTTCCGTGGGTATTGCTGTCCCTGACTGGCTCTGATCTTCATATAACTGGGAATAAAACCTTCTGACAATCTCTAACATTTGGGTACGCGTCCTGCACACTGTGCCATCCTCCCGCTTTAAAGCATATATTTGCGTTCTTTTGTTTCTCAGCTTCTGTTTAGCTTTGTTAATTCCTTTGTTTTCTTCCAGGGTTTTTTGCACTAGCTGCATATTGAATCGGCGCGTGTCCTCTCTGATACGTTTTTCTTATAGTTTTGCAGAGCTCAGTGTACTCGATTCTGCCAAAAGGACTACCTGCATTTCTCATTGCTCGCCGTTTCTTCATTAAATCAATGGTCTCACTGGAGATTTTTGTTTGTTTGAGACATTTTTCCTCTGGTGCTATTGAAGCAGCCGTTTGAAGTACATTGTTGGCGATTTCTTCATATTGAACTGATATTTCCACGTCCTCTGGATCTTGCAACGCAGCAAACCGGTTTGACAAAGCAATCTCAAAATCGCTTCCTCTCTCCAGCAGTTTTCCAGAATCCACCTTGCCCTTCTTTGATCTTACCATTTTTTCGCGCTCTTTTCGACAGTCAATCCGAACCCTTGCTCGTACAATTCGGTGGTCACTTCCAACATTAAAATTGTTAAGGACAGTACAATTGGTAAATATTGTTTTATCGTTGGTCATGATGTAGTCAATTTCGCTTGTGAGCCCAGATGGACTTTTCCATGTCCATTTTCTGCTGATATTTTTCTTATAGAATGAATTCATAATATATAGTTCTTGTCCTTCAGCAAAATCAACTAATCTGTCACCTCTATTGTCTCGCTCACCAGTTCCATATGGGCCAGTTGCATTTTCGTCTGTTCTTGTTGTTCCAATTCTGGCATTAAAATCACCCATCAGGATTTTGTACCTACATTTCTCCTTGTATAAAAGCTGGGCCACATCATCATAAAATTCCTCAATTTCCTCATCTTTATGGCTTATAGTTGGTGCATAAGCTTGGACGATTTGAAGCCTAAACTTTTTATTCAGCTGAATGACGCATTGGGCTAATCGGTCGGATGTACTTTCAAATTTTACCACACTGTCTTTCAGCTTTCGATTGATGAGGAATCCTATTCCGCCACATCGGCCATTTTCCGTACCTCGAGTGTAAAGTACGTGTCCAGTTGGTTCCAGTTTGATTAACTCTTCACCCTTCCTTCGTGTTTCACAGAGACCAATAATATCCCAATGTATGTTGTCAAGTTCGATTAACAGTTCTTGCAATCGGGCCTCTGTTTTCATAGTCCGTATATTTAACGTTGCAATGTCAAAAGTCCAATGGCAGCCTGATCTAACCCGGTGATTCTTAGCACCCTCTGCCTTGGGGCAGGTCTTCCCGCTGCCGTAGGTAGTTGCCCCTTGGCCTCCGGGGAATGAGGGCCGTGTTTGAGGTTGTACTGTCATATTTCAACATACTGAAATACCATGTTGAAGGTATGGACCGTAATCTGCCACGCTGGTCCAATGCGGGTTGGCAGATTTTGGATCATGTTAGTCTGAGGCCTCCGCCTTGACCTGTCCGCCAGGGGTGACCCTCCCAGGAGCATAGACTCCAGACGGCATAGCTCAATGCTTCATTGCCCTACTCAAACCCCTTTACCACGTCAAGGTCTGATCCACAAAGGGGTAATCCACAAAGGTAGTAATATAATATATATATATATATATATATATATATATATATATATATATATATATATATATATATATGTGTATATATATATATATATATATATATATATATATATATATATATATATATATATATATATATATATATATATATGTATATATATATATATATATATATATATATATATATATATATATATATATATATATATATATATATATATATATATATATACATATATATATATATATATATATATATATATATATATATATATATATATATATATATATATATATATATATATATACTATATATACATATATATACTATATATATATATATATATATATATATATAGATACTATATATACATATATATATATATATATATATATATATATATATATATATATATATATATATATATATATATATAATGCCAAGTGTGACCTTGGCGACCCCAGCAAACGATCGGATGTACTCCCGGACTAATATTCTAATGTATTCTTCCATCTGCGAAACACTACGAATTAACCAAGCGGGTGTCGGATGAAAGGCCAGGTTATAACAGCTCTGGGAGTAAGTAAAAAAATCCACGTCACCGTATTAAGTGATAATAGGCATATTTTTGAAAATCTTGAAATTTGACACCCTAGGTTATATCTTTATCACAGTACCTGTGATCACAGTTTTTTTTAATTTTTTAGTGTTATTTTTTATAACGTGATCCTAAAGATCCATGCTATTAATCGCAGTCACAAATCAAACAATGAACGTTGTTAATTTAGTAAAAAAAAGTTTCATTGAGTCGTGGTTTAAAAAATGTCAGCTAACTTCGTTTTTTAAAAACAATTTATTACACTACCCTGAGCAAGTTATTTCAAAAGATTATGTAGGTTATTTATTACCTTTAATAATTATATTTAAAGGTTATTTAGTCTATAGTATTAAAACTATAAATCGAATCGAACGGCGCAAAGTTTGTAAAATCGTCTGGGTTTCTAAGAAATACTATTAGAACTCTTACAGGGCTATGCGAATTGCTTATTTGTTTTCTTAAATGAAAATGCGCAGATAATCGAATCGTCACATATGGTTATTTTTACCTCACTAATATAGTAGGTATTGAACCAAAGTCGGGTCACACAGTTCAGTATCCTAACAGCTCTGGCAAAAGTAAGTAAAAAAATCCATGTCACCGTATTAAGTGATACCATTAGCTTTACGATCCTTCGAACATAGTGATGAACTTCCTGTTCTAAAGCCATCAGAATCTTGAACTCTGAATGAAGAAGAATCTATATCTGTTGTTTCTTCAAGTGATCATACATAATATCTACAGGAAATCGAAAACAATCCTTTATTTGATGTTCTAGGATATTAAACAGAGCCCCATGTGATTCCACAGCCTGAATTTAGTGATTTAGTTCCAGATTTAAAATAAAGATCAAAATCACAGGCAGAATGTCTAGCATCCAAATTAAAAGGATGAACGTCCGTCAAGGGGACATAAACTTGATGCCACCAAGACATTTCTGTAATGGAAACGCGATGTCAAGGTCAACGGAGCATCAGTTACTTGCGTGACATTAATAAGGGAATCTCCAGAAACAAAATACCATCATAAAGCATCAACAACATCCCTGTGTTTCGTTCATGTTACAAAAAATACATTTATTTTTGTTTACCAGTATTATCTATAGAGAAATAAACAATACAAATAGGAGAATATCTTCTTGTCAACAAAGAAAAAAAAACTAAACATAGATGCTTAAATCAATAATGTTCTGTATTTATTTAAAAGATCTCTCATCCCTCTTTTATATCTTATATAATTTCAGGAATTTCCTAAAATAAACCAAGGGAAAAAAGCAATAACAACAAACAACATAGACAAATAGAAGAACAAACGAAATCGTCCTTTCCTTTTTGCGCATGTATTTTAAACCGGGGCGTAACACATCATCTCTGTCTATGCGGATTCCGCGATCATTTCCAGTTGATACAGCGCTTTTCCAGCGAAAGCGTCTCGGCTACGGACTGAGGGAAAACCGATCGGGAAACTCGACACTCCCACTTTGACGGACGCGATTTTTTTCCCAGTTTTCGTTCGCGAAGGGCGAATCGTTCAACTTACATAATAAAAATTAATAATAAAAAAATAATACATGTTAACATTTAAATAAAATTATAAATTAATATTTGTTAAAATAATTAAACAGTGTTAAAAAATATCGAAAGAAAATAATTTTCATATCAATAATGTATAACGATAATACATGAAACTAAATAATATAAACTATATCAATTATTAAAAATATGTTTTATAAATAAAAACTGTAAGTTTTTCACGTGTTTCACATTTATTTTAAACTTTTGCTTTGAACAATTCAACTAATGTTTTTTTTTTCACATTATTTACAATCGCTAACACTCTGACGATCAAGATGAATGTGTGGTATAGATTTTAACTAGGAAACGAATGAAAAAAGTTGCATATCTTGGGTATCTAAAAAACTTGCTTCAATCTGGAATTAAATAAAATTCAAACTTTTTTCTATGAATAACATCCTTCGAATGACCCTTGTTGCTTTTTTAGTGGTTACCTTTTTCGTAAAATCTTTCAGTCATTCCTTCACATAATTCAGGCTTTATCTCACTAATGGCATGTCGGGTGTGTTGCTTTAGTTCCTGGATCTTTTGGGGATTATCCTTATAAACTTCCGTTTTAACATCAAGTCACAAAGAATGTAGTACAAGAGTGTTAAATTGCAGTATCGTGGTGGGGTTAACATCGAACGCCCTTTCAAGAGAAGACACATTCACTCTTTTTTCAAATAACTGTTATCAAACTATTTGTTTTTTGAGCATTATTAAATGTCTCGTTTCTTTTCAGCTAGTCTGTTTATCTCTTTGATGGCTTAAATTAAAAATGTTATTGTTTACTATATTTCTAATCCGTAATTGAATAAATAATTAGATGTTTAATGAAGGACTTTTCTTGCCTAATTTCACTTTATTATATTTATATTTCACGGGACTTGCGTCGTCGTAGCTGTAGATATTGACAAATAATTATTGTCAGTGTGTCATTAGGTATAAATATAAAACACAGAACAACGAAAAAGACAATTAATTCAAACACATATTTTGACCAATCCAGTTGGTCCAACCAATCAAAAATTGCAAAGTAAAAATAAACAAAAATGATAAACCGAGGGTTTATCATTTACCATGGGCCATGTCCAAAAACATACAGAGTACAAATAAGTAGATCATTCAAGAAAATAATAAATTAACATAAAAAAGTTTTTTTTAAGGACATCATTGTTTTAATGGTGATTTTAAAATATTATTGCAAAAACATGTCTTTAATTAATTGCAAAAACGTATGCTTAATTCTTAAAAATTATGTAAAAACCGTCTTCAATGATCAACCAGACCTGAACAAAGCTCCTTTATTGAATTTGTATAGAAAATAAATAGTCTGGGTGGATTTCCAAGTTTTGTATTCCAAAAATGTATATTACTAAAAATATTTATTTGTCAATACCATTCTCACGAAGCTACCTACAGTGTTAGTGAAACGCGTCAAATATAAATATAATAAAGGGGAAATTAGACAAGAAAGATATTTCATTTAACTTTGTGAAGAATTTCCATCAAGTAAAAGGCAACACAATCCAAAAAAATAAATTAATAATTAGATAACAGAAATTATTTACTTTCATTAAAATTTAATTTATTGTTATTATATATATATATATATATATATATATATATATATATATATATATATATATATATATATATATATATATATATATATATATATATATATATATATATATATATATATATATATAAACGCATTCTATAACTTTGCGAATCATTCATTTCAATTATTCATTATATCTAGACGTAATACATTCATCGACCAATTTCCAACTTTTATATAATTTGCACGTAAATATCTGAGGGTGTACAGTTTGGAGAATAGCTGGAACAAACTTTTACATTATATACCTAAACATTTTATTATAATATTCTCTTGTGGTTACATTCACTTTACTTCTTTTTGTATATCCCCTGTAACATGTAAACTTAAATAAAAAAATGACGATATGATTAATATTTTAACGCATTTTAAAATTTTTCAAATTTGCTTTCTAATTTTTTATATAATAATGCTTACATGTCGGTTTTTACAATCTTCTTCATTTGTTTCTCTCATTTTTGTCTCATAGAGCTACTATGGACAATTTAGTCCTGTTCTGTATATTTTGATCTGAGAAGATCTGACTTTTTGATCTTCTCGACCACAGTTGTAGAACTCGCAAAGGTAAGTCAATTTAGCAAAAATCATTTACTCCATTTCCTGTAACTGTGATTTCATCGGTAGCCAAAATAAATTTGATAATAATTAAAACACTTGGTATTTGTTTCACAATATATTCAAGATATTCTCTAACATGTTTCGGCCTCGCGACCATTCTCAAAGAGAGTTATGTATAAACTAATAAAAATAGGTATAAACAGTTTATACATAACTCTTTTTGAGAATGGTCGCGAGGCCGAAACATGTTAGAGAATATCTTGAATATATTGTGAAACAAATACCAAGTGTTTTAATTATTATCATTGTTACTATGTTTCACCAAGAGCCAACTGCGCAATCAATCAAAACTAAAATAAATTTGGTAAAATTTTCATTACTGTTGTACTGATGTAAAAGCCACTGACAAAATTCAACTCTTCTAGGATAATCTTCGGGTTGTAACGCTTGTACCCATTGATAATGGTAGGGATAAAAGTATTCTTAACGTATAGTCTTGCATACTGTACTATGACCAACTTCAACTTGACCTGCTCTAGACCTAGTGCTCGTTGTTGGCTCGTTTTTGGACAATTTCTAAAATTTCTTCCTCAGTCTCTTCCAGCGTAATCTCCTCATGTACCGTGTGTCGTGAAGTCGTGTAAGTAAATTTACAAACATTCGCGGAGCCGGATATTTTCTTAAAGGAAACCTTTCCGCGTACAAACGACATGCTGCGACTGCATTTTGTTGACACTTCCCGTAAGTTAATATTATGTCCACTAGTTCATTGTTTTCATAAACGTGTGGTATTCGCAGAAAGTACCCAAAAATTAACACACACTATTAAGGAATTATTACCTCTGGTCAAATCGCACATCGCACTCAAAAGAAATATGGTATAAGAATACAAAAAACTAGTTATACTCAGTATCAGCAGTAAACAAATACTTTATGTGTTTACAACGCAGTAGTCGAGAATATCAAAAAGTCAGGTCTGTTTTAAATCTTGTAACTGTTTATAAATGTTCCATCGTATCCACTGCTGGACAAAAACCTCTTCAAACTTCCACATATGTCTCTATCTTGGGCAGTCTGAACTCATCCTTTTCCCGCTAATTGCTCTATGTCGCCTGTTCATCTTCTGCGGCCTACCTCTGCTTGTTTAGTATGGTTGCTCTTGGTCTCCATGTTAATATTTCCGTATCCTAACAATCCGGCTGTTATGACAAATTGAGAAGCATTCTGACAAGCTTCCCCGAAACACGAAATGGTATTGAAAAGCTTGCCTTACAGGCCGAGTTGAGAATAAATGTCTCATCCATCTCAACCTTTGTGCTTTGTTCCCTTGTTTTAAACACTGTTATATTGTAAGCCATGAACTTTTAACCTGCATGGTTAATTCCTGGTATGGGAGCAGCTTCAATTTCAACCAACAACAGATCCTTATCAAAATTAACAGGCCCTCCAGATTTCATATCATCAAAGAGATTAAAATCAGCTTTCGTAATTTTTTTCAAACTAACGCTGATTTATTCTGCTATCCAAGGCAGCATTAAAAGTAATTTTGGCAGTGCTATGCTTTCGAAACTCATAAAGCATAAACTTAGGTAATGTATTAAGTAAAATTATTGTCAGTAGATGGCAATGTTTTTTACATTTGAAAAGTCCAAGTTATAGTATTGAAGTTCCCTTATGAAAGTTCGAGGGTCGTTCAACAAGTCCTTCAACAGAGATGACGTTCGTAGTATCGGGAGTGTTTTGTTTTTAGTAAGCATCATTATTCACCAGATAGCTGTTAAAGTTTCATTTATATTCATCACATGGTTTCATTTTTATTGTCGATTGAAGTAAGAAACGTTTGTTTATTTAGAAAAATGGAAAAAAGTAAGTTTGGAGTGGTGATTAAACACTTATATTTATAAGGCTTAACACCGAAAGAAATCAAAGCTGAGTTGGATGAAGTTCATGGCATGTCTGCTCCTGTGTTTGTAACTGTTTATAATTGAGTAAATGAGTTTAAACGTAGCCGTACATCTACAAAAGATGGACATCGTTCGAGATGTCCAGTGGAAGAGACTACTCTCGAAATGATTGACAAAATCCATGGTTTTAAGTAATCGACGAATCAAAGTGCGCGAACTAGTTGAGGCCGCAGGCATGTCGTAAGGTACAGTGTTTTTACAATTTTCCACGAAAAATTGGGTGCGAAAAAGATTTCGGTAAGATGAGTGCCGCATTTGCTCTCAGTGGAGAATAAACGCCATCGCGAAATAGACTCTGCTGTTTTGGTGCTTTTTCGTCGCAATCCTGATCAGTTTCTGCGTCGATACATAACTGTGGACAAAACATGGATACATTACTATGTTCCAGAGACAAAGAAACAATCAAAACAGTGAGTTTTTGAAGGCGAAGACGGTGAAATAGGTCGGCAAGATTATGACCACAGTTTTTTGTGATGCAACCGGAATCATCTGCACCGATTACTTGGAAAAAGAAAAAAGGAGAGTATTATGCGTTGTTATTGCACCAGTTGAGCGCAGAAATCAAGAAAAATCGTCCTCATTTGAAAAAGAAAAGATCCTCTTCCATCAAGACAATGCACGGGTGCATATAGCCAAAATACAGTTTCATTGGCCAAAATCATGGAATTAAATTTCGAATTATTACAACATCCACCGTATTCACCGGATTTGGCCGCCAGTGACTTTTTTTATTTCCGAACTTAAACAAAAATGGCTCAGCGGACCACTGTTCACATCGAACAAGGAGGCCATCGCCCAAACAGATGCCTATTTTAAGAACCTTCCGAAATTTTAATATTTAGACGGCTAAAATGTTGGAGAAATGCTTGGAAAAGTGAGCTAAAAAGGAAATCCACTTAAAATAATTTGTTTTCTATCTTTTTCTAAGGACTTATTGATCGATCCTCGTAATATGTTTATTTTAAACGTGCATTTCTTATACTGAAAAAATATTATCCGGTCCACATGAATCCCTTTATCATGTTTAAAGATCTTTAAGTTAGGTGGTTCAAGTTTTATTATATCAACAAGGACCCTAAAGTGAAAGTCAAAGTCCAACAGACGATATGGAATAGATAAAAGTATTTTTTCCGGTCCGGTTTCATTCCTGAAACAAAATCATAATTGCAAAACGGTTGTTATCCTTTTTGGGGAAAGTTTCCTGTTTCCGGAAAAAATTTAATACTTTTCGTTTACGTCTGGATGGTGAAAATTACAAAGTTTTGTGTGACTAACTTGACGACGGTTGTCTCGTATCCTTTGTTTTTCCTGTTCGGCTCGTTTTAGAGTTTGGAAACTTTGCAACCGTCCGATATAGGCTTATTAAATTTATTTTATGTGTTTATATTGTCAATTTAAACTTTAGTTTCTTAGTACGGCGTTAACGAGTTGTGAAATTGCAAATTAATGTTTGTTTTAAGTATAACGGAGATGCAAAATGCTACACAAAGAAAAATTTTCAAAATTTATTTACTTTCTGAAAAATTAAATTACAATGATTAATTGGTATAATATTAGGTCTTCAATTTAATTTGCGACGCTTACGTTTTATCAACTGCAGGCAGAACTTATTCGATTTGTATTGGTAGAACCTACCGATTGGATTTTTTCCATGCAGTTTACTTTTCTTAAAGCTCCATCTTTCGGCTTCAAAATGATGTCTACTCGACGAGGCTACTGTGAATAAAATCCGAAAAATCAGTTGTACGAGGGTTGCTATTTATGTATCCGGAATAATCAATAAAAAGATATATTTATCATTGCAAAAGGTTTTTATCATTTTTTCCAAATATTCTTTGTGACGACCAATAGACTTGCATACGTTTGAATCAATTCGTAGCAACTTTTTCATTCCGATTGAGGTATATCCAAAACAAAACAAATCGTTGTTTTTTCTTATTTCTTCAAAGACTTCTGGTAAACAAATGGTTGTGTACCATTTAAAATTGATCGTGACACTCCACAAGCCCGTTTATCCCAAAAAAAACATGCCACCATTTGCTTCGAAGTGTTTTCTGCATGAACAACTTTTGTTGGGTTTGGCTCATTTTGAAAAACCCATACAGTCGACTTTCGGGCTCATATTTATAGATCCAAGATTCGTCATTTACGTAGATGTATATATGGCTTTTAACGCACCACGATTGTGTTTTTTAAGCGTTTCTTTGCAACAATCGACACGAATCTTTTTTGAGCGATTGTCAAATTATGCGTAATGCAACGCGCACATATATATTTTTCACGGCTAAATAATATGTAAAATGTATGATTGTGATACTAATGTCCAGGAATGCCTCAGTCTGACCGTATGTCACATGACGACGATATTGCTTTATTAGTTCGCGCAGAGTATCAATGTTTTCTGGCACAACAACCGTTTTTGGACGACCTTCTTTAAATTCGCCCGTGAGTGAACGACAACCACGATTGAATTCACTAAACCAGTGATATACAGTGGTCTTAGATGGTGCTTCATTACCAAAAGTCGATGTGAGTTGATCGATACATTGTTGTTGAGATAATGTACGTCGAAAGTCGTAGTCTCACAAAAATTCTCAAGAGTTAATTCCATTTTTTGACTGAGATGAAATTTTCATGACTCACTAAACAGCACAAATAACATTAGTTTGACAAAACGTCCTGAGTAGTTATACAATCCACAATGCCAAACTTTGCGATGTATATGTCAGACGGTGCCAACCGTCTGACAACCGGTGTCAACCATCGTATATGCTACATAGCGCGTATTCTAAAAGCAGCATTTGAGACATTGTCTTCTTTTGGCTTTTCAATTGAAAAAAAATCTGCGTAAGCTCAGGATATGACGTGTGCGGCTTTGGGATTTAACGTTGCTTTATATAGCACTTTTAAGACTTAACGACTTAACGACTTTATTACGACTTAAATTTTTAAACGTTTACACAAGTAAGGGAAAATTAAAAAGGAGAGTCGTTGGGCCGTTGCTCACTATATTTAAAAAAAAAATAATTCCTCCTGCATGCAAGAGGTGAAAATCGTGAAATAATCCTGCTGAGCTATCAGTCAGTGTTGCAAAACAAAATTGCGAGAATTAACATGAGGACCTAACATATTAACGTTTTTCATAGGGTGTAAGGGAAATAACTCTCGTAAATTTAACTAACAATTCTGATTTTACATGATTTTGAAAAGAAAACGGGTTCATATATCCAAACAAATATTCAAAATGCAACCATTTATGCGGAAAACTGGTCAGAAATGTAAAATGTAATATTTTTATAACCATTTATTTCATCAACATTTAACACATTATTTTTGTTTAATATCAAAGTTATGCAGAACGAAAAAGCGACAATATAACTAAGCAGAACTAAAAAATATTGAGTAAAGAAGAACTTCCAGAATAGAGAAGTAAGATCGTTTTACCAGAGTGTGAAAAAAAATAGAAAAGGTAGGTTGATATGGACAAAAGAAAAGATGCCGGCTGAATGGTCAAAAGCCTTAATCTGCCCAATATACAAAAAAGGAGATAGATCGTTATAAGAAAATTATAGAGGTATAGCATTGGTAGATACATGCTACAAAGTATTGGGTCAGAATAAGAAGAAGATTAAATATATATGCAGAAAAAGTCATAGGTGAGTACCAGGCAGTGTTCAGAAACAACAGATCTACGGCAGACCAAATATTTACCCTAAAAGAGATCCAAGTAACTTGCTGTGAATATAAAATTGAGTTGCATACACTCTTTATAGACTTTAAGCAAGTCTATGACAGAATAATTAAGGAAATATGTATCAAGGAATGAACCAACTAGAAATACCCAAGAAAACTCATTAGTTTGACAAAGATGACCTTGGAGAAAACAAGAAAGTAAAAAAAGTTAAGTTTTTGGGGTAGAGGCGCATTAGCAACTGAGAAGGCTATGTAGCGACTGGTTGGTTCCGTGATTCCGAACCACGGTGATCAGCTACCGAAAACCCCGGTCAGCACCCCCTATCAGGGACTATCAACCCTTAGTTTTGTGCTTAACCGAAAGTATCTCGAGAAGCCTACCGACTAGCGAGTGACCAACGTAGAAAACCTCTCAGAAGGCATTCGGCTTTATCCAGCCTCGAACTGGCGTGACTGAGGGGTGATTCCTTGTAAGATTTTACACTCTTACCGAAAAACATTCACAAGAATTTTTAGAAAAACATTTTTCCCTAGTACGGGATTCGAACCTGCTCCACATTAACTGCCGTAACGTAAGGCTGACGCCTTAGACACCACAGCTAATGTAGCTGCTAAGAAAACAAGAGATATGATAGTATGGAATGGTGATGTATCGCAAGAATTCGAGGTGAGAAGGGGCCTTAGGCAGGGAGACCTTCTGTCAACGACTGTCTTTAATCTGATCCTGGAGGTGACAGTGAGGAATAGCAAGCTGAGCACTGATGATACAATATACAACAATGAACACCAATGCTTAGCCTTTGTAAATGATCTGACTATACTGGCAAGAACCAAAAAGGAGCTAAAGAGAATCATATGATTAATAGAAAAAGAAGCGAAGAAGTTCTACTTGGAAATAAATCAAAATAAGTCAAAATATATGGTCATGGGACAAATGCAAGATCTATCGGCAAAAGAGAGAAACATGACCATGGCAGCCAGTGATGGAAGAGGATATACTTTCGAAAGAGTTCAGAAATTCTGCTACCTAGGAGTTACAATCGAAGAGGGCGGGCACGAAATACAGGCCAGGATAGTAAAGGGTAATCGAAAATATGGAAGCCTGAAGGCACTGATGAAGTTCAACTATGTGTCCAGAAGCACAACAAAGCATCCATACAACAATAATAAGACCCAAAACAACTTACGCCTGTGAAACTTGGACGCTAAACCGAATGAAGAAAGAGAAACTGAAAAGGTGGGAAAGGAAAATGTTACGTGCTATATATGGAGAAAAGGAGGGATGGAGGAGAAGAACGAATAATGAGCTGGAAGAACTTTACAAAAGTCCAAATATAGTAACATTTGCGAAAGCGTAGAGAGTGAGATGGCTTGGACACGTGTAGAGACTAGGCAGAGGGAGGCTGATAAATTTAGTATTACGCAAGAGGCCAATAGGGAAGAAGGGGAAGAGCAGGCCAACAAAAAGATGGATGGGTCAAGTGCAGGAAGATTTGGATACGATAAGGATGGAAGGACATAGCAAACAATAGAAATGAGTGGAGAGGGATAGTCCAGACTGTGTTGCAGAGGAATTGGTGAAGATGGATTGAATGGGGTAACCACATGTACAATGTTATAACTAGTGATATGTTAAATACGATATTGTGAAGATTATGCCCTTGGCCTTCAGGGCCTGTAGAGCTTTTAAATAAATAAATATCAAAGAATCGATGCGATCCACGTCACATTTAAAAACACATGCTTAAATGTTTTATTAACACACACACACTAACATCCACTGAAATATTTGTTTATCGCCAACACCATTTGTCGTGGAGATCCTGTCAGCGAGTCAATGCAACATTGCCATTACAATTTTGGCTGATGTATGGCGTTCGTTTCTTAAGTTTATTAACCAATTATAATTTCCCAAATATCATTTTACACATATTTGTTCAAAACGATTATTCCGATCATAGCTTTTCGGGTCGTTGATTTCGCATTTTTTTTCACCGAAACTCTTAGGTGTTTAAGGAACTTTTTCTTCTCATATGATGTGAAGAATCGAATAAAATTACGAAAATGAAGAGCGAACAACACTTGAATATATATATATATATATATATATATATATATATATATATATATATATATATATATATATATATATATATATATATATATATATATATATATATATATATATATATGAGTGGTGAGTGTGGAAAAATCTGTATAAATTTATTATTTTAGCACAACGTACGAAACACCTTGACCGAAATAAATAAATTAAATAAAATATATTTAAAAACAAATTTATAAATATTTAAAAGTGAAGTGTAATAATACAATTTACCTTATTAATATAAATAAACAAAGAAATAATTAATTAAAAGCACAACGTAATATTAAATCATTAACAAAACTGGAGTATTCATGTTTTAAATTAAAGAAATAATACGTCGGGAACAATAAGAAATATGAAATTAACAATATTTGCTTTAAATTTGCTGGTGGTGTCGGTTGTTAGTGGAGGCCCAGCGTGGAAGGAAGTTCAAAGAGGATCCGGCTTAAAGGTGGGCGAGAAAGGAGGTAAGGGACGTGATATATATACATTCGGAGTTCGGGAAAGCGTTCCGCAAAACCCGGAAATAGAACGCGGAACTTTAGAATTGTCGTCGTTATCGTTTGGGAAGACATTAGGAAATTTACGGTCCATTGTCCCCAAGATAAGAGTTAACTTCTTCATTATGTATTAATCGTTTTTAAATTTGTGCTCGATTGATAAAAGAAGAAGGTGTAAATTTGTAGACAAGTCTACATCAGATTCTATTTGTCGACTGGATTGAATAAAATATATAAGTGTTGATTTGAATCCTTGCGAACGAAAAGATGTTTTATATTCAAAATATTGTGTAAAATGTCAATAAGCTTGCGTTCCTTTAGTCGGTGATCATTTATTTCGACATCGTGGACTTTTGTGATGACTTTGTTAGTCGTACTGATGGAATTTAAATTCTGCACCCCAACTTTTTATCATCGAAAACGACGGGGAAAAATTCATTAAAGTAGAACCCGACTCTTTTTCTATCTCTGTCAGGATTAAATCTTATAAAACAAGGTACTTTATAATAGCTTTAATTTTTATTGTATTCAATTTTTTAAAAATGTCGGAACTTCAACTGAGGGCACGCTTCTGAAACTTTTCGAATGACCCCCCGTACTTTAACTCAGACTCAGTTTAAAAATATGAGAAGATATTGATAAAATATGTTCAATGAACATGTCTAAGAGACAGACGTGTCGTTGCTATGGAGATGTACTAAGCTAAGCATTAACCAAAAAGTCGGCATTTTACGATTTAGATGAAAAATGTTACCATGTCAGGTGAAGATTGAAGCTTTAGTAAAATTGAGTATCGGTCGGCTATCACGTGCGCAGGGTAAAAAAATTGGGTTGTAAAGAGATTTATGATGATGTATCGAGGATACTAGATCATTGTCCATCCTTTTTAAGCACTAAAAAATAGGTTCCTTGTATATATATATATATATATATATATATATATATATATATATATATATATATATATATATAACGTCAATTCTCTTGGTAGGGACATGTACAAAGAATGTCTAACATCAGATAGGCAAAATAAGCGTATGAAGCCAGAAATAAAATAAAAAGAAAAAGAGGAAGACCAAAACAGACATATAACAAGAGGATTGACAACTTATTACAAGGGAGACGCAAATCTTGGAAAAGAGTGGCCGTACTGGCAAGTCAAAAAAGAGAGTGGAAGAAGTTTATATGCGTAGAAAATGAATAACATAAATAAATATATTTAAAAGTGGAATAAAAATGATCGACAACCTGCATAGTGCACGAATTCTTGACTTATACATATATATTTTGAACATTTTTGTTAGATGCTTGACCGGGAACGAGTCCCACCCATTCCTGCAATTGGAGAGCACATGTTTCGCCTCTCGATGTTCAGGGTACCGACACATGCTCTCCCGTCAATATGTATATATATATATATATATATATATATATATATATATATATATATATATATATATATATATATATATATATCTTATAATATACAGGGTGTTAGGTAAACATGCGGCAAAAATTAAAGGGGTTATTCCTTGCCCTATTCTAAGAATATTTTGTCCTATGATGATTTTTGAAACACCCCTTTGTTTCGAAGATACAGGGCGAACAAAATTTGCGACAACCATATTCGATATTTGTTGAAATCATTAATGTAAATAAAAGTAGGGTGTACGTCAATGAGTTTATCAAGTACAAATTTTTTTTTTCGATCTCGATCACTTGGAACGGTTGTTTTATCTAGTAAGTGGATTTGATCGGTCGTATTTCTTTACATAGATTGAGTGACGTTTGGCTGTTTGACGTGTCTTAAATAGTGAGTGAAGTCCTCTATCATAATGTATACAAACGCCGAGATGACTGACATGCATTTCATGTATGGTCTTGCTGATGGCAATACAAGCTAGGCGATTGTACATTGAACGATTTCTGGTGTGTTTGAAAGAGTTCGGAAGTCAATGAAGAGAAGATTGAATGCTTGTATCAAGGCTGGAGGAAGTCATTTCGAACATTTATTGTAGAATGAGCAACTTTACATGTACTTTTTGATAAGAAAATGTTGTTAATGTCGTAAATTTTGTTCACCCTGTATCTTCGAAACAAAGGGGTTTTTCAAAAATGATCATACAACAAAATATTCTTAGAATAAGTCAAGGAATAACCCCTTTAATTTTTGCCGCATGTTTACCTAACACCCTGTATATTATAAGATATCCCTTTAATCGCTAAAGCTAGGGTTTCCTAAGAAAGCGGTCGTAATGTAGCGGTGGATGACGGCTAAAACGTTGTCTGTGTAAACTAGATGGCGTTGGTTGTGAACGTAACATCAAATATCGGTACTGTCATGGCAGTCGTGCATGACGACCGTCATAGTGGTGACAAAAAATGGTTTTTTCCATGTAGCGGTGACCATAATAAAATTAAAAATGAGTGTAAACGTGATTTGGACCAGCGAAGATGATGAAATATTAGTTGATTTTATAAGAAATAATGGAGCTTTATATAATGTGATGAGCGAAGACTATAGAAAAACCCACTTAAAACAAAGAAAATTGAAATGCATCCTCGGTAGAACGATTTTTTAATATCTCGCTGTTTTCCAAACAATAGTGTTTATTTTCCGATGACAAAATATCTTCCTATTATAGTAAAAATGCTATGTCTAGCTTGTCTGTTCTCCCCCGCAATACGTCGCCGTCTTTTTTTTAAGTTGATATCTCTTGTCACCGTTTTTACGGCTGTTTTTTTACGTCCGCCGCATTACGACTTATTACGGCCGCTAAATAACGGCACCGCTTTCTTAGGAAACCACAGTATGTATATATAGGGGTGGGGTAGGTTGAGGCACTTTTTGTTTTTTGGTCATACATTTTAGAACGATTTTAAAACTAGATAAAGATATCGAAGAGTTTATTATACGGTTGGAAAACTATAGGCCATACCAACACTAGCCAATAGCCAATTTTCCAATGACTTACATTTTCGGCAAAAAGTTTTTCGTCGGGTAAGTTGAGACACCTTAAAAACTTGTTGAGAAAATGAAGTAAATACACCAAATATTGAATTCTCCCTGCGAAAATAACGAGAAATGGTAGTGTTTTAACTTACCCGACAACACCCTACACACACACACATATATATATATATATATATATATATATATATATATATATATATATATATATATATATATATATATATATATCTGTGTGTGTGTGCAAATCACAATCAGTAAGTGTAAATCAGCAGAATTTTAAAAACTTAAAATTTATATTCGGCAGCTGTTACTTGAAAAATTTTCCATGCTATACTACACAAGAAAAGAGCTCCTACAAATCGATGTATTCCTATGGACTACGACTCTTTTCAAAGTGTTCGATAATTTTCTATAATATTTCAACTCCAAATGGAGACTTGGATGTTAGCTTTGATCTTCTTAATAGTCGCCCTATTACCGTCATAGACTTTTCCTTTAACGTAGCGCTAAAGAAAAATGTCTAAATATATCAAATCGAACGATATTTGTAACCAGTGTATATCTCCATTTCTCGAAATAACATGAACTGAAAATTTGATTTAAAAATTCAAATTACTCGACGTGCGTTTCGCTAATCAAGTTAGCAGCACCAGGAGATGATTAAATCAGCTAGAATCATTATGATTTAATGTTTGAAACATACGAGAGATAGAAAAGAGCGACGGAAGAGAGGGATTGATGTGAAAAAGACGATAAATATAACAGCGAGTGAGGGATGAAGAGGAAAGGGAATAGAGAGAGAGATAAGAGAGGAAGCGAGATAAGAGAATAGAGACAGTTGAGATAAGAGAGATAAAGAGAAGAGACAGAGAGAAGAGAAAGAGAGCGAAACTATTAATAAGTAGACTGAGATTTCGTAAAATACTGCCCAGTTTAGCACATATTAATATATAACGAATAAAATAAAATTGAATTACGTCAAATACAAATTTAATAATAATTTTAGTAACAACATAACAAAGTTTAATGTGGAATCAGTTCATTTTAACCGGGACACGGATTGAATTAAAACATATTTGCCCATTGTATCTCTTCCATAATAGAATTGGCTTTTACCATTTCCTTTTTATTAAACAAAAAATTCGGCACAACGAAACAGAATTTTCATTTATTATTTATGGGATGTAACAGTGGCATCGATGCATTACGGGTTATGAATTATTAGTTTTATTGTTGTGTTGCCAATGGAGCTTTGTGCGGCGTGGAAATGCGAGAAATTAAAATTAGGTTTTATCGATAGTTTAGTAACAAAAAGAGAGGTATTTCAAGCCGTATTGTGATGGTGACGAACAATATGGCACACAACTTTTCCATACAATATACTGGGTGTCCGGAAATAACGTCGAAATATTTTGAGAGGTGACGACTTTAGGGATTAAAACATAAAAAAAGTTCCTATAAACATAACCCAAAAATTGCTTCTTGGGGGGCTAGAGCAGGGCTATGTTTTTTTTTGCAATATTTTCGAAATGGTTTATGCTAAAGTCGTGAAACTCGATTTACTTCAAAACTGTTTTTTATGTTAATGATTCAGTATTTTAGTCAGGTGCGTCTCCTTTTGTAAATGCTGCCATAACTTTTTAGTTTGTAATATTTTTTATTTTTTTAGGTAAAAAAAGGTGCTCTTATTTTATGTCGTTAGAGTAGACCGTTTTCCATAAAACTGACTTTTTCTAAATTGATGCATGATTACATGGACATCGAAATGCATCTTAATAATTAAGTCCATTAAGACCATTTACGTAACAAAGTCTACAATTTTAATTTTTAAACTACAAAATGGCCAAATATTCCTTCAAAGAAATGGCGAATATGCATTTTATGTACGGGAAGGCGAACGAAAATGCGTGTGAAGCTAGAAGATTGTATGCAGAGGCTTTTCCCGGAAGAGTACTTCCTTATAAGAAACATTTACAAACCTGCATAGAAGATTATGCCAAAAAGGAATCTTCCAGAAACCTTCCAAAAGGCCTTCCAAACATGACTGTGGAAAAAGCTGGAGCACCAGAACAGCAGAAAATGAAGAATGAGTTCTAGAAAATGTAGCAGAAAACCCAGGAATAAGTGTCAGATGAATTGCTGTTCAAGAAGGCATTCCTAAAAATACCGTGTAGGAAATTGTTAGAGAGCAAGCGCTCGATCCATATCATTTGCAGAAAGTTCAAGCCTTAAAGCCCGATGACCCGCCACAAAAAAAAACAAGTTTTGCCTATGGTTAAGGAAGCAATTGCGTTTAAATGAAAATGTTGTACAGAACATTCTCTTTACAGACGAAGCTATGTTCACACGCATTTTTGATTTATTTATAATGTGATTAGATTTATAATGTGATTATATCAAAAATAAGCCAAGTATTTTCGGCGGCGGAAAATAAGAGATAAGAATAAGATTATAGATAAAAAAGTAATATGAACTCTATGAAGAAAAGAATAGAGGGTGCATTGAGATGAATGGAGGTCATTACTAGTAATTAGTCTTTTTATTGTTGGCTACTAAATAAATAGTTTTGTTCAAGGATGCCTACTTAATTATTAAGATGAATTTCGATTATGCATCGATTGTGCATCGATTTAGAATAAGTCAGTTTTCTGAAAAACGGTCTGTCTTAACGAGATAAAATAAAAATGAATAAAAAATTCAAAAATATTACAAACAAAAAAGTTATGGCAGCATTTACCAAGGAGATGCCCCTATGTGTCGCCCCTTATTAAAATATTCAATTATTAATACATAAAAACGTTTTTCCATTCTAACTTATTGAAGTATACCGAATTTCACGACTTTAGCGCAAACCGTTTCGAAAATATTGCGAAAAGAACCATCTTTAGAGTTCCCCCTTTAAAGGACTTTTTAAGAAGCAGTTTTTGGGGTATGTTTATAGGAACTTTTTTATGTTTTAATCCTCAGAGTCACCTTCCAAAATATTTCGACGTTATTTTTGAACACCCTATATATCCGACAATGGAACATATACTAGAAGGTATTATAAACACTTTGTGTTAATCAATGAACTTCCAGAACCATTTTGCAGCCTTGAAAAAAGATAAAATCCACATAAGGCTAAATCTGGAGAATATGACAAAGCTTGAGAAAGAGCTTATTATCGTGCAAGTACCAGATACTTTTACGATCTTACTGACATTTTAAACTTCATATAATGTAATCAATTTTTACTTACCATTTATGAATTATTATTTATAAAACACGAAATTTTAAAACAAAGCAGTTATGTTTATTAATTTCTTCTAGGGCGCAACACTTCATCGCCTCGCGGAAACGGTCTTAAAATAGGAAGCAGCAGCAGAGGAATTCGATCTACAACCACTACAACAACGGTTCTTCCCGAGGAAGATCATATTCATCCTCCAACTTCTCCTTCTGAACGGAATGGTGGCATTACTCATCTACATATAGGGATGGTGGTACCGTATAAGTCTTTTGGTGTTAGAGACTACACTAAAGCAATAACAACCACGAAGAGTCTAATTTCGAGAAAATTGAAGCTTTTTAAGTCGCACGACATACAAGTCCATATCGTTATGAAGCAGATGACTCCAAGCCCGACTGGTAAGTACATATCTTCTTAAAATTTTTTTTTTTAATTATTTTAAAACTCAACGGTACTATCTGGAAAACTTTATAAGATTTCCACTGGAGAATTTTACACAATTTAATCTTTTTCACTACGGTATTTTGATTGGTTAGCAAAACGCGCATGGAATAATTTCAATGGGATTTGGTATTCGTGGAAAATTCGTTATAAAATTTTTATATAACAAGATTCAAAATGAAAATTATCCTATATTAATCTACATAATACATGGTTCACATTTTCTGTGGATATAATGTTCCGTTATTATATAAATTGCCAAATACAGGGGGGTCCAAAGAGTTGTTAATGTTTGGTTGCGCTGCAGAAAATTTGGTATGAGGAGCCGGGCCGGTCTTAAACGATAGTCCGGCTCAGGAAAATTTCGTCTCCATGAACAACAATTCCACCACTACAACGCGTCGTACATTTTGAGAACATTTTAATTTACATGATGTTCAGCAATTTCCAAGCCCTCCGTTGATTATGTAATGAGTTCGTAAGTTTGAGGAAACTGGTTCAAAGTTAAATAAAGGCGTCTCCAGTTATCGAAGGCCAACGAGAACCGATGAAAACATTGAGAGAGTGAGAGCGTCCGTACGCCAACAACCAAACTTATCGACTGGAAAACGCACAGCTGCTTTAAATGTGACGAAATCGTCGGTGTTTCGCTTCCTTTACAAAGACCTGCGTATGCACTCATACAAGATTCACTTAGTGCAAGAATTGAAATCGAGAGACCATGCTGATAGACTTTTATTCGCTAACGAACTGATAAATCGATTTTCAGCAGTCGACAACATCTTATTCTCCAATGAGGCTCATTTCCACCTTAATGGCCATGTCAATAATCAAAATTGTCACTACTGGAATAGCGAAATATCTCAGATAAAACATGAAAAGCATCTGCATAGCCCGAAGGTCACAATGCAATGCGCGGGCTGCAATGTAGGCATTCGGAATAATAGGCCCGTTTTTTTTTTCGAAGACCACCAAGGCCGCACGGTAACGGTGAATCCTCAGCGTTATGTCGACATTCTTCACACTTTTTCACTCCTGTTCTTCAAGAATTTGAAGGATATAGTCAGGACACTTGGTTTGAACAGGACGGAGTCACCTTCCACATTTCCACATCTCTCTTTGCCCGTCGTTCTGAGCGCTTTTTGCGGGAAAATTGATTTCTCGCGAAGGAGACATTCAGTGGCGCCCCTTAAGCCTGGACTTGACTCCCTGTGATCTTTTTTATGGGGATATCTTAAAAGGCAAGTGTACCGTAACCGCCCAACTATTCTGGAAGATCTAAAGAAGAATATTCGGCAACAAATCGAAGCCATAACTAAAGATATTGGCTGCCGCATTAAGGCACATTTTAGAGGTCGGCTCCAGCAGTGCCACGACAGAAATTTAGCTCTTTTAGACAAAGTAACCTTCAGAACATGAATTTATATATATATATATATATATATATATATATATATATATATATATATATATATATATATATTAATATATATATATATATATATATATATATATATATATATATATATATATATATATATATATATATATATATATATATATATATATATATATATATATATATATTTATATATATATATTAATATATATATATATATTATATATATATATATATATATATATATATATATATATATATATATATATATATATATATATATATATATATATATATATTGAAGGCCTCTTCAGCATGCTTCCAACCTTCACGATCCTGGGCTTTCCTCTGCCAGTCGGGTGATATACACTTAGCGATGCCATCAGTCCATCGAGCTTTCGGTCTTCTTCGCGAACGTTTTCGATCAAGAGATATCAACTCCAGAAATGCCCTGGTCCATCTGGTGTCTCATCGCCTCGATATATGGCCTGCTTATCTCCATTTCAATTGCTTCATTCTTTCAATGATGTCACACACTTTCGTCGGTTCTCTGATCCCTGCGCAGGGCTTTCTGTCTCGTCTTGTAATGCCAAGCATACACCTTTCCATTCCCATCTGTGCTACCCGAAGTTTTTGAATTCATTGCGATGTGAGTGTCCAGGTTTTCTTTTCAGGTAAAGTGGGAGTCTGCTCTTAAACACTATGTTGAGCCTGCCAAATGCTTGCCAGCCACATTTAACACGCCTTTCCACCTCCCGGGCGGTATCGTTCTCCATTGAAGTCCTGTGCCAAGATATATAAAATTGTCCTTGATCTCCAAATCTCTTCCTAAAACTAAAATGCTCTTGTCCTCGGCGAATTTATTGAACATAACTTTGACTCTTGACTCTGAACATTGACTCTTTGTCAGATTTATCTTTAAACCAAATGGTTCGCCAGCCCTTTGCAGCTCTTGTATGCGTCTTTCTTCAGTTCCTCTGGGTCTTGTGAAAGGAGAATGATATCATCTGCCAATCTAAGATGGTTTAAGTTTGAACCATTGATCTTTACATCATCCTGTTCCCAATCCAGTTTACGGAATACTTCCTCAAGGCAAGTGGAGAAAAAAAAAGGCGATATTGCGTCACCCTGCCTTACACCTCGTTCTACATTAATTCCCACTTCAAGATCATCAAGGGAAATTGTCGCTGTAGCTCCATCATATATCGATCCTAGTAGGTTTACATATGCTTTGTCAACATACCCATTATGGGATACTTTGAGATGGAGTCAAGTGTTTTTGTGTGCCTCTCTATGGCCTGCTGTACAACCTGGATGTGATCCATTGTAGTGAATCGATCTCTGAATCGTGCTTGTTCTCTTGGTTGTGCGTCATTCAGTTTTTTAAATTTTCTTTTAGATGTTTTCTTAGTGAAAACTTTGTACAATACTGATAGGAGGCTTATTGGACGGTAGTTCTTTAAATATTCCCGTGCTCCTTTTTTATGTAAAAGGATCACTTCTGCGTTTTTCCATAAGTCAGGTACTTTTTGTTCTCTGAGGCATTTTGAATATAATTTTGCCATTGTTTTATGTAACGTCCGCCCACCAGCTTTTAATATTTCGACAGTTACACTGTCCTTTCCCGGAGCCTTGCCGCTTTTCATCGATTCTATAGCATTTGTTACTTCCTCCACTAGGATATCACGTATTTGTTCTTCCGTGGATATTGTTGTCTTTGATTGGTTCTGATCTTTATATAACTGGGAATTTTCATCTCCTCCGGATCTTCTAACGTTGCAAAGCGGTTTAACAAAGGTATCTCAAAATCGCTGCTTCTTTTCAGCAGTTTTCCAGAATCTACTTTGCCCTTACCATTCTTTCGCGTTATATATATATGATGGCAGTATCTCTACATATTCTTTAGATAGCATTTTGTTTATTTGTATATCAAGCCTTCGTGCCAAACTTTATCAAAGATCTGAGCCACGTCTAGGAAGACTGCATGACATATCTGTTTTTCGTCCAGTGCACGTTCTATTTTCTTAGTGACCCCGTGAACTTGATCAATGCTTGAATGTTGAGATCTGAAGCCAAATTGATAATCTGGAATTAGTTTATTGTCTTCTATGGGTGGTTTCAACAGGGTTTTAAAAGCAGCTTTTCAAATAAGTTTGAGATAATTGCCAATAATGAAATAGGGTTATAGGATTTGACATCGTTGGATGGTTTGCTTGGCTTTGGTATCATAATTATTTTGGCTACTTTCCAGCTCGGGCGGATATGTCTCAGTGGGAGTTTGCATTGAACAGGTATGCGAGCAGAAGTATGCGTTTTCTGGGCAGCTGTTTTAGTATTTCACCTGCAATTAAATCAAACCCAGGTGCTTGCATTAATCTTTATTTCTTTACTTACTTCTTTAGGAGTAACTAAAGTTATATTTTCCAGTTCTTAGGTTGTGAAACACAAAGATTAATCATAAATATATAACACAGCAACTTAGCAAATTATTCTTTGTTTACATAAATAATATTTTGTCCTGTTTTTGCCAGCTTGAGAAATCCTTGATGATGGAAGCTTAACGCTTTCGAAGCGATAAAGGCGGTAACGCATCAATTTCTCTATTGGAATCTTCGGTATGAAACACCTAAATTCAAGGAAATTTACCACTAAACACCAAATCATCTTTTTTAAACCTCTTGAAGCACTTTCGTCAATTGGTTTATTTCCTGATGATGTTAGCATGATTAGCGAAACGTCGAGGAGTTTAAAAAAGTAATTTGGTATTTAGTTGTAAATTTCTTCAAAGTAGTCATCGATGCATGTTACAGAAAGTAAGTGATATTATTTGAAAGATTAAGTTGGTATAACTTTTCTTATATAAACAATTGTCAGACGTAGTCAAAAAAGTTCGAGAATTAGGTGGAGGGGCTAATACATTTATGTTTTAAAGTATTTATTGAAATTGAAATGCCCTCGACGGTATTCCTGCAAGTTGACTATTAAATAAGTCGACTAATTTCCTATTTTGAGATCAAATATCCCGAATTTTAATTAACTAGTTCAAGCATTTCGTATAAATGACAACGTCTCCGAGTGCATCTGATATTTACGATGATGTTGGGAAAAGTTTTGTATAATGTTCTCTCAATAAACGAGGAAATTTACTGACGTTCGTTGATTGGAACGAGGGCATAGATGTCCGAACGGAATGAATAAAACATAGAAAATTTCTAGAAATGTTTTTTGATATTATTTTTTATTAAAATACTATTCGGTGCGAGCCAAAAGTCTCCCCCCCCCCCTTATCTTTTGAATGGTGATACTTCAACTAATGAAATTTGAAATGTGAAAATGACTGGACGTAAACTTCTTTTCTAATAATAACTGATGACGTAATCATAATCGATGACGTCACAGTGCCATTGTGACCAATAATTTTTAATGGGATGTTATGGTAAGTGATACCTTGTTTGAAAGGTATTTAAAATATCTACTCGGCCATATGAATTTTGTTTGAAACTGAAATTGAAATTTCAGTTTAGCATATAATTAATACAGATTCACAAGTCCGCCTCTAGACAATTGTCAAAATAGTTGACGTTTTTGTAATTCTTCAACTTATTTTATCTTTTCTGCTTTTACATGGTTTCAATTTTTAAATATCTATTTGAAATATTTTTGCACGAAACGTTTGAGTTTCTAAATAAACACGATGGTACGTACTTTAGGCGACAAGGTAGCAGCTATCTTAATGCTTGGTGAATGCGGAAATAATTTTTATGCTGCGGAACGCCTTTGTAATGAGAGGTATCCTGTTTGCCCTACATCGAGGACTTATTTGAGGGAGCTTCTTCATCAACCAAAGAGGGTCTTAAAGATACAAAACGATCTGGCAAATTAAAATTTTCTAATGAGAAAGAAATTGATATAGTTGCAGAAATGGTAGTAAACCCTACTTGTTCTACAACCCAAGTTGCAATTACCCGTCCTTTGACTGACTTTACAGTCAAAGGACTATAAATTAAAAATGGTGCATCAACTTTCAGATGACGACTCCGACCGAAGACTGCAATTCTGTAAAAATATGACCACTAGAATTGATCAAACGCCATATTACTTAAAAACAATTTGTTTTAGTGACGAAAGTGTTTTCTGCCTCAATGGTAGAAACGTTAATGGTTCCTTAGCAGTTCTTTCTGGAGGATGTATTTGTTTAAATCGCAATTCAAAAAATCGCAAAACTTTTTATCATGTTTTTGCCAGTTGGTAGAATAACTTTTATTGATATGACGTTAGAAAAAAATCCCTGGTGAAAAATTGAGGAGATAAATTTGTGATATAAAAATTATCATTTATTTTCATTAAATTAAAAATAAATGGAAACTGCATTACGAACAATCCGAAATAAATTATAACAAAGTACTTTAAACAGTAATATGTTATCAAATTATGAAAGTGTCCACCATTTATCATTTTATTCCCATATTTTATTTATTCCGACTAAGGTCAGAGTCGAATCCAGACTCGATTGCATTATAAAGCGAAATTTCTACGAATAAATATTACTCTATGTTATTCCTCAATCTTTTGAATCGCCTTCAAAGTCGTGATAGAAACCTGCTGGATGAAATTCGTGTTAAAATGCTTTCCCGTTATAGACAGTTTAAGATTTGAAATAGTTACGACTGGACTGAAACCAAATCAGGCGAATACAAGGGACTGTTAAGTTCTACGATAATTTTCTTGCCAAAAAGATCTTATAATGGTTTAATTTTTCTATGGAACCTTCGGTGTGAAACACTAAACTCAAAAAGTTAAAATTCAAATTTCTGTAGGCGTCGTTTCAATGTGCGTCGAGAACTTTAAAAAAAGCGATTCGATGCTTAGTGGTAAATCTCTTTGAGCTTATGATGCTTGTTGGATGGCGCTAACACTTTATTTGCTAGAAACTGAGTTTGGGAGTTACTGTCGACTGTGTAATGTCCTGTGATGCCCAACATTGAATGTTGCCTTTGCTAGGTGATCCTATTTAGTATATTATTATATTGTTAACTATTACTTGTACGACTATTTATTCATAATAATTTTCTATACTGTACAAATAACTAATTGCGATTTGTTTAAGAAGCTTTTACTAAAAACAACACTAAGCACAATCTGGATAAGGATACGAAGCCATTATGGTAATGGAAATGGCTCAGGATTCTTCCTGTGTTGGAGAGACCTAAACAAACAGACAAAATCGTATCAAATATTAATTTAAATTTTCTCATTAACAATGTGGACTTTATAAGGATAAACTTTAACTTTGCCTGAAACTTGTTAGGAAATACTGGCAAAAGGCTTTCCACTTTGATGTTCTTATTTATCGGTTGTTTGATGACGTTTTAAGTCAAAAGCTGAAATTTTTGCTCTGATATATATATATATATATATATATATATATATATATATATATATATATATATATATATATATATATATTATTAGGTGCGTATAGACCCGGTTGGATCACGCAAAGCATCCTGACTCATTTTCGAGTGTTCTTTCTAATCCTCCACACCTCTCTCCTCCTTTCTCCGTGGATTCTCTTTCTCTTCTCCGCCCACTTTGTTCCTGATCTCTTCGAAACTCGCTTCGAAACTTCGCTCTCTGATGCAACGTTCCACATATGTATTTTGTGTCTGTACGTTCTTCTATCCTCAATTTCTGTCGGACCATTTGTGCCTTTCCCAGATCAGCTCTGACTTGTGCGATCCATGGTACTGTTGACTGGACTCCTTGTATGTACGTAAGAATTCTGTTGATGAGTCTTGTCGGTGGGAGTCTACTGATATGTCCATAGAAGTTCAACCTTCTTTTTCTTATGTCCGCCGCTACGTTGGACATTCTCTTTGTGGTTTTTTTAGATTGTAGTCTGTATCTTTCCTCTGTCAGTTTTGGACGGAGAATTTTCCTCATAATTTTGCGTTCTTCTTTTAGTATGATTTCTATGCCGCTTTTTGTTAGGAGTGTAAGTGTCTCGCTTGCGTATAGTACCTCTGGTTTGATTAGTGTGTTGTAGTGTCTTATTTTTGCTTGTGTGGATAGGCATTTCTTATTGTAGATATTGTGTGTCTTGCCGTATGCCCTCTTCATCTTCTGTAATCGAGTCTTCTGTGCTATCTTCTCTCCTCCTGTGGGTTCGAGGATCTCGCCCAGGTATTTGAAGTGAGTGACCCTATTTATTTTGCCGTATTTGGTGTTCAAATTTTGGACATTTCATTTTGAGCAGAATAATTCAGTTTTTTGAAAGGATATTTGTAGACCAACTTTCTCTGCACATTCCTGGAGGACTTCGATCTGTTTGGTTGCCCTTTTTTTATTGTCTGCGAGGATGGCTAGGTCATCCGCGAAGGCTAGGCATGATATTTCTATGTTGTTTTTGGTTCGTCCGAGTCGTATTGGTTTCCAGTGTCCTTGATTTTTTAGTTCTTTTTCCCATTCCCTTATGACTTTGTCCAGGACCAGGTTGAAGAGGAGTGGGGATAACCCATCTCCTTGGCGTACTCCGGTTTTAATCAGGAAGGGTTCGGAAATTTCTCCCATACATTTCACTTTAGGGATTGTGTCGGTCAGTGTCTGCTTGATCAATCGTAGTGTTTTGGAGTTTATATATATATATATATATATATATATATATATATATATATATATATATATATATATATATATATATATATATATATATATATATATATTTGAATATATATATATTAGAATTACTAAGTGCTCGGGTAGAACCGCGTTTTAGATTTGTAAAATCTGGACGTTTCGGCTTCCACTTTGAAGCCATTTGTAAGAGAATCTAGTTGATTTACTCCGAGGCCTCAATCTGCCTATTTCCTAGAGTTCACAACTAGAAAAAGAGTTTTTGAAACGTCGAGATTTCACAAATCCAAAACGCGGCTCCACTGACACATATATACGCCACATATTTTGTACGCCTCTACGGGGAGGAAATAATTTCACATACCAAACATTTTAGTACCCTTCTCATCCGCAAATCCCGTTTTCTCTGCGATTTAACCTTCCATAAATCATGTCGAGAAAACAACGTCATTCCAAAATGTTTACAGTTAAAATATCACAACAAATCTCAGTACATCACGAGAATCCTATCCAGAGCTAATTCGGCATTGCTAAGAAATTCTATCCACGACACTAGACGTTTGTTAGATAAAACAAATTCCGATCTGTACCATACATTTGTCATTCCACACAGCTTTAGAAAGCCCAACATATCGCCCAACAAAAAACTGACATCCAAAAAGGAAAACTTCTTCGCCTTATTAAATATCAAAATCCAACACCTGCGTCGACCAATTTTGTACATAATACGCCCATAGAGCCTTATCAAAAGGTTTTAATTTCGCAGTGACTCTTAATACTATCCCAGTAGAGAAAATAATTTCCCAAACGGAAGATGCTTTATCCCACCTACGTGCTCTTGAAGCTGAAGAAACCCGCCAAGATATTGCCAGAGTCCTTCGTCGTACCAAACCCCGAGATCTAATCTTCCGTCGGATGAAAAACGTGCCTTACTTGAGTTACGCAGAAATTCAGACATAACATTTCTTCCAGCCGACAGAGGGAATGCCACGGTCATACTTAATACTGTTGACTATGAAATTAAAATGTCTGATATATTAGAGAGTGCAGACTATAAGCAAATTCCTAACGAACCTTTAACATATCTAGAGAAGAAAACGCGTCTCATCAATAATTATAATCTTCCTTTCTTCCTTTCTTCCTTCAGATGATAAAAAGGCTTTTATACCTCATGAAAAATCTTCTCGTATCCCAAAAATCCATAAAACTGACATTCCTCTTCGGCCTATTGTCAGCGTATATCGTTCACCAACTCACAAATTAGCAAGATATTTAGCGAAAACTCTACAGCCGCTCCTGGAAAAATCAGCGTCCTACATCAAAAATTCTTCTCATTTCATTAACCTTCTTCAAAGGCACGGTATATCCGAAAGTGACATTCTTGTTAGTTTTGATATTGTCTCGTTATTTACACACACACATACACACACACACATACATATATATATATATATATATATATATATATATATATATATACAGTATGCCAAATCAATCACTTTTAAACCCGACCCCTTTTGATTTGGCAGACATTTTTATATTACCCCACTAAACACATTTTTGTAATTTTTTCATTTTTTTTTACTCAACCTCAAAAAAGTTTAAAAAACCGGCTTTGTTTTTTTAAATAGTCATAACCTTTCCAAAAATTGACCAAGTAAGACTTTTTTAATTATTCTTTTTGTGCAAATTTTTCAAAAAAAAAAGTAATATTTGAATTCATCTTCTATAAACTTTTTGAGTTAAAAAAAAACTATAAATTTTCAAAGTTTTTTTCAAAATGTTTTCCAAAAAAAAAAAACGATTTTTTTTGGAATTTTTTTTAATTGACATTTTTTTTCCATTTTTTCGCAATTTAACCTCGTTTTTATAATAAAATAGTTTTAAATAAATATATTTATGCTATTTAATATATATATATATATATATATATATATATATATATATATATATATATATATATATATATATATATATATATATATATATAATAATTTGAACTTTACAAGAATATTTTTAAAAAAATTGAAATTCATTTTATAGGAATATTTTATGAACAATAAAATAAATAATCACTTAATCATTTCGAATAAAAATTTTGAGCTATTATTAGTATTCCAGTACTACGCTTATTTTACACATCTAATTTTTCATTATGTTCAATATAAGCGAACTTTTCTTTATTTTTATTCATATTTTATTTTAAAATGACTTAAATGGTATTTGAATTTGCCACCAAAATTTAATCGATAAGTTGGTGTATTAAATTGCAAAAAAATGGAAAAAACAATCAATAAAAAAAAATAGAAAGAGAAGTTTGTCCACGATGGCCAACTTTGAAAAATTAATGTTTTTTTTGAAAATTCAAAAATTTTATAGATGAATTCAAATAGTTTTTTTTAAAAACTTCAATTTCTTTGGTTAATTTTAGGAAGAGATTACTATTTGAAAAAAAAAGCGGTGAAAAATTCACCACTTTTTTTGGGCTGATTAAAAAATTAGAAAAAATCACAGAAAAGTACTTAGTGGGGCACGACAACGTCGTAAGACGTTCTAAAACAGATTTACCTAATCTATAAAGTTCTTCCAGCATATAAAGAGGAAAGATCCAATTTACGAAACACCGTTCTCAATGATGTAAATTGAGTGAGACAAAACTTTCTTTTTCATTTAAATGTGGCCCTTATGCTATGTAATATCTTTCGAAAATGTCCCAGTCCCAGATGTAAGGAAAACATCGTTTCTGCTACGCGCTGAAAGCTTTTTAAGAGACGTTTCACGTATTCTAAATAAAATATATATTTTTAAGCTTTTCCTGTAGAAAGGCCGTTCCTATGATGTAATCGCGCACGGAATAGAGTTTGGTCCTTGTACCCATAAATGAAATATCACGAAAATAAAATGATAGATGGTGGGAAAGGTGTTGTTACATAGCTGACAGTTTTGTAATTTGATAATGCATGGGTTTTATAAAATTCCTTTTTTTAAAATTCTACTTTGTTTCGAATAGAAAGTTTTTATAATTGATGAATATATTTTTTTCATAAAATGTAATTTACCGAAGGCCATTAGTGAATGTTATAATATTTATTCAGCGCTGGATAACAAAATGCAGCGTCAACAATGGTTGAAGCACTTACACTAACATTTACAAGGGTCGCCCAAAAAATACTTTGCCTTGAAAGGTTTAGGCTAGTGTCAGATGAGGCGACCTGGGTGGCGCGACCCAATGATCAATATAGTTTAAATTGGCGTTCATACGGGGTGGCGACCTGGTCGACCATTGGCGACTCTGCTGCGAGTCAGCAGGTGACTATGGTTTTCTAATCGTCAGCCCCCTGTTATATGGGATGTTGGTTTTTGTATATTCTATCTGAAGTAAACATATTTAATATATCCTTCTTATACGTTTTCCATTTCACAAGGTTATCGTACTATTAATTCAATTGACTCACTTCCCAGATCGCGAATCTAGTGGCGTCAAAATTAAGTGGCGCGTCTTGGTCGCGTCACCCTGGTCACCTCGTCTGACACTAGCTTTAATCCGGACGAACATATAAAAAGAGTTAGAGTCCACTTCTCGGTGTTTTCCGTTTGTTCGATTAAACAATCGCTGACAGAAGGTACGTGAGCTTGCTGATATTGTAAACAGCTCGATAGACCATGTCTCTCCACTACATTCACATGATATTTTGCCTGTGAAAAAGCTTTTCACAGAGCTTTAAAAAAAAAAAAGCAAAAATGGTTCCAGTTCTAGAAAAAGTTATGACTACGGTTTTCTGGGATTCTCATGGTGTAGTACTTGTGAACTGTCTAGGAAAAACCCAGGGCCATCATCGGGAACTATTACGCTTCACTACTGGATGAACTGAAAGGTACTATTCGGGTTCAATGTCCACTTCGGCCCAAAAAGAACTCTATTTACCAAATAACTGATACTTAGTGCTAAACTTGAAGAGATTTACCACTCAATAACAAATATTTTTTTTTAACTTCCTGACGCACGTTTCGCTAACCATGTTAGCATCATCAGGAGATGATTTAATCTAGCGAAACGTGCGTCGAGAAGTTCAAAAAAAGTGATTTGATGTTTAATGGTAAATATCTTGAAGTTTAGTGTTTCACTCCAAAGGTTCCAATAGAAGAATTGATCATACTTAGTGGATCATTTGGAATTCATTGCTTATTAAACGTTGCTTTAAGTTTATCGTAAAAAAATCGTAAGATCTCGGTGACTATTCTGGACCTACTGTCCAAGTCCCAATTGCAATCCCAAAGGTTGAATATCATTCTTCGATATCCTTATGTTTTCTAATTATTCTATCTACAATATTCTTATTATAATTAATCATGAATATTCAGTTTACTTTTTAAATAATTAAAGTAACATTTCACGGTTCATGTTTTTTACACCCGTCATTAGGTACGATTGCAATATAAATAGAACAAAGTTTAGTTTTAGAATTAGATTGAATAATCTCTTGATGATGCTAACATGGTTAGCGAAACGCAAATTGAGAAGTCTAAAAAAAGTGATTTGTTGTTTAGTGGTAAATCTCTTCGAGTTTAACACTTCTTCAATTAATTTTCTTCATTTAACATGATCAATGTAATTTTACGAAAGTTTTATTGGAGGCAACATGTTTTCACAACGCTGATTCTCAACAAGATAACAAATCCCTGAACTTTTGTCAATTTAGTATGCAACACGTTTCAGAAGCTTTGTTCTACATGCGAATTATCTCAAATAATAACATAGACTTAAAGCTATGTTGTAAACAAGTTTCTCTCAAGTTCATTCCAACTTTCTAATTCCCATTTTGGAACACACGCTTGAAATTAAAATGACGCGATGTAACTTTTGTTAAAAATATGCCTTTTGGAAATCAGATGTGTATTTTATTACATAAATTTTTATAATAAGCGGTGCAAATTGTCTGATATTATATTAGATGTTCACCTCTTGGCGATAATAACTTAGCTATATATGTATATATATATATATATATATATATATATATATATATATATATATATATATATATATATATATATATATATATATATATATATATAGACAACAAGTCAGCTGGCCACGTGGGGAAATACGGGGGTACGTGGAAATACGGATGGTATTGGAAATACGGATGAAAGATTTCTGTTTTTCAAATAGCTCTCTCCACGGCCCCACTACGCTATGCTCATTGAGCATACCTTATACCTACATCCAAGGTTGTAGGCGTAGTTCCGACTGCTGCGAACATTCACCTTAGGATGGCACGAGTTGCATTGAGATTGTGACCCGCCAGTTAACTTGGTCTTGCTCTGTTTGTTTCTATTCAGCTGTCTCTTTGCGTTGGACTCGAGCCCAGCTGATGACGGCTGTAAGGCCAGAAACCAGCCCTGGGAGGTACTTGTCTCGGCGTGTCTCGGCTGATTTGAGGCGAACAGAGGTACGTGGAAGTACGGATGAAAGATTTCTGTTTTTCATATATACGTGGTAGGGAAGTTTACCGATTAATAAAAGCTTTTGAAGTATACTAATAAATAACGAACTTGTGAGGGATATATTTAATGGAAATCATCTAAACCGAAAAAGCTTTCAGATAACCGAACAGGGTCTTTTTGTTTAAAAGAACCTATACATAATGAATATTCTTTAAGAAGGTAAACCGGAAATCAGAAAGCGGATTTCAGACAGGAGTAAGTCGCGTTATATGCAAACAATGGTTTTGTATAAGCGACCTTTTCGAGCTTTGACTTGTTGAACGCCGGTATTTATTCAATTTCAGGTCGACTATTGTTGTCAGCACTCGTAACTTTCGTACAATATCCTCCGTAAAACCTAAAGATTTCTTCCCTTTTATCTCAGTTTTTATTTCTAGATGTTTCTTTTCTTAGATATTAATATAAGTAGGGTGAATCTGGTCGGTTAAAGGAAATATTAATATTAATAGCTTATAATAAAAATATTAATGATTGTGATTAAATTATCTATTAGAAGGCTTCTAATCTTTAGCCAGAAACCCTAGAAATTATATATATATATATATATATATATATATATATATATATATATATATATATATATATATATATATATATATATATATATTTATTTATTCGTTGTCCAACTCGTCAAACATTACAAATAGAATACACAAAAAAAGCGTGTGTGTGAACTTATATACGCACGTAAATAATTAAAAGAATATATTTTTTATTCATTCACACAAATTTTAACTGAGCAAATGACCAATAGACGAAAGTAAATACTACAAAAAATCAAATTACATATTAGTTTTTCAAATACAGGCTTGGTATATATATATGGGTGGTCGTTAAACATTCATTTTTTTCCGACGTTCCAAAAAACCATTCCTTTTGATGAAAAAATACGAAGAATTATTTTTTTTTAACAAAAATAACACGTACCTCAAAACGATCTAAGTTAATTTTTTGATAAAATCGTAGTTTTTTGTAAGTATCTCTTAAAGTATACGGATTTAAGAAAAATATATTGAAGCAATTTTGTATAAAATTAAACTCTACAAAAAAGTTCGTTTTCTCTTTATAAAATTCATATTTTTGGGAGATTCTGCTCAGTAATAAATTCATTAACTCCATATTGTCAACATTTTAAGACCTATAAAAGTCATTTTTTCTGAAATATAAACAATTTCGTAATGAAAAAACATGGTTAAAAATTGTTCGATACTCTTATCAGGCGACAGTCAAATTTGAAATCCTAAGAAATTTGTAGTATCTTACATAGATGTACCGAAATTATTTGAGCAAGGATTAGAACAGTTCATTAGTTCTTCTTCTATTAATTTCTTTCGTAAACTTGGTTTAGATACGAGTTGGTTGAAAGATGATTGTGAAAAATGGTTAGGAAATATAAATTATCAAATATGTTTGAATATTGTAAATAACTTCTCGGTTGTAAACGATATTGCAGAACGGGGTTATTAATGCAAGAGTATAATGATTTGTTTACGAAAGATGAAGATCAGAAGTAATTCGTTATCCAAATATTAGATGACTACGCAAATAAAAATATAAAAAATACAAAAGAAAGTTTAATGGAAGTTTGGAATTAATAAATCTGTTTATAAGAAATAAATTTGTATTATTTAATTTTGATATAAAATTAATGACGTTAATTATACCTTAGTCGTTATTAACTAGATATTAAATATATAATTGTAAATTCTACATTACTTACATTTTTTTATATTTCAGAAAAAATAACGTTTGTAGGTCTTAAAATGTTGACTATATGGAGTTAATGAATTTATTATTGAGAATGTCTCCATTAATATGAATTTTATTAAGAATATATAAATATATATATATATATATATATATATATATATATATATATATATATATATATATATATATATATATATATATATATATATATATTAAATAGGCTCATTCAGTAAAAAATCAAATTTTAATATATTTCTGAAATATTTACCAACTCGACATTCTCAAAATTTATTTATTTATTGATATATAATTTTACTTAAAAATAATACTTACATAAATCTAGCCTCAAATTTTGATAAACAATCTTTACAACGGAAAATAAAGAATGAGGTTTTATAAATATAAACTAACAGTATAGACTGTTAGCCTCCAAAAATTTGTTTATAAACAAGACTTGAGAAAGGGCGAAGGTGTCATAGTTTTAAAAAGAAACTAAATTATGTGTTACATCGGCGCGCGCAACTTCGTCCCCCGCGAAAAATTCACTCTGATGTGTTTTCCCAAACGCGCCATAAGAAGTATAACTTCAAAAAAATCACCTAACAGTAGTAGCAAAGTATCAATATCAGTATAATAGCAAATTCAGAGTTAAGAGCACATGTAACAGATTATAATATAGAACAAACAATGATATAGAAACAATGTGCACACACAACCAGTGATTGCACATAGAGCAGCTGGATGATCATATTTCGGAAGAGCAGAATTCTGCAGATTCAACGGTTAGACGGGAAGCCAGGGTCAGCTCCTTCTGGAGTCTTCAGTCTGGGCACACCAACAGATGGTTTATGGTCTGGGTTTGCCCGCAAGGGTACAAGTCGAGGTCAGTTTCATATCCCCATCTCAGCAGGTTTGCCTTCCATCTACCAGTATGGATCCGGAATCTATTAAGGGCTTTTCAGATGGTCCAGCATTCCATTGGAGGTATTTCCAATTATTCCCTTTTATCTCAATGACTCACGTCACATTTCAAGTCTGGCAGCAGACGCAGAAATAGCGAAAGGTCGCACGGGTGTCAGGAAACTGTTTCGTGACTTTAGTCTGGGCTGTGCCGAGCTTATCCGAGCAACTTATATGGTACCACCTTTAAATAATTCAACGTAAAAATATTGAAGCTCCTAAGTTTACGTACTTCACTATCCATGTGAGTTACATGATTAAATAGAGGCTCTCGATGTTGATTAAATGAAATTTTTATTAAATATTTTTTTTTATTAAAATAAGACGAACTTTTGCATCAACTCATAAAACTTTAAATTTGTTTATAAGAAAAATTGAATATTTTGTCACAGTGATTATTTTTCTGGTTAATTGAGTTTCTTTTTGATCAGACTATGTTTAATATTTGATATACATATTTCTTTTTGCCATCTTATTCCTTTTCTCCTACATGTCTCCTACATGTCAGGGAAACGTTAAGAATGTCCACGGATTGGAGCACTAATAATTTGAACAAAGGGTGTTTTACAGTGGACAGCGGTCCTCCCTCTCTGCGAGACAGACATTTTTTTCCTGTCGGTTTAAATAGATAATAATTCATCATGCGCCTACGCCTTTGTGTAATTCCTCAGCCAGAAAGTGTGGTAGTTTTTACGGGCATACAATGAAATCGTAAGATTTATAGAGGTTAGGCAAAAACTCGACAGTGCAGTAATCCAGATTTGTATTGGGATTTCTTAAATCCCTTCCGTTTCTTTACACTATCATTGTCCGACACATCGACAAAAAAGAGGAAAAAGTCGAACAGTCGTCCATTATTATATATATATATATATATATATATATATATATATATATATATATATATATATATATATATATATATATATATATATATATACTTTTTTATTAAGGATATGTCAACAAAAAATGTATCCAATTTTCAACGATGAAGGGTTATTGGAGTAATGACCAAACTGATTGTGTTACTGGATAGTAAACTATTACACACTACTATTAAAAATACAATTATTATTAAAAAAAATTAAGTTGACATGACTGTCCTTTATATCTCACAAAAGCTTCATGTCATTTCGCTTAAGTTAAGTCAGAAATTATAGTGTCTTGCAATTGTTAAACACTTTTGTCCACGATTTTTTTAAGTAGATAAATTTATCGGGCAAAGAATATACATAAATTTTTTTTTAATAAACGAAATTGGTCGTGCTGGTACATTAAATATGTTAATAAAGTCTTATGACTATGAAGCTATGTCAAAAAAAGTGTTTACGAATGGTACAAGGATTTTAGTGATGGTAAAAAGGAACTTGAAGATGGACTTCGATGTCAATCAATGAATAACAGTAAACTCGAAGAGATTTACCACTAAACACCAAATCACTAATTTAAACTTCTCGGCGCACATTTCGCTAACCATGTTAGCATCATCAGGAGGTGATTTAATCTAGTTGGTTGGCAGTTATAAAGGTTATTATTTAAACGTTATACGACATTTGCGTGGATGCATTAAAAAAACCTCTATATTTGTAGTAAAACAATTCATCATAACGCACGTTGCAATAACTATTCGTCGTATTTTCCTTAAAAATCAAACAAATATCGTTCCACAGTACCATATTTATCAGATATGGCGTTATGTTTCTCTTCCCTCGATTGAAGAAAACACTTCATGGACGCTGAAAAAACTGTTTCGAATCCAAGAAACAATCCGTATGTTTCTCGCATCCAACTTCCACCATCGGCGATCTTCTTCACTCTTTCATCGATTTCTTTACTCTCACTCAGTGCCATTTATTTGAAAGCCAACCTTGCGTCTCCATCCTGTTCATTTCGCTTCTGTAGGGTCCATTATGTCTTCTCATTTTTTTCCCTTATAGTTTCGTTTCTAACTTTATCTACCACAGCTGCACCGTGGTCTTACCACAGCTGCATCGCCAATAACTCATTTCCATAACCCTCAATTTTTGTGTATTTTTTTCAGATACTTCCGATAGCTCTGCTCCATATAGTGCTGTGCGTTCCACTATAGCCGTATGTAGCTTTCGTTTGATGTTATTTAGCATATTTCTATTTTAGATTAACGTGTGTAGCTGTCATATTGCTACCCTGCCTTTTCCAACTCTATATCTTATTTCTTCCTCAGTTCCGCCTTTATTGGACCTAGTTGTTCCTATGTATATATATATATATATATATATATATATATATATATATATATATATATATATATATATATATATATATATATATATATACAGTGTGTTGCATTTAAGGTGAATATACCCTTAAATTATCGTTATTTGAAATACTACATATTTAAATTTTTGCAGTCATACAGATTGATGGGTCACATTTTTTAAGATACTCAACTGAAATCTGATCTTTAAACTCAGATTACTACGAATTCACAAACAGGGTCAATTCTCGATATTTTGCTTCGCGTTAGAGATATAGAAAAAAGTTATTAGAAAAAGTTGTTTATAATATTATTTTAACCCGGCATACTGAGTTTCATGATAAAATTCGCATTATATTTATTTTCATTATTTTGGTCTATACTCAAAATTATTGCAAGTTTACTTTTTAATTTGATCATTAGCGTGCCATGGAAAGTAAAAACTTGAGACATTGTCAATTTAATAGTGTCATATATTCAAATATTTTAGTAAAATAAATAGCACTTACAAAGGAATAATTATTTTATTCTTATGGGAAAACAATTTTTGGTAATTGATTATATTTAGGACAAAGTATACAACAATAATTTTTATAATACAAGTAATTAACTATCAAATGTCATCTCTCTCAAGGAGATCTCCCTCTGTTCGAATACATTTTTCGATTCTTTTACGATTCTGTTTAGATACTCATCTTAAGTTCCGGGATGCTGATTACTGGACAGGCTGCGCTATATTCTGGCACAAAGTTCATCTAGATTTCTGGGCCTTGCTGGGCCAGCGCGTAGGAAATTTTTGGTTCAATCTTTGACGAACAATTGTCGATGGATTGATCAATTGTAGATGGATGCACCATCTAGATGGAAATACATATCTTGTCGTATATTAAGAGGAAGATTTTCATTTGCATTTCAAAATTTCCCATCGAAGAAGTTAACAAAATGACCAGCATTCAATCATTCAATAAAGAAAAAAGGACCAATAATTCGGTTTCCTAAAATCCCACACCAGACATTGACTTTCTGGGAATATTGGCCTTTACAATTTGTAACCCAGTGAGGATTACCTCTGGCTCAGTATCTACAGTTTTGAGATGATGTAACCCCATTAGTGTGGAATAGAATAGTAGTGGTGAATAGAGTACTAGTAGTGGTAGTAATAGTGGTGTAGTAGTGGAGTAGTACAGAATAGTAGGCCTCATCAGTAAACATAATCTTCTTCAGAAAATGTCTGTTATTTGAAAACTTACTTTGGGCTCAATAACAATAGTCTAATCTTTTATTATCATCACCTTCCATCAATGTATGTAAGAATTTCGGTTTATAGGGCTTGATTTTGTGACGAACGAAACATCTTCTGAGTTTACCCTTGCTAATATTCACTTGAGGCGATAAACTTGAAGGCTCATGCATGGATTTGCTCTATTTCTCATCAATATATCGTTATCCTCAGGATGCGGATGTATTCGATGAGGTTGACCTTTTTGATGGATTTTAATAACAATGCCACTTTCATTGAAAAGAACATTTACAACGGCTGCTTTTCCATCAGTAATGAGAACACGTTGTGGATGTCTCATGTTAAAGTCTGCAGCAATTTCTCTGCTACTACGAGCAAAATCACTAGACAATCGGATTATTTTAATTTTTTCTCTTAAAGTCAATGGCATTTTAATTCTGTGATCACTAACTAGAACTTAACGTAATAAACTCGAAGTTTAATCTGGCTGACATTTAACAGTAGTGTTAAATTGTTACCTTCCATGGCACACTAATTATCAAATTAAAAATAAAGTTGTAATAATTTTGTGTATAGACTAAAATAATGAACAAATTAAAAATGCGAATTTTGTAATGAAACTCGGTGTGTGGGGCTAAAGTAATATTCTGAACAACTTTTTCTATTCACTTTTTTTCGGTAACTCTAACGCGAAGCAAAATACCGAGAATTGACCCTGTTTGTGAATATGTAGTAGGGTGAGTTTAATGTTTAGATTTCAGTTGAGTATCTTAAAAAATATGACTGTCAATCAACTGATGACTTGTCGTCAACCTGTAGGACTGTGCAAAAATTCAAATCTGTATTCCTTCAAATAGGAAAAATATGGGAGTGTCTTCTTAAATGCGACACTCTGTGTATATATATATATATATATATATATATATATATATATATATATATATATATATATATATATATATATATATATATATATATATATATAAATAAAGATGAAGAAAAAACGCCCACTTTGGCGAGTGGTGCTTTACCACGAACGGCAATCGCTGTTCCAACAGCGTAATCGGCCCATTTTCACTATGAAGAAATGGCTAGCTGGAAAGAAATTGCAATATCAAAATATACAAAATGTAGAGGTAAATGAAATAAATCAAATGAAGAGATCATGACCAAAACAGAGGACTAAAAGTCTCACTTTTTGGAAGGCATAAAACTGTAGAGAAATCGTCGAGCGCGAAGTTTATCGAGGTAAATGAGGATTAATGGAAATTTTTTAAGTTGACGCACAAATATCCTTAATAAGGAAGTACTATCGGAATTCGACTGGATGTTTTTCAATATCCACATTCTCCAGACTTGACCTCATCAGATTTCAATGTTTTCCAATCAGTGTCAACCACTTTCACTTTTGTTGATTCAGGTTATTCTTGTTATAAATGGGTTTGGAAATCGGCCATTTTTGCTTTGAAAATGGTATAGTATGTAAGGAAAAATCTTTTAATTAATATTAATAATAATTAATAATATTAATAATTTAATAATATTAATGTTTTTTTTATTATTATGATTAACTTTACCGCTTCATAAAAATATTATCCTACTTACCACGCGACCGAACAGTATTCTTGTCATCTTAGTTTGAAATATACGTTCGATAAAAGTCTTCCAATTCAAGGATTTTCCAAGTTCTGAAGTCTCACGCCACCTATATGAAAGGAACATTCAATCAGCCATAACTACGTATAGGATCTGACATTTTCACTTAACGAGCTCTCTCAGTTTTCCACCGGTGAAAAAATACGGCCAAGGAAAATTTCGATAAGGTGAAAAATAGTTCAAAATTCGGAAGACTTGGTGGCTTGACGAAAACTATTATATTTTGTGGGATATTCCCAAAAAAATATCTTAATACAAACTGGTCCACGAGAAACGCACGTTTTTAAAGAAACAAGATTCTGTAGAACTGTATTTATTAACAAAAAATAATTCGTGTAATTTGCTATTTTCCATACTTAAGTCGAGAAAATAATGTCATTAATGTTTGATTTTCACGAATAAAATTTGGAGATGTTCTCGAAAATTTGCCTCCACTCTTCTCCTTTTGTTTTTTTCAGCTTTGAATCTTTAATTAGCTGCGTTCCATTTGCTATTTTATCCATAATAAAACTTGCATATCTGCATTACACAGCAGTCACACTATCACAAGTACCACGAAATGAAGTATATATATATATATATATATATATATATATATATATATATATATATATATATATATATATATATATATATATATATATATATATATATATATATATATATATATATATATATGTGTGTGTGTGTGTGTAGGGTGTTGTCGGGTAAGTTAAAACACTACCATTTCTCGTTATTTTCGCAGGGAGAATTCAATATTTGGTGTATTTACTTCATTTTCATCATCATCATCATCATCATCATCATCATCGTCGTCATCATCTGCCTGTGTCGATCCACTGCAGGATGAAGGCCTCTTCAGCATGTTTCCAACTTTCACGGTCCTGGGTTTTCCTCTGTGCCACTCTGGTCCAATATACTTAACGATGTCATCAATCCATCGTGCTTTCGGTCTTCTTTGCGGACGTTTGCGATCAAGCGGTATCCACTCCAGGATTGCCTTGGTCCATCTGTCATCCCATCGCCTCGCTATATGGCCAGCCCATCCATTTTAACTGCTTTACTCTTCCAATGATGTCACAGATTTTCATCTGTTCCCTGATCCATGTGCAGGACTTCCTGTCTCGTCTTGTAATGCCAAGCATACACCTTTCCATTCCCCTCTGTGTTACCCGAAGTTTTTGAATTGATTGCGATGTGAGTGTCCAGGTTTCACTTCCCTATGTCATAACGGGTAGAACGCACTGATCGAAGACTTTTGTTGTCAGGCAAAGTGGGAGTCTGCTTTTAAACACTATGTTGAGCCTGCCAAATGCGTGCCAGCCACATTTAACACGCCGTTCCACCTCCCGGGTGGTATTCCCCTCCATTGAAATTCTGTGCCCAAGATATATAAAGCTGTCCACAATCTCCAAATCCCTTCCTAAAACTGAAATTCTTCTGCCCTGAGCGAAGTTATTGAACATAACCTGACTCTTTTTCAGGTTTATTTTCAAAACAAATGGTCCGCCAGCCCTTTGCAGTTCTTGTATGCGTCTTTGCAGTTCCTCTGGGTTTTGTGAAAGGAGAACGATATCATCTGCAAATCTAAGATGGTTTAAGTTTGCACCATTAATCCACACCATTGTTTACACCATCCTGTTCCCAATCCAGTTTACGGAATACTTCTTCAAGGACAGCCGAAAAAAGAATAGACGATATTGCGTCACCCTGCCGTACACCTCGTTCTATATTAATTCCCATTTCAAGATCATCAAGGTGAATTGTGGCTGTAGCTCCATCATATATCGATCCTAATAGGTTTACATATGCTCCATCTACCCCTTGGCTAAGCAGTGCATCTATTACTGCATGCTTAGAGATGGTATCAAATGCTTTTTCGTAGTCGATAAAAGCCAAGCACAGTTGCATGATGTATTCGTTGTACCTTTCTGTTACCTGCTATACAACCTGGATGTGATCCATTGTACGGAATCTATTTTTGAATCCTGCTTGTTCTCTTGGTTGTGAGTCATTCAGTTTTTTTAATATTTTTTTAGAAATTATCTTATTATATATTACTGTATAGTAATAGTAGTATATACATTACTGACAGGAGGCTTATTGGACGGCAGTTCTTTAAATCTTCCTGTGCTTCCTTTTTATGTAAAAGGATCACTTCTGCATTTTTCCATAAGTCAGGTACCCTTTGTTCTTTGAGGCATTTTGAGTATAATTTTGCCACTGCTTTATGTAACAGTATGATATACATATAATATGAAAATACCAGGAAAATACAAATCGAATTCGGTATTGGCATTCCCATAAATTGCGCACGATTTTATTGCTTTGATACTCGCGCCGCATATGCACGCATGTTTCCTGCATCACAGTTGAATTATTATCTATCATCAACGATAATGTATGTATAAAAGTATAAATATAATATTTCATTTCATTATGATAAATACGGCAATTTTCCTCAGCCAGAAAGAACGTCAATCAACTAACATCTTCTAACATCATGAGGACATTGATAAAATGGTGTGATAATTATAGCTTATAGAAGGTTTATTTCATAATTTTATTTTTTAATTTACAACTAAATACCCGATACTGAACAAACGGCGTTTCCTTTCGTCTCACTCTCCTAGCTTTGTTAAAAGTTTAAGTTAGTATAGATCCTTTAATAACGCCCATAAAACAGAAAAATTACCGCATAAAACTTAAAAGTTTTAATCAGTTCCAAGCAAGTTTCCAAATTTTCCACCTATATCATAGAAAGGTCGCTTTTTTCGACCTCGCTACCACTCACGAAGAATATTTTTCGAACGCTGCTCTCGCGACCAACTTTAATTTAAAGTTTGCTCTGTGTTTGTTCGATTTCGAGAAATATTCATGGCAGTTTAAAGAAATTTGCTAAATAAAATAGAACTGGAATCGAATTTGGGTAGGGTGGTAATGAAACTAGTACTTTTCTTTTTTGATCAGCATTTTTTTACTAAAGAATTCGTTTGAATTTAAGTTATAGCGCGAGTGACTACTTTTTTTGTAAGCGTTATTAGAAAAATATTTCACTTTATGCAATGTTTAACAATTATAATTTATTTTGATGGATGCTTAGTGGGGCTAAATAAGAGCTACTTTATATATTACCTTTCTATGGATTTCACTGATAAACGCCGTATTTGTGACAGCAATTTTCCATATATCAGTTAAACATTTTTTTTTAATATGCAAATTTCTATTTTGCAATATGCATTATTTTGATTAACTCTAAACATACTGTGCGGTATTTTAATTTACAATAAGCTTTATGACCTGTCGGGTACATAGGGATAAATGTCTTGTTTCAAAACTATTAGAATATTGCACTCTAAATGAAGAAGAAGCTGAATTCGACGATTCTTCAATTACTTGAAGACACAACACCTTATTCAACAGATGTGGCCCCTAGTGATTTTTTGTCTGTTCCTTGATTGAATAAACCACTTTTTGGACGCCTGTTTGAGTTCATAAAAGAATTCTATGAATTCAACTAGCATTCGAAAATGTTAAAACTATATTGCAATGAATGCGAAGGAGAGTAAGTAAATTTAATGAATCAACAATTGATGTGTGTTTTATTTAAAAAGTCACCTTTTTTGATTATAGTAATATGAAATAAGGCGATACAAGAGGTTATTGAAGTGGATACTACCAGAAAGAAGGAAGAAAAGATTGAGAAGCAGCTAGAGGAATGATTTGAATGAAGCTCTAACATCTACAGTGTGGTACAAGAAGAGATCTCGAAGAAAATATAATAAGTATAACATTTGCCAGAGTCGTTATTAATATAAATCAAAAACTAGAAGATTAATAAGTGAAAATCCATAAGACTTTTTGTCATTTTAACATTTTGATAAGACGTGGCATAGCACAATCACGAAACAGCAGCACTATTAATATTTTTTCCAATCATGCATGAGGTCAATGGATGATTTCACGCCATAATATTTTCAAATAACGGAAATTGATATAAATTGCATAAAGCCGTGACAAATTGTTTTGACATCGGCGTCAGAACGAACGCGAACAGCAACCGTGAAAGCCTCCTAACCGTTAGATTTATTATTTCAAATTTTAATTGTTAGAAGTTATTTTTATCTTTCACAATTTCATTATTTATAATACACTTCATATTTAATAGGTGTACAGTTTGATTCAGTGTCGTTTTTTAAATTGAATTTGCATTTTAAATTTTCCACTGTTTTGCATAATGATATTCAAATTTTTTTTTTGGAAAGTAATAAATGTGTTGGCAGTTTTGAGTGGATACATTTCTAAGTACTCAGATTCGAAGGTCGTTATCTTAATGCGCTCATTAATCAGATGATGGTGAAGGGAACGACATATTACTTGGACGTAGGAAGATCTGGTGAATAAGGCAGATATATATATATATATATATATATATATATATATATATATATATATATATATATATATATATATATATATATATATCTGTTCTTTTTTCATTTCTGTCTGTCCCTTTCACGCTGCTTCCAGTTTCCTATCTCTTTTTCTCTTATATTTTCCATTTCTGCCCCCCTTCACCTTCTCATTGATCTCCCTATTCCTCATTCCGCTTGTTTCCGTGCTATTGCTGTTACCGTTTTGTATTGTCCATGGACTCTAGGTGTGAGAGCTACCGCAATTTTGTTGACTAGATGGTTCACAGAAAATCACCGTTTTAGGAATTACCCGATTGTTAGAAAAAGAGAGAGAGAGAGAATTTTCAAGTTTAGGTCGCATCGATATCAAGATCATTTAGCGACCAGGAACTTTAACTTATGAATATGGAACTCACTTAAAAGACAGACATTGAATGGATTAATATATATCACAGGTTATTAGTATCACAGATCGGTTCTATCACAGATGGCTTCTATCACAGATGGGTTTCGTCGCAGGATAAGCTATCACAGATGTGTTGATAAGTTTGATTTTGCTGCAAATAACTCACACTAGAATGAAATGTCGCTAGCAGTGACTAGATTTTAGTGAGATAGTTAATTTCTTTCAGATAAGCTAAGGTGTTAGATATGTTGTCTGAGCAAAGGTTTCGAGAAAGGTCCTGATTGAGGTCAAAAAAGGATCTGAGAGGGTATAATGCCGTGCATTCGGTAAGAATGTGCTTGACGGATAGGGGATCGTTGCAAAATTCGCAGAGCGGGGGACCTTCTCGTTTTAGTAGATATTCATGTGTAAATCTGCAGTGACCAATCATGAGTCTCATCCATTTTACTGTAATTTTCCTACTTACCAGATGTTCTGGTGGAGGTTGGGAGAATAATGGTTTAATATATCTCAGCTTATTGACTTTCTGTGGATCATCCCAGTAGGATTGCATTAAAGATTGCGAGAAGGATTTCACCGATGAGAGATGGTCTTTTGGATAGAAGCAGCGCATATAAGGTTGACCATGCTGAATGGAGTATTTTGCAAGTAAATCTGCTTCCTCATTACCTTTGATGGCCTTGTGACCGGGACACCAAACGAAGAGAAGAGAAGAATCATGTGCTATAATATCTTCTATAAGATCCATAATTAGCACTATAACTGGATGGGAAATGATGCGATTTTGGATCATGGATAGTGCATTCTTAGAATCTGAGAATATGATCCAGCAATTTGCGGGATTTAACTTGATATAGCTGAGGGATCTTTCAATGGCCACTAGCTCAGCGGTTAGTACACTTGTTGTGGCGGGCAACTTAAAGCCTGAGGAGGATCTGTCATGAACAAAGCCACAACCGACTCCATGGTCTGACTTAGATCCATCTGTATAAATTGTTTGGCATGGAGATTTGGACTGGATAATGTTGTTTATACTGGATTTGTAGACAGAAGAGCACGTAGATTCTTTATCATATTTTAGTAAGGAAAAATCAACCTGGATGGGATGTAATAACCACGGAGGAGTAGAAGTAGTGCTGATTGGGAGAGGAACTTGCAATTGGGTGTTGGACTCTTCAGATAGTTGCTGGAAGATGCGTCTGAGGTCTAGGGTTAGGTTATGAGTGGAGGCTATTGGGGGTATTGGGGGAGGATGGAAGAATGACTGATGTCCAGGAATGAATGGTCTCTGCCAGAGATCCGTAGCATACTTTAAGAGTAGATACTTCCTCCTGATGGATAGGGGCTCTAAACTCATAATGCTATGTAAACTGGGAGTTGGGCTGGTGATAAAAGCTCCAGTTATAAGTCTTAGTGATGTATTCTGGATGACATCCAGTGAGCGCAGATAAGATTTGGGAGCCGTAGCAAAAATTATGCTGCCATAGTCCAGTTTGGATCTAATAATTGCTTTATATAATTTAAGAAGGCAGAGATGATCCGAACCCCAGTTGTGGTTTGAAAGCATCTTTAATATTCCCAAGTCGCGAGTACATTTAGCCTTCAGAGATTGGATGTGATCTTTCCATGATAGTCTGTAATCGAAGGTGAGTCCGAGAAACTTGTGAGACGAAACTGTTGGTAAAGTCTTGTTTTGAAGAGTTATTGAATGCAGACGGGAACATTTTTGTCTTCTGCAAAAATGCACAATAGCGGATTTTGTGGACGACAAAGAGAGACCTGTGGCTTTGGTCCATTTTTCCAGTGAGTTCAAGTTAGATTGGAGGATTCTTTCGCAGACTCTTGGATTGGGAGACTGGTAATATAGTAGTATGTCATCTGCGTATAATCTGTGAGTGATCGTAGGGCTAAGGTATCTTTGAATGTTGTTCATGGCTATATTAAAAAGGGTAGGGCTCAGCACTGAACCCTGAGGGACTCCATTTAGTAAGGGGAGTGGATCAGATAGATGACCATCAATCCTGACATTAAAAAGTCTATCAGAGAGGAAGTTTGATATGAATTTAGGTAACCGGCCTCTGAGGCCCCACTGATGTAAAGTGTTCAGGATGGTGGGCCGCCATACCATATCAAAAGCATTGGAAATGTCTAAGAAAGCAGCAACTAAATGGTTTTTCCTTTGGAATGAAGTACAAACATCATTATGGAAGCCCGTGAGATGATCAATGGTAGATCTCGATTGCCTGAATCCCAGTTGATAAGGATCTAATAGATTGTGAGATTCAATGTACCAGGCAAGGCGAGTATTTACCATTCTTTCAAAGATCTTGCCCAGATGGTCAGTCAGCGAGATTGGACGGTAACTACCAGGTGAGGAACGAGGTTTGCCATGTTTATGTATTGGAATCATGATAGATTTCTTCCAGGCAGATGGGTACGTGCCTGTTCTCCAGTAGCCGTTATAAAGATCCAGCAAATTGTCTAGAGCCGCTTGAGGGAGATTGCGGATCATGGGAATTAGGATTAAGTCAGGCCCCGGGGCACTATTTCTGCTTCTAGAGAGAGAATTTAAGAGTTCATCAAAGCTAAAAGGGAGGTTGTAGTGCTGGAGGGGAGAATCGTCAACGTCGAAGTTTACTGATTGGGAAGATCTCTGATTTAGCTGGGAAGTGCTAAGGTTATTGTCGCCAGATACATTGGAGAAAAAATTCGCAAAACAGTTCGCAATATCAACCCTATTGGAGATCCATTGATCATCACTAATTAGGCCCTGTATTGACTGAAGAGGACTACCTCGAAACCTTTTGATTTTTTGCCAAAATTCCCCACTGCTGAGAGACGAATTTATAGATTTGATGTATTCAGCCCAGGAAGATCGCTTTGCGTTTAAAATCGTCCTACGAGCTTTTGCTCGGCATCTTTTGAAGATGATAATATTTTCCAAAGTAGGACAGTGTTTGAAGCGATTCAGTGCCGATTTTCTTTCCCTGATCACCATTCTACAGTCATCGTTCCACCAGGGGACTGGGGGTTTGTGGTGTTGGATATTACAGTGAGGAATGCTGGAATCTGCTGCAGCAATGATTGAATGGACAAAGGTATCAAGGGCTGTGTCCTCATCGGCAAACGTTAAGTTTGGAAGGATGTACGAGTCTCGAAATTTGGTCCAATCTGCTTTGGATAGATTAAAAGTTTTTCTAGGCAATTTAGGTTGATGCCAGCCTATAGAGGAGATTCTGATTGGGAAGTGATCACTTCCGTGTAGATCTTCCATGATATCCCACTGTAGGGTAGTGAAAAGGTCAGGAGAACAGAGGGAAAGGTCTAAGGATGAAAAGGTTAAAGAAGCTAGGCATGCATGGGTATGGACTGGAGGATTTAGGAGGGAAATGTTGTTTGAGATTAGGAAGTCCTGAAGGATTAATCCTCTGCTATCTGTTCTAGAGGAACCCCACATTACATTATGGGAGTTAAAGTCTCCGCACATTATGAAGGGGGGAGGGAGTTTTGAAAGGATATTGTTGAGATCCTGTAGAGAAAATGGCGTGGAAGGAGGGATATAAACGTTGCAGATGGATACTTTCTTGACAAAGTGAGTGGAAATTGCTATGACTTCTACACCGGAATCAATTTGGATAGTGGAATAGTCTAGGGACTCGTGTACCAGAATAGCTACACCTCCTGAAGATCGCAGGGCTTGTTCCCTGTCTTTTCTTATAATGTTATAGTTCTTAAAACTAGGGCAGGAAGAATCGTTAAAATTTGTTTCTTGTAAAAGAATAATGGCAGGCTTATAACTTGAGGCGATTAACTTCAATTCTTCGAACTTTTTGTTGAAGCCATTAATATTCCATTGAATTATGGTTGGATTGAATGTGAATTTTAGGAGGTTAGATAAGCCTGGTGACACCTATAAAAGGAGTAAGTACTACCTTCTAATGTTAGGTCGTCGAGAAGTTGGTTTGCTCTCTTTTGACTTTGGTTTTGACGAGCAGTCTAGATCCATGTCCTCAGTGGAAGAGGATTTGTTAGAGGACTGGGATAGAGATCTCGGGTTTTTGTGAGCTGTTTTATTTGAGGGTATTTTTGGATGATGGGTGGGAAGGGAATTTGAGGGAGTTTGTGTAGTGGAGAGAGAAAGGGAAGAAGGAGGAGGAGGGAGGGTGGGCTTGGGGACGACGAGTGGGGGAGCTTTGGATGCAGTAGGAGGAGTGGGCGAGGGGAGATTGACAGGGAGGGAGGATGGAGGAATAGAGGGGGAGGAAGGAGGAAGGGGGTCACGAGGTGTAGTGAGTGGCGCCTTATCAAGTGCTTTAGAAGGGCACTGGTTAATGTTGATTTCACATTGCGTAGCAGTAGACACCATGGTTTTACTACGACTTACGACAGTTGCAAAACTGGAGGTACTGGAGGGGAAGGTGCTTTTGACCTTAGCCTTCGCGACAAAATAAGGGATTTTTTCCGATACTTTTATTCTCTGGATTTGGTATTCTTCTTTGAATACGATGCAACCTCTGTACCTAGGGGAATGATCGCCATTACAGTTGGGGCAAATTGGGGCAAATTGTTAGAAAAAGAGAAGGCCTGAATTTGCATTTTAAATTTTCCACTGTTTTGCATAATGATATTGTTTTTTTTTTGAAAAGTTGTAAATGTGTTGGCAGTTTTGAGTGGATACATTTCTCAGAACTTAGATTGGATGGTCATTATTTTAATGCGATCTTTAATCAGGTGATGGTGAAGGGAACGACATATTACTCGGCCGAAGCAAGATCTGCTGAATAAAACAGATGACGGAGAACTATACAGTGTATTTAGCAGATTCGAGTGTTCTTTCTGATCCTCCACACCTCTCTCATCCTTTCTCGGTGGATCCCCCCCCCCAACGTACGTAAGAATTTTGTTGGTGAGTCTTGTCGGTGGAAGTCTACTGATATGTCCATAGAATTTTAACCTTCTTTTTCTTATGTCCGCCGCTATGTTGGACATTCTCTCTGTGGTCTTTCTAGAATGTAGTCTGTATCCTTCCTCTGTCAGTTTTGGGTTGAGAATTTTCCTCATAATTTTGCGTTCTTTTAGCATGTTTTCTATGCAGCTTTTTATATGGAGTGTAAGTATCTTGCGTATAGTACCTCTGGTTTGATTACTGTGTTGTAGTGTCTTATTTTTGCGTGTGTGGATAGGCATTTCTTATTGTAGATATTGTGTGTCTTTTCGTATGCCCTCTTCATCTTCTGCAATCGAGTCTTCTGTGCTATCTTCTCTCCTCCTGTGGGTTCGAGGATCTCGCCCAGGTATTTGAAGTGAGTGACCCTATTTATTTTGCCGTATTTGGTGTTCAAATTTTGGACATTTAATTCTGAGCAGAAGAATTCGGTTTTTTTAAAGGAGATTTGTAGGCCAACTTTCTCTGCACATTCCTTGAGGACTTCGATCTGTTTGGTTGCCATTTTTTATTGTCTGCGAGTATGGCTAGATTGTCTGCGAAGGCTGGGCATGATATTTCTATGTTGTTTTTGGTTCGTCCGAGACGTATGTATATATATATATAGACGTATGTATATATATATATATATATATATATATATATATATATATATATATATATATATATATATATAGAACTATAAATAGTTCTTCTTCAGCCAGGTGTTCCATCCTTTTATTTCTATTTTCTGGCCTCTTTGAACGCGAAAGTTAACTACTTGTCAATTCATTTTGTCTAGAATTTTATTTGAGAATTACATTCAAATTCACCCAATCTTTTAATTGAGGAAAGTGAAAGTTTTCAAGCCCGTGCTTATTATGTTTGGTTCGCATTTACGATTTCTGTTCATCCTTTTTTATTTTTAAAAAAGAAAGGTCTTACCACTGTATATCTGAGGATATTTTCTAAAATAACACCGAAACGGAATATCCGAAAGGTGGGAGGATAAGGTTTCCGTGACTAAATCACTCTAAAAACATTATCTTCTCTGCGTTGGTGTTTCTGCTGCTGGACGGGCCGATGACGTCGGCCAAGAGCCTTTCACCACTCCCCTTCTGCTGTACGTATCAAAGTCTTAAGATTATTTTATTTATGTTATTCGCCGGTGAAGGTGGCTTGGCTATTCAATACTATAAATACTTGCAGTATTTGGTATTCGGGTACTTACGGTTACCAATATCCTATTTCACCACACTTTTCTTCTTTCTTAAGTCTCAATCTTCAATATCTGGACTTTAGGTTTTTGATGTGTTTTGCCACTTCGATTTACGATTTCCTCGGACTATAGTCCATCAACCATCTTAGTTCCTGGGGGAGGGGGGGGGGGGGGGGGTTGACTGTCTTTAAGAGGATTTTTTCTGCTTGCTTTTGAATGTGCTGCCTAAGGGGAGTCCATCCCATCTCTCTGTGGATTTGTTTGTTTTTGACGAAACCAAAGAGCATTCAGAGCCTATCCCACTACCTTATTTTTATAACTCTCGTGATTTAATGTATGATATTGGCGTATGGCTCTACGCAATCCATCCATACATTATGACCCTGCTTATTACTGATTTAATAACGTAATCTGCGCAATTTAATTCGCCAATTTCTATTCCTGCAAATTAGCAAATATTCGTAGCTGCAGTGGTTTTCCCCGCTGCTTTGATTAGGTTCTCGTCTTCAATCTCCAGTGGTCGAGTGGGATTTATTTTTTAGTTTGAGAGGCACAATAGCCTGTGTTTTCGTGATATTCTGTATGCAACTTTTTTGCTGTATGAATTTTCCTGACGTCTTTCTCTCACAAATCACCCATTTGAATTTGATAATGAACAGGAAATATTAAATTATTAATTCGATATATTTAAAAATCGGTCTCTGAAGCTTAAAAATCCGGTTAAGTAATCACAAATATTTTCCTTCGGATTATTGGAAATATTTTCTTTCCTCATTTTGCCACGATCGGCTCACCAATTTTCCATATTTCCTTTTTTCCTCGCCGCTTTTAATAATCGAATAAGCTTTCGTTCACACCACCGATAGCAATTAATTCTTGTTTCGCCCGCACTTTAATCAAACACGTGCCGGGACGGATGAAAGAAAGTAAAAATTAAACAAAAGGACTCGATTTTTGTTTCGGTATTTCTAGTCTGGCGCTTTAATTAAACCTGAACTATAGTATTTGAATATTTACTGCCGAATTTGGCAGGCGATTCTATTACCCAAAGTTATTTCTCCGGCCAACTGTTGTTTCCGATATGTGAAACGTTTATAACAGGAATTGTTAATGTGCATTGCAGTAAATGAACTGGTTAGAGGTAGATTGTATCGACAGTTAATTTAGTTATATCGATTGGGAACGTATCTGCGTAAGTATCCACGAAGTATCATAAGCACAAGTATTGGCGTGATGTAAATCCATGCACTTTCTCATAATAACATCAATTGAAATCGATAGGTTTGTAACTGTACTAGTTGATCGTAATCAGTCAATAAAAGATACAGAGGAAACGATGATGCATTTGAAATACAAGTTGTTATATGTTTTATAGAAGTTTTATCGACACAGGGAAGGAGAGAAGAGATTTTCAGGCAAGGATCAACGAGTTGGGATGGGACCTTCTCTCGTAGTCGTCATATTTTACAAACTTAGCCGGTTTCGAATTTTTATCTCTTCTGATTTCTTCAACACTATCTAGTTGTATGTATATATATATATATATATATATATATATATATATATATATATATATATATATATATATATATATATATATATATATAATATTTTTTTGGGATTTTCGGCCAATTGTATTAATACAATTTTGCAAAACCATCCTCAGAACTCACAACTCAGCTATATCTTGTTGAATAACTATATTTTTTTACATAAAATACGACATTTAAACCTATTTTATAATTTTTATTATTTTTTTATTATTTACAAATAAAGTTTTCCGAGTTATAAGAGGGGACCCCAGGAAACCTTTCTGTATGTAGTCAATCCAAAATCTTCAACCAGATGATGCTGAAAGACGAATCAATTTTTGTAACTGGTTTTTAAATGCCGTGCAGGACGATTCTAATTTAAAAAATATAATCATTTAGATTGACGAAGCTACATTGATTCGCAATTGATCGGTAAACTTTCAGAATTTAAGAACCTTGGCTTATGAGAATCCTCACATAATTCGCCCTGTGGCTTTTGAACAACAGTTCAATGTTGTCTGAAAGCTAATGAAAGTGTATAGAAAATGAGGGGAATTATTATTTCGAAGATTAAGTTTGTGTTACTTTCCACAAATCAACATTGTCTCCTTCAAAGTAGTTGTCTTAGGAAGCCATATAACGCTGAAAACGGTTTGTCCATTCTTCATAGCAGTGCTGGAATCGTCTTCAGTTGGTCTGTTATGGCCTTTTCAATATTCACAATGTCTCAAAATGCGTCCTTCAATGTTTTTCAAAGTGAATTTTCAATCTTGGGAAGAGGAAAAGTGACAAGAACTCGAGTCTGGTGCGTAAGGGCCTCCGGAGTCACAGTGATGTTTTTAGTTCGTGACCCCGGCCAGCACCCTGGTGTTGGTGATGTTTGGACTCACGCGAATCGCCCCTTTTTTGAAGTATTTTATGAGCTTCTCGGAAAAAATGTTGATTTACCGTTTGGCCTTGACACACAAATTCCTTATCCAATTTATGGCTATCAAAAAGCAAAGTAAACATGCAATGCAGCATCAAAAAATGAGAAATGAATGAATTAGCGAAAAAAGTAATATTTTTTTCAAAAAACTTTCAGAGAAAATGTCTCTTTGGACAAAAACTTTGAAAAATGGTGTTTAATAGTGGAAAAAATTAGCGAGAATTGCTTTCAACCGCCAAAGGTTAAGAAAAAAGGTTAATAAATACAAAACAAAAATAAATCTTATTTAAAATAAACTGAATATATGCTTTTTAGATTGTATTGGTCTAGCTTCAACAGGAAGAACTAGCCATGTTGGACGTTGTACTGGATCGTGCATAATAGAAGCTCATGGCAATGGTTCATGACAATCTTTTATCTGCTTTGATTGCAGAAATGTTTTGAGATTATCTTTATGTACATCTCTTGATAACAATTCTAAAATTGGCCGTTGATGATATTTTAAATATTTCTGTTTAAAAAACTAGCTGGCAGGGACGCGCATGTGCAAATATTTCATATATACCAGGGCAATAAAAACCGTACTACGTTTTTATAGAACAAAATATTTGCGATCTTTCAACAAACCGAAACGTCTTTGGAGTATTTACACATGTTTAAATAATATTTTCTGATAGTTCACTATTGAGGATCTAATATAAATACACAGGTCTAGATCAGTAACTCAAAAAATGAGAGTGTGCTCTAAATAAGGTGTAGAAAAGTATTGGAGCGAGAACAATAATGGATTTTTTAGTATAGTCAGAATCTTGTGTGTATAAATTACCCCCCCCCCCCCCCCCCCGTGTCTTTAACGGAGCCTCCGGAATATCCTCCGCCCTTCTGGAGTAATTAGGGTTACCGGGGTAAGGAGCACTGCCTCGGAGGACAGTTCTTTCTTCCTTACTCGTGGGACGTTCATGTCTACTACAAACTCAAACTCTTTCCTCCTTATAGGGTCCAAAAGACCCATGATTGTGTCTCTACCGTCAAGCTTCCAAATAACATTCCATCGCTTTTTTGTTATCACTCGTTTAGGTGTAGATCCCTCATTCAAGTCTCACTCCATAAGCATCTGTCAAATGCAGTAAGTTCACTTAAAGAAGTTAGTAAACTAAACAATGTTTGCTGAAGTTGAAGCAATGTTGTCTGAAAGCTAATGAAAGTGTATAGAAAATGAGGGAGATTACTTCGAAGATTAAGTTTGTGTTACTTTTTTCTTAAATAAAGGTTAAAGGTAGTCAAAAAAAGTCGGGAATTAAATTGGGGACATAATAGATCCGAATAAACTAGTCGAGGCTACAAAGAGAGAAATCGTATAGAAACCATATTATAAACTTCTGTGTTACAACATACATTGTTGTTTCTATTTTCCCTCCTAGTTAATAAATTGAAGCTATTACATAATCTTATAGATGATATTATCGATAATGTTTAATATATAATAGTTCTTGACAAGTTTATTAGGAGATAATTATCGTGTGTGTTCCTTTGCTCGTATAGGGTTATTGATTTAATTCAAAGACTGACAAAAGCCCCCAATAACCGCATTTATAATACACATCTGTTTGTAAATTAATGCTGAAGTCAAATTTTGTGTGAACACAATATGAATAGATATCAAATAACCTGAATCAAAATACAGATGTATAGATTTGATATATATGAGATTATAATATTCGTAATTTATATATATATATATATATATATATATATATATATATATATATATATATATATATATATATATATATATATATACATATATATATATATATATATATATATATATATATATATATATATATATATATATATGCAGAAGTGATCCTTTTACATAAAAAAGGAGCACAGGAAGATTTAAAGAACTACCGTCCAATAAGCCTCCTATCAGTGATGTACAAAGTTTTCACTAAGATAATTTCTAAAAGAATATTAAAAAAACTGAATGGCGCACAACCAAGAGAACAAGCAGGATTCAGAAGTGGGTTCAGTACAATGGATCACATCCAGGTTGTACAGCAGGTCATAGAAAGGCACAACGAATACACCATGCCACTGTGCTTGGCTTTTATCGACTACGAAAAAGCATTTGATTCCATCTCAAAGCATGCGATAATGGATGCACTGCTTAGCCAAGGTGTAGAGAGAGCCTATATAAACCTATTAGAATCGATATATGATGGAGCTACAGCCACAATTCACCTTGATGATCTTGAAGTGGGAATTAATATAGAACGAGGTGTACGGCAGGGTGACGCAATATCGCCTATTCTTTTCTCGGCTGGCCTTGAAGAAGTATTCCGTAAACTGGATTGGGAACAGGATGGGGTAAAGATCAATGGTGCAAACTTAAACCATCTTAGATTTGCAGATGATATTATTCTCATTTCACAAGACCCAGAGGAGCTGCAAAGACGCATACAAGAACTGCAAAGGGCTGGCGAACCATTTGGCTTGAAAATAAACCTGAAAAAGAGTCAGGTTATGTTCAATAACTTCGCTCAGGACAGAAGAATTTCAGTTTTAGGAAGGGATTTAGAGATTGTGGACAGCTTTGTATATCTTGGGCAGAGGATTTCCATGGAGGGGAATACCGCCCGGGAGGTGGAACGGCGTGTTAAATGTGGCTGGCAGGCATTTGGTAGGCTCAACATAGTGTTTAAGAGCAGACTCCCACTTTGCCTGAAAAGAAAAGTATTCGATCAGTGCGTTCTACCCGTTATGACATACGGAAGTGAAACCTGGACACTCACATCGCAATCAATTCAAAAACTTCGGGTGGCACAGAGGGGAATGGAAAGATGTATGCTTGGCATTACAAGACGAGACAGAAAGTCCTGCGCATGGATCAGGGAACAAACAAAAGTCTGTGACATCATTGGAAGTGTAAAACAGTTGAAATGGAGATGGGCAGGCCATATAGCGAGGCGATGGGACGACAGATGGACCAAGGCAATCCTGGAGTGGATACCGCTTGATCGCAAACGTCCGCGAAGAAGACCGAAAGCACGATGGACTGATGAGATCGTTAAGTATATTGGACCCGAGTGGCAGAGGAAAGCCCAGGACCGTGAAGGTTGGAAGCATGCTGAAGAGGCCTTCATCCTGCAGTGGATCGATACGGGCTGATGATGATGATGATGATGATATATATATATATATATATATATATATATATATATATATATATATATATATATATATATATATATATATATATATATATATATATATATACACACACTTCTGTGCATACAAAGAATATATAACATTTAAACCTACATATAAATATTTTATTCTTGATAAGGTATATAATTTAATAATGTAATAATGTATTTATTCAATCCCCACAACAACATATATATATTATAGTAAAGGGTGATTCATCGTGAGGTTCAGAAAAACATTTTGTAATAAAATACATTAACTTGAATGTGATAGTGAAACTTTTATTATGGACCGATATAACAAAATCCATACCATTTATTTTCTGAAAATTATTTTAGTCAGATGTTTGCCTTAGGTGGTCCATTCTCAAGCTCCAATTGTCGATCACTTATTGGAGCATAATGACTGGGAATGTTTCCAATAATACACGTAATTTTTTCTTCCAACACCTCAATCGAAGCTGGCTTATTCGCGTAGACTTGAGGCTTCATGTAACCCGAAAGGACCTAGGCGGCCAATTCACCGGTCCAAAATGTGAAATTAGCTGCTCACGGAAATGACTTCCCAATAAGTCATCGTTTTACGTGCTGTATGTAAGCAGCTTGTTGAAACCAGATATCACCGACACGGGCTTGAATTTCAGGTAACAAATAGTTTAACAAAATATGGCTCGATGATTCCACCATCCCATAAATCGCACCAAACAGTACATTTTGTTAGATGTATCGACCATTCTTGAATTGCTTTTGGTTAGTGATCACACCAAATCCGGCAGTTTTGTGTATTTACGTATCATCGAGCCAGAAATGGGTATCATCGCTAAACAAAATTATACGAGAAAACAGCGGATCTTGATTAAGGTGTTCGAGAGCCCATCCACTAAAAAATTGACGCAAACGCAGGTCTGGCCTCCTGACCCAAAATTCGCAAAATTGTTTCATACGACAAACCAAGCTGTTGAGAACGACGTCGAATCAACTGTTTACGTCCATTGTGCACATTCACAGCTATAATCTCTTCACTACCTACTGGATGTGGTCTATTCGGTTGCCGGTCATCCAATTGTCAAGATTGGGTTTCCAATTTTCTGATGGTATTGGCAATAGTGCATTCGGTGGGTCGAATATTTCTACCATAAGTAGTGTACAAGAAACTTGCTTCACTGAGCGCTGATTTTCATAATACAATTCTACAATTCTTCTACAATTTAGATTCGTATATATATAGGCTCCAGGAAAGGACAATGTAACGGTTGAAATGTTCAAAGCAGGTGGTCGAACTTTACATAAGATACTGGCAAAATTGTACTCAATTTGCCTCAAAGATCAAAAAATACCCAGTCTATGGACAATGCTGAAGTGATTCTTCTTCATAAAAAAGGAGCACAGGAAAATTTAAAAAACTACCGCCCAATAAGCCTCCTGTCAGTAATGTACAGAGTTTTTATCAAGATAATATCTAAAAGAATATTCAGAACACTGAATGACAGACAACCAAGAGAGCAGGCAGGATTCAGAAGCGGATGCAATACAATGGATCATATCCAGGTTGTCCAATAAGCTATAGAAAGGCACAATGAATACACCATGCCACTGTGCTTGGCTTTTATTCACTATGAAAAGGCATTTGATTCAATATCAACACAAGCCATAATGGATGCATTGCTTAACCAGGGGATAGACAGAGCCTATGTAAACCTACTGCGATCCATCTATGAGGAAGCTACAGCTAGAGTAGAGACATTAACGACCTTGAAGTTAAAATCAACTTAAAACAGTGTGTACGGCAGGGTGACTCAATATTGCCTGTTCTATTCTTAGCCTGCCTTGAAGAGGTATTCTAAGAAGTATTCTAAGCCATCTTAGATTCGCAGATGATATCGTTCTCATCTCACAAGACCCAGATGAGCTACAAAAACACCTACAAGAACTGCAAAAAGCGGCAGAACCATTTAGTTTGAAAATGAACCTAAAAAAGAGTCATGTTATGTTCAACAAATTTGCTGTCAACAGAAGAATTTTTATTTTAGAAAGCGATTTAGAGGTTGTAGACCATTACGTATATCGTGGGTAAATTATTTCAATGGAGGGTGATACTGCGCGAGAA